>JAGFNQ010005231.1:0-64349 GCA_024364735.1 Boesenbergia rotunda
CTTGCCTCCATGCCACCCTTCACGTGTGCCCTTGAAGTCCACTTCCGGCTTGCCCTTGGAGTTCTCCTCCCTCGGCTCTCGTCCCTCCGATATGTCCACCATGTGTGATTCTCCAAGTCCTGCAAACTCAATCACACACATCAAATACAACATAACACTCTGACCTTGAACATATTCACCCACACATCAAAACCATGATCTTCCAATCATTTAAGGGTCGATTGCCTCAACAATTTCCCCCTTTTTGATGTGTGGCAATATGTTTAAGTTTAGAGATAAATAACAACCAACAATAACAATAGCATAAGACATAGTAACCCTAAGAGGTAACCTCCCCCTTGATCCATGTCTTCTCCCATTTTCAATTCTAATCATAATCCAAGTTAAGTTTTCACTTAACACTAAACAACATTAAAAATGTAAGACATATCAAAACCTAAGAGGTAACCTCCCCCTTAATCCATGTCTTCTCCCCATTTTTAATCATTCAAGGTCTAAGTGAGAAAGAAAATCTTAAACCATCCATTCCAAGTTAAAATTCTAACTTAAACCACCCATTCTCCCCCTTTAACACCATCAAAAAGGATTGCCTCGAGCAACCCAACCCTATGGCATCAAATGACAGAAAATTGGATTTCTGAAAATTCCCACAGAAGCTGAAACCAGTCGTGCCAGTCGACTCCCAATGGGGCAGTCGACTGATACTCTGTCAGTGGCAAATTTCAACTTCTATGCCGAAATTCAGAAACCTTCAGAAAAATCCAAAAAATTCCAAAAATTCTAAAAACTTGCATACATGTTTGAAATGATATACTCTATCAAGGAAAAATATTAGTCCATATAAAATTTCAAACATGCATGACTTTTGATAAAAATCCAAAATTTTTGAAAACCACTAAGTTTTGTACCAAACTTACAATCTAATTTGGCAATCATATAACTTTCAAAAGCATGGCAAATTATATAAAGCATAAAATGGTTTTCAAAAGTTTAAAATGTCCAACTATGATCTTTGGGCAAAGTGTCCATTGATTAAACACTTGCCTTCCCCATAGTTGGTCTAATTTTCATATATTGATACTTCTAATGGTTCAACAATGTGCCACAAACACAAGTCAGCCAAATGTATCACCCTAATGGATCAAACACCCTTTTTCAAATCTAATATCTCAAAGTTCATCCTACACTTCCACAAAATACATTCCAAGGCCTCTTCTTAAGGATGTAAACTCCGATTCGGGAAGAGGCTTGGTAAAGATGTCGGCTAGGTTCGACTTTGATTCAACATAGTGTAGTTCTATGTCTCCCCTTGCCACATGGTCTCTTATTGAAGTGATGTTTCACTTCAATGTGTTTTGTCCTAGAATGGTGAATCGAATTTTTGGTCAAGTTGATTGTACTTATATTATCACACAAGACTTTGACCTTGGTATAATGTAACTCATAATCTTCTAAGGTGTGCATGATCCAAAGGAGTTGGGAAACACACCCACCCATTGCCACATATTCCGCCTCCGTTGTTGATAGGGCAACGCATGGTTGTTTCCTACTACTCCAACTAACTAAGGAAGACCCAAGGAATTGACACCCTCCACTAGTACTCTTCCTATCTAGCTTACAACCCGCATAGTCCGAGTCGGTGTATCCAATAAGATCAACACTAGGGGTTCTTGGATACCAAAGTCTGACATTGAGGGTACCTTTGATATACCTTAGGATTCTCTTGACTACAACCAAATGGAACTCTTTGGCACAAGATTAGTACCTTGCACACATACCTACCGCAAAAAGTATATCGGGTCTACTAGCGGTTAGGTATAGTAGGCTACCAATCATGCTCCTATATTGCTTAGAGTCTACCATTTTACCTTCAAGGTTACTATCCATTTTCACATTGGTTCCTATGGGTGTAGATGCTACCTTAGCATTTTCTAAGCCAAATTTCTTTAATATTTCCTTAGCATACTTAGTTTGAAAGACATGTGTTCCTTCATTAGTTTGCTTAACTTAAAGGCATAAAAAGAAGGTTAGCTCTCCTACAAGACTCATCTCAAATTCATCTTCCATACACTTGATGAATTCTTGTAAGAAGTCATTATTTGTTGACCCAAAAATGATATCGTCTACATAGACTTGGGCAACAAATATGTCCTTGTCCTTAGATTTTAGAAACAAAGTAGGGTCAATTGTTCGTCTCCTAAACCCCTTAGACACTAGAAATGAAGAAAGTCTTTCATACCAAGCCCGGGGAGCTTGTTTCAATCCATATAAGGCTTTTCTTAATTTGTAAACGTGTCTTGGATAATTAGGGTCCTCAAACTCGGGGGGTTGTTCTACATAAACCTCTTCCTTAATGATCTCATTAAGGAATGTCGACTTCACATCCATTTGGTGAAGTGTGAAACTCATGTGAGCGGCATAGGCTAGTAGGATTCTAATAGATTCTAATCTAGCTACGGGGGCATAAGTCTCATCATAATCTAATCCCTCAACTTGGTTAAACCCCCTAGCTACCAATCTAGCTTTGTTCCTAGTGATTTTACCTTGGTCATCTAGCTTGTTCCTAAAGACCCATCTTGTGGTTACAATGGTGCAATCATTGGGCCTGGGAACCAACTCCCAAACCTCACTTCTCTCAAATTGATTTAGCTCTTCTTGCATGGCTAAGACCCAATCAACATCTCCTAATGCTTCAAAAATGGACTTGGGTTCTAATTGAGAGATTAGAGCTACTTAACTAGTTTGATCCCTAAAATAGGACCTAGTCCTTACTCCTTGAGTTACATCACCCACTATTTGGTCAATAGGGTGATCGTGGTGATGTCTCAAGGGCCTAGAAAGTTGTGGGTTCATTTACTACTTCTTCCTCTTCCTCCACGGTACTTCTTACTCCCCCTAGATCGTTCCCCTCCAAATGTAAGTCTTGGATTCTTTGGGCAAGGGGTTGGACCTCTTCTATATCCTTATCAATTGAGGCTTTTCTAGGGTAGGTATTTGTTGTTTCATCAAACTTGACATTTGAGGACTCCTCAATCACTTTTGTCCTCTTGTTGTAAACTCTATAACCCCTACTGGTGGATGAGTACCCAACTAGAATTCCTTCATCGGCTTTTGACTCAAACTTCCTTAGGTCATCTTTGGTATTTAAGATATACACTTTACATCCAAAGACCCTAAAGTAATGGACTTGTGGTACTCTCCCATTCCATAATTCAAAGGGTGTTTTTCCTAGGAACCTATGTACCAACACCCGGTTTTGAATGTAACAAGCGGTGTTAACCGCTTCGGCCCAAAAGTAGCTAGGAAGGGAATATGCATTAAGCATAGTCCTAGCAGCTTCTTGTAGAGCTCGGTTTCTCCTCTCAACTACCCCATTTTGTTGAGGAGTCCTTGGGCATGAAAATTCATGCTTGTATCCATTTTCGACACAAAATTGTGTGAAATTTGAATTTTGGAACTCCCCACCGTGGTCACTTCTAATTCGATTAATTTTGAGATGTTTTTCATTTTCTACCCTTTTACTAAATCCTATGAAGAGTTCTAGGGTATCGTCCTTATGTTTCATGAAGAAGACCCAAGTAAACCTAGAAAAATCATCTACAATAACTAGACAATATTTACTCCCTACAAGTGAGGGAGTACTATGGCAATCAAATAGATCTATATGCAGGAGCTCTAATGGTAAAGTAGTAGTGGTTAGGGTTTTACCTTTGTGTGATGATTTTGATTGCTTACCCTCTTGGCATGCATCACACAATTTTGTCTTCTCATACTTGATCATTGGTAGCCCCTTCACCAACTCTTCCTTAGCCACTCTTGCAATGCTTCTCATGTTGACATATCCAAGCCTCCGGTGCCACAACCACCCTTCTTCTTCTTTAGACATGAAACACTTAGCAACATTGTTAGTAGCATAAGCAAGATCAAGATAATATAAATTTGCCTCTCTAAACCCTTCTAATATGACATTATTTGATTCATTATGTTTAATTATGCACTTCCTAGCATGAAATTCAACTTTAAAACCCGCATCACATAACTGACTCACACTAAGTAAGTTAAACTTCATATCTTTAATTAGGAGTACCTTATGTATAGAAATCGTGGGAGATACCTCAATGGTGCCCCTACCAATAATCCTCAATTTTCCACTATTTCCAAAAGAGACCGTCCCTTCTCTTAAGTAGCTAATAGTAGTGAACTTGCTCACATCCCCGGTCATGTGTCTTGAGCATCCACTATCTACTATCCACATAGTTGAGGCCTCCTTCACCTTTACCTATACAACATGAAAAACATACTCTTTTGGTACTCAAATCTTTGATCCATAAGCATCATTTAAAAATCTTTTAGGTACCCATGCCCTCTTTGTGTTTCCCTTAGCCCCTAGTCTCCTAGATGCACCAATCCTACCCGTGAGTGATACAAAGGCCACTTCCTTTGTCTATGGCCTATATCCCAAACCGGCTTTGTTATATACAGCCCTTTGACTATTGATTATCATATCTAGGTTGCTAGAGCCTACTTGGAATTTCCTAAGGGCCTTTGTGAGGTCATCTACCTTTTTCTTTAGTTCCCTATTTTCAGTTTCAAGACATGAAGCATGTGATGTAAGAGAACTAGCATGTAAGTCTTCCTTAAGTTTGGTAGATTCTACTCTAAGCATGGCAATCTCATCTTTTAATTCCTTAATCTTACTTCTAGCCTTAGCCAAATCCATGTTAGTGCTAGAAATAATCTTAACGAATGTAGAGGAGGGTAAGTGGTATACCTCACTTACCGAAACTTCTGACTCGGATGATGAAGAGGAGGAGTCGCTCTCATCACTGCTTGAACTTCTTTCATCATCTGATGAGTCTGAGTGATCCTGTACCATAAGAGGAAAATGGGAAACTTGATCTTCTTCTTCCTCTTAGGATGATGGATCATCCCAGGTTGCCTTGAGGTTGGTGGCACCCTTCTCCTTTCCCTTTGACTTCTTCTTGTCACCTTTCTTCTTCTCCTCCTTCTTGTCATCTCTTCTCTTTAGCTGAGGGCACTCGTTCTTCATGTGTCCCACTTGGTGGCAGTTGTAGTATATAATGTCCTTGGTCTTACCCTTGCCTTTGAACTTTTTCCTAGCATATGATTTGTTAGACAAATTTCTTAAAGCTTTACACATCTTTCTTACCATGAATGTCTCTTGGTCGCTATCCATGGAGGCGCTGGATTCCTCTGAATCTGATGAGGAGGAGTAGACCACCTTCTTCTTCTCCTTCCTCTTCTTCTTCTCCTTTTCTGCAATAAAGGCAATACCCTTCTCTTTGGCCGAGACGTTAGCTTGCTCGTGTAGTTCAAATTCACAGAATAAGTCATCTAATTTAACTATGGACAAATCCCTTGATACCTTGTAAGCATCAACCATGGATGCCCACAAGGTGGTTCTCGGGAAGGCTTGTAGAACATACCTGACGATATCCCGGTTCTCGATCTTTTCTCCAACCACGTGGAGCTCATTGATTACTTCCTTCACCCTTCTATGTAGCTGGGTGACAGTCTCATTGCTCTTCATGGATAAGGATTGGAGTTGGGCCACGAGCAAGTCCTTCTTTGCTCTTCTGGACTCGTTTGACCCTTCGTTCAATTCCACCAATTTGTCCCACAGTTCCTTGGCGCTCTTGAACGGCCCCACCTTGTTCAGTTGCTCCTTTGAGAGCCCGCACTGCAGTGTGGTGGTGGCCTTGGCATTGGACTGCGCCCTCTTCATTACCTCCTTCGACCAGGATCTCATCGGTGTCGGTTCTCCTCTTTCATCGACGGTGCCTCGAAACCATCTGCAATGCTAATCCAATTCTCAATATCGTTCATAAGGTAGTATTGCATCCTACCTTTCCAGTAAGCGAAGTCGTTCCCGTCGAAGAAGGGTGGTCGTGCGGTGGAGTATCCCTCTTGAAACGCCATTTTACTTGCTCCGGTTGACGGTGAGTTCTTCCGAAACGAACCGGCTCTGATACCAACTGATGGATCACTTGGCGTGCTAGAGGGGGGTGAATAGCACTTTTTCGGTCGTTTCTCTACAAAGTCGTTAGCGCAGCGGAAACAATAATATGCAAAGAAAATATGAACAATGCTAACAACCAAACGTTTACTTGGTATCCACCCAGATGGGTGACTAATCCAAGGATCCGCGCCGTACACCACTTCCACTATCAAAAATCTCCTTCAGGTGGAGAAACCTTTACAGTGGTGATCTTCCTCTTTACAGAATGTAGTAGAATAAGAGAGAGGAAGTAGAGAACACTTTTCAGACGAGCAGCACTTCGTTGTCGTACGGAACCGTACCGCTCACGTGCAAAAAGGTCCTCCTTTTATAGGAGAACAGGACAAACTCGCAGTCTGTCCAGCCCCGCACCAGTCGACTGCCCCTGGGGCAGTCGACTGGCCTAGCATTAATTGCTAGCCAACGGCTAGTTTTCGGGGTATACCAGTCGACTGCCTCGGGGCCAGTCGACTGGTAGAAGGCTGAAAACCTTCTGTGAGTTTTGGCAGTCGACTGCCCTCTGGCCAGTCGACTGCCCACTCACTCCCAGCCAGTCTTCACATAGTCCTTCTCGTATGCCTTCAGGTTCACTCCTTGGCTCGCCCCTTGAAGTCATCTTCCTCTGGCTCTCGTCCCTCGGATGCACACACAAGCCTCCCTTGGCTTGCCTCCATGCCATCCTTCACGTGTGCCCTTGAAGTCCACTTCCCGGCTTGCCCTTGGAGTCCTCCTCCCTCGGCTCTCCTCCCTCGGATATGTCCACCATGTGTGATTCTCCAAGTCCTGCAAACTCAATCACACACATCAAATACAACATAACACTCTAACCTTGAACATATTCACCCACACACATCATAACCATGATCTTCCAGTCATTTAAGGGATGATTGCCTCAACAGTTAGTTGCACAGCGGAAATACAAATAAAATAAACTAACAACAGAAAGCAATGCTAACAACCCGATTTACTTGGTATCCACCCCGGACAAGTGACTAATCCAAGAATCCGTCGATGGATCAATCCCCGGATAACCTCCGGCTAGATCTATCGCTCCTTGTGGGTGGAGAAACCTGCCACAATCACGGACAACACTTCTGATCACAAAAGACTACTAACTCACTTTACCGAAGCGAGTTTCATCAAGAAAAAGTAGGAAACGAGCCCCATTTAAATAGGGCTCGAATCTGAAACAGTCGCTACCAGTCGACTGCCAAGATGGCAGTCACCTGGTCTCACTCAGATTCGACCGTCACAGTACAACGTTCGAATCTGCCAGCCTGTTCCAGTTGACACCAGTCGACTGCCCATGGGCCAGTCGACTGGTACACACCTAAGCCTAGGGTTTCACTCCCGAGTACAAGTCTCTCCACACTCAAACCCTCCCGGCTTAGCCCCTGAGTACAAACACTCATACTCAGACCCTCACAACCCAGTTGACTCTTCACCAGCAGCCTTGACTGTTGCCTTCATGCCCTCTTCATCTTCGACCCTCGTCCCTCAGATGCGCACGCAAGCCTCTAGCTTGCCTCCATGCCACCCTTCACGTACGTCTCGAAGTCCGCGTCCCTCGGCTCATCATCCTTGCTATCCAATGGTCTCTCGGATGCGCACGCAAGCCTCCAGCTTGCCTCCATGCCATCCTTCACCCGAAGACATCAACCAAGTTCATATGTACATGTACACCTGCACACTCATGTACACATATTAGTCCAGCACAAATCCTAACTTAACCATGTTGCCCACACATCAAAATATCATGATCCTCCAGATCATCTCAAGGCCGATTGCCCCAACAATCTCCCCCTTTTTGATGTGTGGCAATATGTTAAGTTAGGTAAACATATGGCAATAATAATAATAATAGCAAAAACAATTGAAAATCAAAGCATAGCACACAAGAGGCAACCTCCCCCTTAACCTATGCTTTTTCTCAATTTTCAATCCTTATACTAAGTTCAATTTTCCCAACTTAACTCTAAGGTTTCACAACCCAAACCAAGTTAGATTTCGACCTAAACCTAACTTAACACTCAAGTTCTCCCCCTTTGACACCATCGAAAAGGTTGCCCCCAGCAACCCTACCCTTGGTGCCAAATAGAACCAACCAGATTTTTGGAAAAAAAAAAACCCCCATTAGAAATCACGAACTCACATTCTGACCACACTCCCTGTCAGGCCCCGAGACCTAGGAGCCGCTGATCCAATAGAAAATCGGACAGCACCTCCCCTATCCGGCGGATAATTTACACATACACATAACCTATATAACATCACCACGCAGTTTAATTGGGCCTCGGGCCTCCAAAATAGATAAACACAACATAAAAACACAACACAACTAAGTAACTCATACCTGACTGCGGACCGGTCCGACTTACGACGAAACAACCAATACACAAAAACCCCTTAGGGCACACGACACACTCCCAAGACATATACAAGTCCAATAAGTAAATATAAAAATAGACACTACTAAGTACAAAACGAAACTATGCCATCGCGATGGGTAGGGACTGGCTGCTGGGCTCTTCTGGCGACTCCAAGTATCTCAACCTGAAATAAAAACATATATGGCAACAGGGTGAGTCCATAACTCAGCGAATACCCAACAGATATGCGTAGAAAGTTATAATAACAATAGGAGTCTACGCTGATACAGTCTCATATGAACAATAGGGAAAGACAAGTACTGAAGATACTGAGTAGATACATACCTGAATCCATCTAACCTGGAAAGAGGGTAATAAATACCAAATGGAACAACAATAGACATATAAGCAGGATAACAAGTCTCCAGTATATGCAATGTCAAATAAGTGCAAGAATCAAGTGCAGCAAACAATGCACGATGCAAAGTATGCACATGGTGCAATGACATGGTCACCCCCTAACTCCAGTCAAGCCACCGAGACAGGCGATACTGTGTCGGCCGAGTGGGGTAGAGCTGTGACATTGTCCGTACTCTGCCATCACTACTCCTGAGTGACCGAGAGGACAGGATGCTGGTGGAGCTATCGCTCCGCCCCATGTATATATGGGGGAGATATCTCTCTCATCTTCTCTGGTCTATGGGTAGAGAAGGGATCCCTGCTTGCTACCACGCTCCGAAACCACTACCCCTGAGCGGACGAGCGGAGCAATACAGAGCAAATGCACACACCTAGCGGTATCCACTAACCCATGAGTGGCCGTGTGTGCATATCATGTGCCGGAAGACGATTAGGCTCAACCACAAGGGAGTCGCTGATCGCCGGCATGCAACAATGCAAGGATGGTGTATGATAGATACACATACCTCCCTCCCCAAGTCCTCAGTATACTAAGTCTCAGTCTGAAATCCTATAACAGGAAATACAGGTAACCTACAAGGTATACTGGCCGAAATCTACAGATCTCTCAATGTCAAACACAAGAGATACCTCACGATATCTAAGCATACATATAGATATGACAATACCTGATACTGTATGAAACTAACCGCATAATATCTCAGGGTTAAACAACAAGTATCCAAAACAAGCCTAATAACTCAGGGATAACTAACAAGTATCCAGGACAGGCATAGTAACCTAGGGATAACTAACAAGTATCCAGAACAGGCACAATAACTCAGGGATAACTAACAAGTATCCAGGACATGTATAATAACTCAGGGATAACTAACAAGTATCCAGGACAGGCATAATAACCCAGGGATAACTAACAAGTATCCAGGACATGCATAATAACTCAGGGATAACTAACAAGTATCCAGGACATGCATAATAACTCAGGGATAACTAACAAGTATCCAGGACATGCATAATAACCCAGGGATAACTAACAAGTATCCAGGACATACATAATAACCAAGGCTAGCGTATAATCTTACTGCTATTTATAACCAACCATGCATAGCACTATGACAATATCTAAAAGATAAGTCAAAGGGTACCCGCTTCCAAGAGTGGAAATCCGTATCAAACGCGATAGAACCACCCGCCAATAATCCGATCAAACTCCTGTATCAAGGATATATTTAATTAGCTATTATACAAATGATAGCTAACTAAGAAATCCCTAAACCCTGCTCGGGTTAACCTAACCATTTCCTTTCCATTTAATTACCCCTAATTAAATGAAAGGTTTCTAATTACTCATTGTAATTAACATTAGGTTTATTTCCAATTCAACCTCATCACGATTAGGTTCAATCCTAAACTAACCTAAGTCAAAGTTTGCAGACCGAGATGGATTCAAAGGATTTACTCTTCATTATTGTTATCATCTAATTAGACTAATCAAAGAAGCAGAGAAGACTAATCTAATTCTAACATCCAACCCCTGCTAATCTAATCAACACAGCTAGAGGAAATTAAGCTCCGAATCCAAAGTACAATCAAGGGAATAAATCTTGAACATGGATTTCACAGTGCAATAATAAACCCAATAATCCATCCCTTACCTGGAGCCTGAGCAACCCTCCACGGCAGAGCTCCTGTTCGCACAGGGAGTTGGCATAAATCATCCAGAACAAACATCCAAGCTTTAGCCGTTAATCCAAGATTAAGGAGTTGCTACAATAGTTCAAATCACACTCCAATTCACAGCTTTTACCTTAGATTCTAGCTCCGACATTAGAAGCTCACAGTAATCTCTGCAAACCCAAACACACCCAATTCATTCAATAATTCCAGAGCTAATCCACCTTAAATCAACTCCACCTTGATAGCTTGAGCAGATTAAACTCTTACCCGTAATTTGGCAGAACTGGGCGATCCTCCCAGCAAACAGAAGGTGAGGGAATTGAAGCCCAATTCCAATCTCAATTCCGGAATCAGATCTCAGATCCAGAGCTTGAACAGAAACCCAATTGAATCGAGCAGCTTCGGACCTTGCAAGAACACTTCGGACACACAGATTGGAAGTCAACTTCTCAGCATCCACTTTAGAAATTTGGTACAGCCTCAACGCGTTCAGGGACTTACCTCAACCCTCGTGGATGGAGCTCCAGCTCCAAGCACCGACCTGACCCACCTCAGCCGAATCCCAAAGTTTGGCTCCGTCGTGCCCTGAAACAATTTCCAATGGAGGAATCCTTCACGAATCTGGTCGGAGGGGCAATGCTCCATCGCCGATGCAACCTTGTTGTATCTCCTCCCATCTCTAATCGCCTGCCCTAGATCTGAGGGAGTGGCAAGCGGAGATCAAGTGGGGAGGAGAGGGATTGCGCTGGAGAAGGAGATCGCCGACTCAAGAAGGAGGTGGCTCGACGGCGTTGGCGTGAGCTAGGGTTCGCCAAAGACGAGAAGAGAGGTCGGGCGAGAAGAGAAGAGAGGTCGGGCGGCTTCAGATGCGGCCTAGGGCAAAGGTTAGGCTCGGGAAGATGTAATAATAAGGGGGGACTTTTGCAGAAAAGCCCCTGACCTTTCTCAAATTAACCTTCTACCCTTAGGGCAAAGGATTTAATCATTTAACCCTCCCATTTAATATAATCCCTCTCAAAAATCTTTAGGGTTAAATTATTTACCCTTCCGTAATTTAAGAGTTTATCCGAAACCCTTGATAAGTTTTAAGTTTTACAATAAAACCCCTGGAGCTCCTCTCGTAGGGCCGAAAACCCTCGACTCTATCCGAAAAATCTCAAAAAATTTTCTGATCCGGATTTTCGAATCACCGTATTTTACACTCCCAGTCGATTGCGACCCTACCAGTCGACTGATACGCAGGTTTCAGAATTTTCAGCTGAAATTAAGAAACACATAAAAAATTCTAGAAAATCCGGAAAAATATGAAATTTTGCAAGCACGCTTGTTAAGGGATTCCCTACCCTAGAAAATATTGGTTCATGAAAAACATCAACTGTGCTTGACTTTTGATACAAACCCAAAAACTCTCAAATAATGTCAACTTTGTATCAACTTTGAAATTTAATTATGATATCCTATATTTGCCAATTTCATTCACCTCCATTTGATATATAGAATGATTCCCAAACTTCCCTTTTTCATATAGATATTTTCATTTTGGCAAAAGATCCCCCTCTTTCTCTCTTAAGTTTAAATGATCATGCCCTTTTCTATATAAACCCCATCATTTGATTTTCAACCAAATTGTATTAAGTAATATAACAATATAGAATTTCCAAATCATATCATGAACACATATATATAAGGATCATAACACAGCAGATCATCCATTAGCACTTAAAGAACTTTCAAGCAGTATTCAAAACATCATCAAGTCATGACAAACTTTTCAATAACATAAGATGAGAGAAAGTATATCATACATGGAAACATAGATAGAGATCTCAACCCAAAACATATAACATATCATTAACACAACTTGTTTTCAAACAAAACATAAATCATGTATCATAGTAGAAAAACAATAATGCAAATCAAAATCACACATGACATAAATCTACATAATAAAGCAATACATAAATGTTTCATACATGAAACACAGGGATAGTCATGAAATAAAAACCTAAAAGAGTAGGTAGGGCCAAAGCCCTGAAGTTATCCAAATGTTACAACATCAGAATGGGAAGTGTTTGAGAGGTATAAAATTACATCAAATAATAATAATGCTCTCAACACTGAGCTGCTCCAAAAACTGTAACATCTCGTCAGAATATGTGATCGTCACCGCCTGGAGGAGGAGGAGGAACTTGATAAGCGAGATGCAGTTGTCTTAGCATCTCGTACATGTCATCCTAACGGCTGGTAATCCCATGAACTGCTGCCTCAATCCTCTGCTCAGTCTGCTGAACTCCGTGAATATCCTCACGGATGCCGTGAACATCCTCCTGAAGTTTGTGGACATCTGATCGGAGCTGGGTGAACTCCACACATGTAACTTGTTGGGAACGAGATGGCTATAGAGGGGGGGTGAATATAGACAATCACAATTTCTTGAGCTTTCCAAAACTATTCTGCACTTCAGAGTTAGGCAGCGGAAGCAAATGCAGAACAAAGAAACTAAGCAGAGAAAGAAACTCAAACCAAACGATCGCTAAGACGAAGGTGTACAAGGTTCGGGGATAACTTGCCCCTACTCCTTGGCGTGCCCGTGAGGTGGGCGATCCCTTGATCGTCGGCAGATCAAGCCTCGGTGAACACCGGATATCAAGCGCCTCCTTCTCGGTGGAGTAACCTCTCCACAAGCTGTCTCAGTAGATGAATACAAGATTAAGCACACGAGACACTCGAGAAGGGAAGCTCACAAAGCTCTCACAGGAATGCAACAAGATCGCTCAAGAACAAAGCAACAGAGAGCACGAACACAACCCAGCAACAACTTCCCAAGTTTTCTGTCTTGTTCGCCTCAGCTCCTCTGCTTCCAGCTTCGTCACTTAAGCTCTGCTCACCATCACAAGCTTCATCAGCATCCACTGAGCCAACCTGAACCCACTGACCTCCCTGAGCACTCAGTCCACTGAAGACCTCCTCTCCAGCTGAGCCTCCGTCAATCGCCAGCTGCGTCAGTTGCCCGTTGAAACCTGAGAATGAGAAACAACCAAACCTGCTCAACGGAAAGCCTCCCATTGACTCTCCTTGAGTGTTTGAATCACCTGCTATCACCTGCACACTCCAACAGAGGCTTAGCAATGCATATCAAAACATATCAATAGTGTATCAGAGAATCGGCAGAGAAAACAGACTTCTGACAGCATATTTGAATTAAAGTTCTGCTCCTGATCGGTCCCCAGACCGATCAGGGAGGAGCCTGATCGGTCACCAGACCGATCCAGCAGCTTCTGCACACTCCTGATTGGTCCCCAGACCAATCAGGCTCCTGCCTGATCGGTCACCAGACCAATCAGGCTCCAGCCTGATCGGTCACCAGACCAATCAGGCTTGAGTGAACAGTGATTCTTTAATCAAATCATAAGTCTCTGATCGGTCACCGGACCGTTCTGGACCTGATTAGCAAGGGAACTCAACTCACTGTTCGCTCCCTGATCGGTCACCAGACCGATCAGGAGCTGTACAGTGAGTGAAACACACACTCCCTGATCGGTCACCAGACCGATCAAACATTGCTGGATCGGTCACCAGACCGATCCACGAAGGAACAGCGTGCCAAACTCCCTGATCGGTCACCAGACCGATCCAGGGACTCAACCTAGCCCTCCAAGCTAGGATTTCATCCACCCTAGCCCTCCAAGCTAGGGACCTGACCCTCCAAGTCAGGATTTCATCCAACCTAGCTTCACTCACTAGGACATGGCTTCACTCACCAGGGTTTTTCACCTAACCCTCCAGTTGGGACTTTTCACCTAACCCTCCAAGTTAGGACTTTTCACCTAGCCCTCCAAGCTAGGACCTGGCTTCACTCACCAGGATTTCTTCTAACCTGGCTTCACTCACCAGGACCCGGCTTCACTCACCGGGATTTCCACCACCTGGCTTCACTCACCAGGACCCGGCTTCACTCACCGGGATTTCCAACACCTGGCTTCACTCACCAGGACCCGGCTTCACTCACCGGGATTTTCAATCAACCTGGCTTCACTCACCAGGACCCGGCTTCACTCACCGGGATTTCCAATCACCTGGCTTCACTCACCAGGACCCGGCTTCACTCACCGGGATTTCTCCACACCTAACCCTCCAAGTTAGGACTTTTCACATGCCAGCGTGCGATCTCCCGATCCACCTGGACTTAATCCGAATCCAACCAAACTTGAATCAAACTTAAATCGGTGTCAAACACCAAAACAACAATCAGGGTCAGACTGCATCAACAATCTCTCCCTTTTTGTTGTTTGACAACCCGATTTAAGTTTAGACATTGATGATCAATTGAAGGTAGTTCAATTATTGTAAGGGAATCAAGATCTTCCCCCTACAATAACCCTAAACTTAATCAACCATTTTCTCCCCCTTTGTCAAACATCGAAAAGGGTATGATTATTAAGTTTGAACATACCTCCCCCTCAAACACGGGTCTCTCCCCAAACCCAGAATAATCAAAGGATAATTTTTGAATTGCACATGAAAACATATACAGAATAATATCATGGTCAAAATGTATATGTTTCATATGACAAGTAAGTCAAAGGATGATTTTGGAATTGTACATGAGAGGCATATACCATAAATGTATCATGGCAACAATGTATATGCATCATACGACAATAAGTGTGAGCTTACACATGAAAACATATACAGAAATATATCAAGGTCAAACGTGTATATGTTTCATATGACAAGTAAGGAATGCATCTGTATCTGACATATAATCCTGATTGGTCTCCATGACCGATCAGGTTCATTGATTACGTGATACAGACATATTTCTTGTTAGTCTGGAGAGCGATCAGATTTCAAAAAAATTCCTGAAACTCTGATACGTTCCTGATATATTCGTCATTTCAGAAACAATTCCGAAATACGACATTAAGAATAAGAGTCATGACTCAACAAACCCTTTCTTATGAATTTGAACATTCCAACATAGGTTTGTATCAAATCATTATTAAGTACCAGGTTTGTATCACTTGAACAAATGTGTGCTCCCTTAGTACCAGGTTTGTACCAATGGATGATCAAATATATTTCAATTGTAATCAGATTGTATCATGTTTGTTTGTAGTATGATTATTAAACTGATACAATTCGATGAGAAGAGATTGGTTTGAGGAGGTTTTGGATCAATTTGGAACGATCTGGGAGCTCCTTGATCAAAGTTGGTCTGATCGGTCACCAGACCGATTAGAAGCACCCCTGATCGGTCGGTGGACCGATCAGGGATGATACAGAATGGTTTCTGAAACTGTTATATTTCAGAAATGGATTTGTTTCACCCCTTAACCACTCCTAAACCCCAATTAGATTCAAATTTAACTCTTAATAGAGTTTCGTTAAACAACATTCACGTTTCTTAACCAAAAAAAGCAACATGATTTGCATCTCTTTAACTAATCATGAGAGTAAAACTCATAAATACAAAGTTTAAAG
This sequence comes from Boesenbergia rotunda, assembly GCA_024364735.1. Classification (NCBI taxonomy): domain Eukaryota; kingdom Viridiplantae; phylum Streptophyta; class Magnoliopsida; order Zingiberales; family Zingiberaceae; genus Boesenbergia; species Boesenbergia rotunda. The sequence continues at coordinate 15,970 of JAGFNQ010005231.1, forward strand.
TATGACTCAGAAGATACATGGTAAGCATGAATGTGATGATCTTGACTTTCTATGGTAAATACAAAGTGACTAGTGTGCCTTAACTAAGGTTTAATTCCACATCAAGAATTTCCATGAATTACCAAAAACTGATTTGTATCAAAGCATGAGGAGTATGTTCCTAAGCATGAACTTGAGTCCCAAAAACAGATATATATACAAGCATGATCATTGGGAAAACAAACAAGTCATGGACTGTGAGTTTGATACAAAGAAAGCATTTAACCCTAGACCTTAATTAAGTTTGATACAAAGAAGGCACTAAATCAAAGAACTTAAGTAGTGAATGTTATAGCTCATGTTCTTTGTTTGGTAATGCCTTATTGGTACAAACTATGGTTAATCTTGATCTTAAATAAAAATTTCATGCCATATTATGTATTGATATTTTCCTTAGCATTCCTTCATGTTGTATAACACGTACAAGAGAATCATGGCATACTCAATCATGTTCACTAAACAAAATGCTTTAAGCTTGAGATAAGGCATATCATACACCATAACTTGCAGGAAAACATAAATTGCAACAAGTAAAACTTATTATCCTAAGTAATCCATGGCAAGAGTAAGTTATGTGTTAATCTAAACCCTTCATGCAATATATAAAAATAATTTCCAAGGCTTGTTGACTTATTTTGAAACTAGTGTAACCTCAGCCTTGGGTTTGGAGCACCACTTATCAACAATCTATGTTGATAGATGCTCCCCCTCAATTAATGCTTATACAATTCTAAATATTGAGGTTTTAGGTACCCAAATTTTGGGACCTAAGGAATCTACAATGAATGACTTTGGCACCCATGCCTTAGTCAATTTCTTTTTGACTTTTTGAAACCCTAGAGTCATTTGATGATCTAAATTGGGTTCTTGACATTAATGATACAAAGGTTGGTTCCTTAGGTCGGTAACCTATACCGGCCTTGTTGTAAACCGCCTTTTGTGAGTTTAAGATCATATCTAGGGTTTTGGAACTTGTTGAAAATTTCTCATGAATATTCTTAAGGTTTTCAATTTCACCCTTCAAGCCCTTATTTTCATCCTCTAGATTTTTAACATGCAAATTCTCAAGATCCTTATCCTTAGAGGATTTCTCATGAAAATCATTAATATCCTCCACCCTAGAGGATATTAATTCTTCTACTTTCAATTTCAACAATTTAACTTTGTTCTTGGATTTTTTAAGCAACCTAGCTAGACATGCAATGGTTCTATAACACTTATCTAGCTCGGGAGAGATTACCTCTTCATCATCCGAAGATAATGAAGGTGCGGTTGAGGAGCTTCTCGATTCGTTATCACTCTCCTCCTTTGAATCCTCTATGGCCATAAGAGCACGGTGATGAGTATACTTCTCCTCCTTCTCTTCTTCGGATGAACTAGAGGACGATTCATCCCATGTGACCCTCAAGGCCTTCCTTTTCTTCTTTGATTTATCATTCTTCTTCTTTAACTTCGGACATTCATCCTTGTAATGTCCTTTCTTGCTACACTCATAACAAGTAACATTAGACTTATCAAATTTAACTTCACATGGGTTACCTTTACCCTTGAGGCGCCGGCTCTTCCTCATCATCCTTCTAACAAAGTTGGCCATCTCGGAGGAAGAAGACCATCTTCCCTCCTCCTTGGACTCGGATGAGGATGAAGATGAAGAGACTTCCTTCTCATTCTTCTTCCCCTTCTTCTTCTTCTTCTTGTTGTCACCTGCCACTAAAGCAATACCTTTCTCTTTTGAACTTTTGTTAGAGATCTCATGTAGTTCCATTTCACAAAATAGATCTTCTAACTTAACAAGAGATAAATCCTTGGACACCTTGTAGGCATCCACCATGGATAACCACAAGGCATTCCTAGGAAAAGCTTTGAGGACATACCTTATAAGATCTCGGTTCTCTACCTTCTCATTAATGGAGTGGAGACCGTTGATGATTTCTTTGAACCGACAATGAAGCATACTTACAGTTTCATTTTCTCCCATTGTCAAGTTCTGGAGTTGGCTGAGAAGGAGGTCCTTCTTGGCAGTCCGGGTGTCTTGAGTTCCTTCATGGAGCTCAAGAAGTTTATTCCATAGATCTTTGGCAGAGGTGAAGGGGCCAACCTTGATTAGCTGTTCTTTGGTCATCCCACATTGCAAGGTCACGACAGCTTTCGCATCAGCTTCTCCCTTGCGAACTTGCTCAGCCGACCATTTTGATAAATCCAACTCTTTTCCTTCATTATCCTTTGGAGGAGCAAAGCCCTCCTTGATAGCAAACCAAGTGTGGATGTTCATCTTCAAGTAAAACTCCATCTTCGATCTCCAATATGGAAAATCTGTGCCGTCGAAGAGTGGAGGTCGGTTTGTGCTCATTCCTTCTCTTCCAGCCATCTTGCTGTAAGCTCTTGGATGTTAAGCCGTGAACAGAGCCCCAGGCTCTGATACCACTTGTTGGGAACGAGATGGCTATAGAGGGGGGGTGAATATAGACAATCACAATTTCTTGAGCTTTCCAAAACTATTCTGCACTTCAGAGTTAGGCAGCGGAAGCAAATGCAGAACAAAGAAACTAAGCAGAGAAAGAAACTCAAACCAAACGATCGCTAAGACGAAGATGTACAAGGTTCGGGGATAACTTGCCCCTACTCCTTAGCGTGCCCGTGAGGTAGGCTATCCCTTGATCGTCGGCAGATCAAGCCCCGGTGAACACCGGATATCAAGCGCCTCCTTCTCGGTGGAGTAACCTCTCCACAAGCTGTCTCAGTAGATGAATACAAGATTAAGCACACGAGACACTCGAGAAGGGAAGCTCACAAAGCTCTCACAGGAATGCAACAAGATCGCTCAAGAACAAAGCAACAGAGAGCACGAACACAACCCAGCAACAACTTCCCAAGTTTTCTGTCTTGTTCGCCTCAGCTCCTCTGCTTCCAGCTTCGTCACTTAAGCTCTGCTCACCATCACAAGCTTCATCAGCATCCACTGAGCCAACCTGAACCCACTGACCTCCCTGAGCACTCAGTCCACTGAAGACCTCCTCTCCAGCTGAGCCTCCGTCAGTCGCCAGCTGCGTCAGTTGCCCGTTGAAACCTGAGAATGAGAAACAACCAAACCTGCTCAACGGAAAGCCTCCCATTGACTCTCCTTGAGTGTTTGAATCACCTGCTATCACCTGCACACTCCAACAGAGGCTTAGCAATGCATATCAAAACATATCAGTAGTGTATCAGAGAATCGGCAGAGAAAACAGACTTCTGACAGCATATTTGAATTAAAGTTCTGCTCCTGATCGGTCCCCAGACCGATCAGGGAGGAGCCTGATCGGTCACCAGACCGATCCAGCAGCTTCTGCACACTCCTGATTGGTCCCCAGACCAATCAGGCTCCTGCCTGATCGGTCACCAGACCAATCAGGCTCCAGCCTGATCGGTCACTAGACCAATCAGGCTTGAGTGAACAGTGATTCTTTAATCAAATCATAAGTCTCTGATCGGTCACCGGACCGTTCTGGACCTGATTAGCAAGGGAACTCAACTCACTGTTCGCTCCCTGATCAGTCACCAGACCGATCAGGAGCTGTATAGTGAGTGAAACACACACTCCCTGATCGGTCATCAGACCGATCAAACATTGCTGGATCGGTCACCAGACCGATCCACGAAGGAGCAGCGTGCCAAACTCCCTGATCGGTCACCAGACCGATCCAGGGACTCAACCTAGCCCTCCAAGCTAGGATTTCATCCACCCTAGCCCTCCAAGCTAGGGACCTGACCCTCCAAGTCAGGATTTCATCCAACCTAGCTTCACTCACTAGGACCTGGCTTCACTCACCAGGATTTTTCACCTAACCCTCCAGTTGGGACTTTTCACCTAACCCTCCAAGTTAGGATTTTTCACCTAGCCCTCCAAGCTAGGACTTTTCACCCAACCTTCCAAGTTAGGACTTTTCCACACCTAGCCCTCCAAGCTAGGACCTGGCTTCACTCACCAGGATTTCTTCTAACCTGGCTTCACTCACCAGGACCCGGCTTCACTCACCGGGATTTTCCACCACCTGGCTTCACTCACCAGGACCCGGCTTCACTCACCGGGATTTCCAACACCTGGCTTCACTCACCAGGACCCGGCTTCACTCACCGGGATTTCCAACACCTGGCTTCACTCACCAGGACCCGGCTTCACTCACCGGGATTTCCAATCAACCTGGCTTCACTCACCAGGACCCGGCTTCACTCACCGGGATTTCCAATTACCTGGCTTCACTCACCAGGACCCGGCTTCACTCACCGAGATTTCTCCACACCTAACCCTCCAAGTTAGGACTTTTCACATGCCAGCGTGCGATCTCCCGATCCACCTGGACTTAATCCGAATTCAACCAAACTTGAATCAAACTTAAATCGGTGTCAAACACCAAAACAACAATCAGGGTCAGACTGCATCAACATAACTATCCAAGCGGGCTCCTCATCTGAGCTGGAGGCCTCCGGACGCTGTCTCCACACAAACTCCCCCTGCCGACACTCGATGCCTGCCAAGGATAACTGTCGTGTACCAATCTGGTCATAATCCTTGGATAGGTGTCTCACATGACCGCTACTCACACGGATACCAAAGCATAGATGGAAAAACTCAGTCAAGATGTGGCAGAAATGCATGTATATCTTCCCATTAACACTATGGGAAGATTGGTAAATGGCACTAAACACCTGCAGGGAGACATCTATGTCTAACCTTCTCTCCAATGCGTACATCATCACCAAGTGTGAGAGTCTGATCCTGGCCCTCCCCTTGGTGACGATGGGCAAAATGCACTCGATGACGATCTTGTACAAGACATGGCTAAAAGGTCTCATAGGTTTAGCGTCAAAAATACGCTCTGACTCATTCCTGTGCCTTCTAAAGTAATGCATGTGTATTTGGTCAATGGTGACAACAGGAAACTCAAGTGGCTCAACAACAGTGGAAAAATAAGTAGATGCATTATTCGATTCTCTACACTGTAGGAACCCAGCTAAACCCATGACTGAGAAAGGAATAGTAACCCCAGCTACTCGGGACTCATACAAATTATTATCCAAATCAATGCAAGTTAAATTTGTGTAAAACTCTGTGCATAGGTCAATATCTATACCATGCTAGCAGTAGACCAGCTGATCCAGCTGAAAATGAGTGATCATCTCAGCCAATTGCGGCGACTTCTCTTGGAAGAAGACCTTGTTCAGGTATCAACAGTTCATCACTACAAACTTATTTTCTTTGAACCTTTTCTTACATTCGAGGGACCTAAACCTTGACCCTCCCTGACCTTGTTAGGATGATCCCTCACCCCTAGGTTTCTTAGAGGCAATCCTAAATACCACACACATCCATGCACACCAAGACCCCCCCCCCAAAAGGAAAAATAATATCAAGGAAAACATGCACAAAACATCACATTAGTTCCAAAACATGGTTTAAATGATAACATGAACCTTAAACAATGATACCTTTTCATTCTCTTCATGATGATTTCGAGATATTGACTTGAAGAGGGGAGTTTCAACTAGCCCTAGGAGTAGATCGGGGTTAGAGAAGGGCTTAGGAAGTGATTTTAGGGCTTACTAGGGGCTGAGGATGAAGGAGGAGCTCGGGAGAAGAGGAAATCGCCGGGGTGGATCGCCAAGCCCTAGGGTTTGGCTGCCCCCCGCGCGCCCATGTTCTTTTATAGAACTCGCGACCCAGTCGACTGGTAGGAGGCCAGTCGACTGCGAGAGTTCACAGAATGTTATTACAATGTAGCCCAGTCGACTGTGATTTTGGCAGGTGATTGTCAGACCATACAGAATGTTTCTGTGTCGAATTTTTCCTGTGCCAGTCGACTACCAGATAACAGTCGACTGGTGTCTGATTTTCAGATTTCCATTCCAAAATTCAGAAATGTCTAACTAATTTCATAAATTTCCAAAAAATCTGAAATTTCATGGAGAGATTTGTGGATCCTAAGTCTATTTGGGAAAAATATAATTTCAATCAAAATTATTCTGAATCCCAAGATTAGTACAAACTTCAAGTTTCTCTAAATTGTATCAATGAAACTGATCCAGAAGTTCTAATTTTGACCTCACCTTGATCCTTCTTCCCATACTTATTCATAATCCACTAATAACATCAAGTTATATGATATTTAAGCATTAAGATCAATTTCTCTTAATTATAATTCCAATTTCTTCCTTTAGTGTGTCATTTCTCTAGGATTAAGGCTAACCTTAGCCTTTTAAACTCTTGGCACACCCCATAGATCATCTAGTCCCCTAGGAGAAAACCACCTAAAATCCATTGACCATGGATCCTATTTTGACTTCCAGAGCTCTCCCTTGAGCTCCTAGACCTAGTTACCTTCCTAGGTACCTTATCTATAAGTGCAAGACCGCACTGGTGCTCCTCCGGTGCTTCTTGACCTTCTACTCTCACTCTCTTAACCCTATAGACCTTTTGCTTACCATAGTCATAGGGCATCCTCGAATATGACATTTTATCAACATTTGCCCTTCTAGAATGATATCCTAAACCCAGCCTACCATTCCTAAGAGGTTGGTCTTTTTGCATTACTCTTGACCCCTTTGACCCCCTAATGAGTCTATCTAGGTTTTTCTTCAGTTTATCAAGTTTTGCTTTCAAAACTTGATTTTCCTTTACCAAATTCCTAGTCTTAGGATCATTTGACCTAACTTGATCATTTCTAGATCTACCCATTTTTCTAGACATATCTCCCTTTTCCTTAGAGTTTATGCCTTGGTCCTTGGTCATGAATTCCTAGGTTTATCATGAAACACAGAATTTTGAATATTTTGGCATTCACCATTGTTTCTATTCCTATCATGATATTTAAAACCAAAATTACATCTAGGCAAACAATCATTTATATTCCTAGCATTCATGGAAGAGCTTTGAACATAAGTAAAATTAGGAATTACCTCCCTTACCCTTGTAGCTCCCCCTTGACGTGAGCTCCTCATTTTCTTTTCCTCTTTCTCCTATTTCCTTAGATGCTCCATCTTCTTGAGCTCTTTACTCCTTGGACACTTTGTATGGTAGTGTCCTAGCTCCCCGCATGTGAAGCATCGAATTTTCTTTTCTTGTCTTTACCTATAACCCACATTAGATTTAAATTGAATAGACTCGGGTTTAGGGAGTACCTTCTTCTTACCATTTGGGTACTTGTCCTTGTAGTACCCCTTTTCGTTGCAACCAAAGCATGTGATGTGCTCTTTCGATTTAGCTTTGGTGAAGGTTGAAATTTCTTCTTCTCTTGATGTGGTGAATGACTCCTCACTTGAGTTTTCAACCTCACTTGATGAGCTTGACACTTCTCCTTCATTTTGGTCTTCTTGGACCCTTGATCTTATTTCTTCAGGTTCTTCTACTAGTTGAGCTTGTGTAGGATTCTTGTGAAGTTCTTCTAGTTTGCTCCATAACTCATACGCACTTTTATATTCTCCTACACAACTCAACACATTTTTAAACAAAATATTAATCAAAATATTGATTACCTTTTCGTTTGCCCTAGATTGCTCTTGTTGTTCATCTGTCCAATATCTAGGGTGAAGCCTTTTCCCGTGCATGTCTCTCGGAATTTAAAAGGGGGTCTTCAATGGTCATTCTACACTCCCAATCCATCCCTAGCCAATTTTCCATCCTTGCCTTCCAATGACCGAACTCTTTATGATTGTAGGATGGTGGTGTGTTGATGTCTTCCCCCAACTTATCTTCCATGTTCTTCTTCCTCTAGCGTGTGCTCCCTCGGCGGTTAGTCCGATCAAGAGCGGCCCTTCGCTCTGATACCAATTGTTAGATCGAATAGCGTGCTAGAGGGGGGGTGAATAGCACTTTGTTGTCGAATTCTCTTTTACCTACGTTGTTAGTTGCACAGCGAAAATACAAATAAAATAAACTAACAACAGAAAGCAATGCTAACAAACCGATTTACTTGGTATCCACCCCGGACAAATGACTAATCCAAGAATCCGTCGGTGGATCAATCCCCGGATAACCTCCGGCTAGATCTGTCGCTCCTTGTGGGTGGAGAAACCTCGCCATAATCACGGACAACACTTCTGATCACAAAAGACTACTAACTCACTTTACCCAAGCGAGTTTCGTCAAGAAGAAAGTAGGAAACGAGCCCCCTTTAAATAGGGCTCGAATCTGAAACAGTCGCTACCAGTCGACTACCAAGATGGCAGTCACCTGGTCTCACTTAAATTCGACTGTTACAGTACAACGTTCAAATCTGCCAGCCTGTTCCAGTTGACACCAGTCGACTGCCCATGGTCCAGTCGACTAGTACACACCTAAGCCTAGGGTTTCACTCCCGAGTACAAGTCTCTCCGCACTCAAACCCTCCCGTCTTAGCCCCTGAGTACAAACACTCATACTCAGACCCTCACAACCCAGTTGACTCTTCACCAGCAGCCTTGACTGTTGCCTTCACGCCCTCTTCATCTTCGGCCCTCGTCCCTCGGATGCGCACGCAAACCTCCAGCTTGCCTCCATGCCACCCTTCACGTACGCCTCGAAGTCCGCGTCCCTCGGCTCATCATCCCTACTATCCAACGGTCCCTAGGATGCGCGCGCAAGCCTCCAGCTTGCCTTCATGCCATCCTTCACCCGAAGACATCAACCAAGTCCATATGTACCTGTACACCTGCACACTCATGTACACATATTAGTCCAGCACAAATCCTAACTTAACCATGTTGCCCACACATCAAAATATCATGATCCTCCAGATCATCTCAGGGCCGATTGCCCCAACAAAGACTACATATAGTCTAACTCTTTATCTTCTTAAATCAATTTCAACTGTGGCATAAGGTGTCAGAACATCATAACATTTTAAAGATTCCTCTTTATAGTTAAAGAACCATTAAGCAACATTTTTCTAGTATTTTCAATTAAACAATTAATAAGAAGTTCAAGTATATTTTTGAATAAAACATTTAAACTCTCTGAACAATTAGTGGTTAGTATTGTATACATTTTTTCTGTAAAGTGTTCATTTGTCTATCTTTTAGGATCTATGTCCTATAATCAATCATAAGCATCTAGATCTCTTTCAAGCATAAATTGTATTACTCAATCGTACTGGACTATTGCATTAGCTCTTGCTATTGCCAAGATAGACCTAATGCAAGCCTGTCACAGGTATCTATTACTATGTTACAAGATAAGGGTAGCAACAAAAAGTATAATAGGTTGTTCGGTACACTTTAATAGCTATTGATATAATATCTCGATGTCTATCTGATACAATGCCCAATGACTTTAGATCGACAACAAGGAATCTCTTTGTATCGACCCAAAATCAATCCTAGGAAGACCCACATTCAACTTTAGTAATTCCAAAGTCAACTATAATGATCTTACCATTACCATCAAGTGTTGTTGTCATCAACAACACACTAGGATACTTACCACTAAGATGTGTCATCAATTCCAATCAATTTGCGTAAATAAGACCAAAATACTCTTCCACACACATCAAAAGACCAAAAATACCATTGGAATTGATTTTCACCATTTCTTTATAGTGCAACATAAGTATCAAGGTCCTAACTCTTAACTCATGCAAATACATTAGAAGATCTTATAAGCCTCATCAAAATCATCAACCACTTTTTAATGCTTTCTCCTGGGAAGAGTATGCTTTTTTATATTAAATGTGAATCCCAAACCTAGATTGCATATCCCTTTGAATCATCATTGTTTATATGATTAGCAGAAACAAACTGTGTTTCAATATGAGAAGCTGCAAATGTGGATGTGCAAACATGGTGATCAGGTGTTTCTCTAATAGTGTTCGCATTGGTGTGTTGTATATATTTTATAATAGTAGACTCCATATCTCTCGTAATAACAATTCTCCATATACATGATTGATTGAAACAAATAATTTTAATTCTATTGAGAAGGGTGTCAAATGGATTGTATCTAAAGTATTTTAATATAGCATGTCTTACTAGTGAATCTTTGAATTCTTGTCAGGAGGGAATAATCAACACCGCTCGGGTTTTGGATGGAGTGATCATTACTAATTTGGTGCAGGGTTTGACGCAGTGATGCTGAGTTTGAACGATCAACACCATTGTGGTGTAAGGTTGGAGACTATGGTGTTGGATTAGAATGGTCAATTGAAATCATATCAATGTTGTTGTTGGATTTGAAAATTTCAATATTGGACCTACCAGTACCATTGTTTGATTAATGTGATACTGGGTTAGAAAGTTTAGTACCAATGTGACGTTGGATTGAAATCATCAGCGCCATTGTAGTATTAGATTTGGGAAATTAGAACTGTACATGGTATTGGGTGGGAATGATCATCATCATTGTTTGATTAATAAGGTGTTGGACTAGAAAGTTCAGTACCAATACCAATATGATATCTGTTGGATTGAAATCATGAGAAACTCAGAACTATAGTTCTAGATCATAAATTATTGTATCATAATAGTGTCGGTTTGTGTTGATCAACACTACAGTGATGCTGAATTACAATGATCAATATCATTATATTATGGGGGCGCATATTCTTCAAGTCCCAAATTTATACTAAATTGACGATTCTAATACTAAACTTTTGAAAAGACTTTTATAGTCCCAAAGTTGGTCGTTTAATTATTTTTTTTAGTTCCAAATTTTAGAAATAACAATTTTAATACCATGCAATTGGAGGCACCTCAAGTCCTTTTTTTAAAAAAAATTATGATTAAACTCTATAACCTAATTGGGAAGTTGAACGCTAAGGGTTTTCAATTTTTAATTTTTTTTAGCTAGAATACTATAACCTAATTGAGAAGGTGAACCCTAAGGGTGCGTTTGGTTCAAGTTATCATATATGATCTCGGTTATGTCATTACCAAGAAATCACATAACCAAGGTTATAGGGAATGAAATATAACTTGAAGTTGTTTGGTTCAAATTAGGTAATCAAATAAAATCTTGTTTGTTTGGAGGTAATAGTCTATAACCTAATATAATATTTTACCGTATTACCCTTTAGAATTTGTTTAGATAATTTATTTGTCTATAACCTGACGATCAGCGGTGGTCGTCGGTCGCCGTTCGCCGGCCGCCGGTCGCCGGTCGGTGGTCGCTAGCCACCGTTGACGGTCGTCGGTCGCGAATAATGTTTTGGAAGTTAATAAATTATAATAGTTATTTTCGTCTTAAATGTAAATATTAGACGATAATTTTGGAAAGATAAGTTTCATAACCTGGGAATCAAGAAAACCCTTACTTTCCTAAGGTTTTCCGATTCTTGGTTGCATGCCCCTTTTGCTGACATGTCGGGCATCGATCATACATGGGAATCGTTGATTATCTAAACCAAACAAGGTTTTTGTTTATAACCTTGGATGGATAACCAAGGTCATCAAGGATAACCCTCAACCAAACGCACCCTAAGGGTTTTCGATTTTTATTTTTTTTAGCTTGAACACTATTACCCAATTGAGAAGATGAATCATAGACTAAAATAAAAATAAAGTATTCACTTTTCGACTAACAAAGTCTTTTCAAAACTTTGATATTAGAATCGCCAATTTAGTATAAAGTTTGGTACCCAATATGCATTTTCCTCTTATATTATGAGATGAAAAAATCAAAACCATTGTACCACTACAAAAATAATCAAATTTTGCGAAGGAAATTTTTGACGAAATTTCGTCGGTAACTGCAATTACCGACGAACTTTTAACGAAGTTTTCTCCGCCGGAATAAAATCCGTCGATAACAAATTACCGACAAAAATTTCATATCGTCGGTACATTTACCGATGGAATAATGATTCGTCAAAATATTCCGACGAAAATAAAATTCCGTCGGAAGCTAGGGTCTACAAAAAGAGCATATTTTCGTCGGAGAATTTCCAATGGAAAACCTGATTCCGTCGGAAATTTTTGATGGGATCATGTATTTCCGTCAGAGAATTTCCGATAAAAATTCTCCAACAGAGATAACATATTTCATCAAAAATTTCTAACAAAATCGTAGATTTCGTCAGAAATTTTTGACGGAATTAGGTATTTCCGTTTGAAATTTCCAACGGAATAACTAATTAAATCGAAATTTTTCGACAAAATAACTAATTCCTTCTGAAATTTCTGACAAAATCAGGTTTTCTGTTGAAAATTTTGTTTCGATATTTGTCGACGGAAACACATTTCCATCAAAAATCGGTCGGCATTTTAAAAAATCACATGATTTTATTTGTATTTGGGATTGCCATATGTATAATTTATTTATCCAAACAACCACAACATATGAACATATCCAATCACATCCAAAATATATGCAAACGTATCCAAACACATACAAAACATATCCAAACACATTCATAAATATCCAAACACATCCAAATATAGCCAAAACATCCAAACATCCACACATATATCAAAACACACATAAACTCAAACAAGAATCTATGAAAAACCAAACTAATGTATCTAAATATCTAAATACATAAACTAAAGTATTTAAACACAAACGAAAATACTAAGGTATCTTAATATGAATTCAACTATATAAAAAAAACTTACAAATGAATAGATGTCTAACACTATCCCTCCATAATAAAAACAATACAAAAAACCTGCAAAAGTTAAAATAAAATATATTATGATCACAATGATGTATAATTATATATTTTATATGGACTGTATAATTATATTTAACTGTAATAAAAAAATACCTGAATAAAATACCAGATAAGGTTAGAGATAAACAACATATCATAGGGGAGTCTTGAAATAAAAACCAAATCAACATATTAGTCTATATAAACAGAATAAATATATTTTATAATGTTTAATATATGAAAAATAAAAAAATACACATCCAACGATACATTATTCATAAATAAAAAATTAATATGTAATTGAACATAGCTCAAAAAAAAGTTAATCATGGTGTTGAGAGGGCCTTGGAGTGTCATTCTGTGATGGCGAACGAGGCAAAGAAGCTAGAAGGGATTGCATATGACACATGAGTTCTCTATTTTCTGTCATAAGCTTTTGATGTGACTCATCTCTCTTTGCATTATCAGCAACCCTCGTTGCTTCATCAACGGCCCTCCTCTCTTTCTCAACGGTCATCCATTCCGCCATCTCTCCTCACATTAATTGAACTTGAGTGCGTAGGTCTCGATTTTCTTCTAATATCCTGTGCATCTCACTAGAATAAGATGAACAGTAACTGGAACGACCCCTCAGAGTCCTCAAGCGATTATCAAATGTAACTTTGGCCTGAGAACCAAACCTGTAGAGGGGTGGAGTTCTTTTTCCATCCACCGACAACATCATAATATATGTTATTAAGTGTGTTGGTGGATAGAGATTGTGACTCTCCCACCACTACTGTAGGCTGAGATGCTTGAGCAACTCTCTCAGTGTCTGTATTGTAAAATATAACATGATTAAAATTAATTTGATAAAAGTACTAAAGGTAAGAAAAATAAAAACTAAGTTATGTTCTTACGTAGATGGTGACAGAATGAGAATCAACGAATATGCCATCTTTTTTTTTGTGGGTCTTCACAAAGACCTCCATCCTGGTGGATAGTCAAGCTAGCTCTCATTCTTATATACAAATATATATTAGGAAAATATCATACAAGTATGGTAATAAATGAAAATTATACTTTGTATCAACATTAAATTAAACTCACCAAATCATGAGCATGTTCAACCATAGATTTAGAACCAAACGTATGCCGAGCAGTTCCAGTACTTGGGCCACCTAGCTTAGTGTTTCTATTTGCTCGAGCCTTATCAACATGTTCTTTCCACCTCTGTTTAGCCCAGGTGTCCATCTATGCATTTCATATCTCCTCAGAAACATACGTTGATTTTATGCCCTTCTGTCTGACATAATAAAAGTAGTGTTTGTAAAGCTTGCCACAATAAATGTTTCATCTTTCTTTAAAAATGTCCTCCTAGCCTCCTATGTATGGTAATTATAAATTGAAAATTTAGCATAGTAATGAGTGAATATATTATAAAAACCAAATATATATTGATTTTACTTACTATAAATTCGTTATAGTAAAAAGTCTTCATTTCTTGATCTACATGCTTCCATGTTGTAGATTTGCATGCTCATTCTTTAAATTTAGTTGTGATATAATTGGAAACATGATGGGCATCTAGAGTAAAACTACATTAAAAAACACATATTATTAAGATATTAAAAATAATATATGAATATTGTTGGGATCTGGGATGGCTAGAGAGGGGGGGTTGTGAATAGCCGGCCACCAAAAACCTTGGCTTCTTTTCTTTCTGTACTCAGGTTAGCAGCGGAAAAATAAAATACAACAGAAAGAAAATAGAACAGAACAGACACTAACACAGGAGATTTACAAGGTTCGGGGATAACTTGCCCCTATTCCTTGGCATGCCCGTGAGGTGGGCGATCCCTTGATCGTCGGCAGATCATGTTGAGGCAATCTATGATCCGGAGTGACCATGAGTTTTGATGTTTGGGAAAAGGGTTTTAGTTAGGTTTTCCATTGTTATCTAATATGTGTAATTGAGTGTACAGGATTGTAGGTTTACACATATTGACATGGCTAGACGGCTTCGGTATGGTGAAGGGTTGCATGGAGACAAGCTGGAGGCTTGTGTGCACCCGAGGGGCCTTGGTATAGCAGGGATGATGAGCCGAGGGGCGCGGACTTCAAGGAGTACGTGAAGGATGATATGGAGACAAGCTGAAGGCTTGTGTGCATCCGAGGGACGAGGGTCGAAGACGAAGAGGGCACGAAGGCAATAGTCAAGGCTGCTGGTGAAGAGTCAGCAAAGTCATGAAGGGACAAGAGCCAAGGGAGGAGGACTCCAAGGGCAAGCCGGGAAGTGGACTTGAAGGGCACACGTGAAGGGTGGTATGGAGGCAAGCCAAGGGAAGGCGTGTGTGTGCATCCGAGGGATGATAGCCGGTAGAAGAAGACTTCAAGGAGCAAGCCAAGGGAATGTACTTGAAGGCACACGTGGAGGAGGGTCAACGGAGTGAGTAGGAGTGATGTTGTAAGCTGGGTAGTCAACTGGGGATTGTCCAGTCGACTGCCAAAACTCATAGTGTGTATTTGACCCTAGACCAGTCGACTACTCTGGGAGTAGTCGACTGGTGAGTAGTCAGAATTCGAACGTTGGGGCTGTCAATGGTCGAATCTGAGTGGGAGAAGTCGATTGCCCTGGGAGCAGTCGACTGCCAGCGAGTTTTCCAGCTTGAGTTCTATTTAAAGAGAACTCGGTTTGGGCTGGGAGCTCATGACGAAATGAGCCTGGTTAGAGCTCATTAGTTGTCTAAGTGCTCAGGTTGTGTACTCAAGGTTGTGGCGAGGTTTCTCCACCCACAAGGAGCTACGCGAGCTAGCCGGAGGACATCCGGGGAGTGATCCGCCGAAGGATCAAGGGATCGTCCACCTCATGGAGTGTCGTGGAGTAGGAGTCTTCATCTCAGAACCACGTAAACAGGTGGTGTTAGCATTGTTTAGTTGTTAGTTTTGTTTTTATTGTATTTTCGCTTGCGCAACTAACAACGTAGGTAGAAGAAAGTCGAGAATTACTATTCACCCCCCCTCTAGTAACCCGCATCGATCTAACAAGTGGTATCAGAGCTTGGTCGCTCTTATTAGACTAACCGCCGAGGGAGCAAAGAAAGCTAGAGGAGAAAACTATGGAAGATAAGTTGGGTGACGACATCTACACTCCACCATCCTACGATCATGAAGACTTTGAGTATTGCAAGACAAGGATGGAGGCATGGTTCAGAATGGAGTGGGACCTTAAGATTGCGCTTGAAGAGCCCTTCGAGATTCCAAAGGATAAGCATAGGAAGAAGCTCCGACCAGGACATTGGAATTAAGAGCAACAAAATCAATCAAGGGCAAATAAGAAGGTAATTGATGTATTAATCAATATTTTGCCTAACAATGTCTTGAGTGGTGTAGGGGCATATGAAAATGCACATGAATTATGGAATAAGGTGAAAGATTTTCATAAAAAACCCTATCCAAGCTCAACTAATAGAAGATTCCAATGAAGTAAGCTCCATGATTCAAGAAGAGGAGAGAATTGAATTATCTACACCTTCAAGTGAGGAAGAAAAGAGTGAGAGATCATCAACCTCATCAAGAGAAGAAGAGAGGTGTCAAATTCAAAAATTGAGGGGAAGGAGAGACCCTCATCCATGCAAGAATAGGAAGAAGCTCCAACTTCCACCAAAACAAAGAAAAAGGACCACATCACATGCTTTGGATGTAATGAAAAGGACACTACAAGGACAAGTGTCCAAAAGGTAAGAAAAAGGAGGTAATTCCTACACTCATCTCATTCCATTTAAATCTAACATGAGTTGTAGGAGTGGAGAAGCCCAAGAGAAGAAAAAGAAATTAGATGCTTCACATGTGGAGAATTATGGCATTATCACACAAAATGTCCAAGGAAAAGAGAGCTAAATAAAATGGAGCAATTAAGAAGATGGGAGAAGGAAGAAAGGAAGAAAAGAAGCTCACATCAAGGAGGGATTACAAGGGTAAGGGAGGTAATCCCTAACTTTAGATTAAAATGCAATTCAAATTCAAGTTCCTCCATGTATTCTAAAATTAATGAAAATTGTTTGCTTGTGCATAATTTTGGTTTTAAATATCATGATAGGAATGAGAGTAACAAGGTAGATCAAAACCCTAGGAAGAGTATGCATCATGAAAAATCCAAGACCTTAGGACCTAAGGATCAAGGCATTAATCCCAAGAAAGGAAGACATATGCCTAGGAAGAAGGGTAGGTCTAGAAATGTCCAAGGTGAACATATGAATTCAAGGGTTAGAAATCTAGAAAAGGAAAATCAAACTTTAAGGGAAAAGCTTGATAAATTGGAAAAGACCCTAGAAAGATTCAAGGTTGGATCTAAGAAGTTAGATATGGTGTTGGGTAGTATAAAACCCAACTATGATAGATCGAGGTTGGGATACCGGTCTACGGTCTCCAATGCCAAAGAAAAGAAGTATGCTAGGGAAGCATATCATTATGGCAAGAAGGAGAAGTCCAAAAATGGCAAGGGGTGCCATTTAAAGGTAAAGAGAAGACTTAACCAAAGATAAGGTGTCTCACTTTGTAGGCCAAGAATCACCGGGGGCACACCGGTGTGGTCTAGTTTGGATTGAGTCACATAGGGAGGTGGCTAGAGCTAAGAGCTCAAGGGGGAGCTCTAGAAGCCTTTGGGATCCATGGTAAGTGGATCTCAAGAGATGGGATTTCTAGGAAGTCTAGGTGGACTAGGAAATGTACCAAAGGGATTGGAAGACTTGGGTAAGTCTTAATCCTAGGGAATTGGCATATTAAAAGGATTTTATGGAGACAAAGGTGAAAATATGATTATATTTGATAAATTTAAGGTTTAATGGGTAAATACCATATAATTCAGTGCTAGAAATGTATTATGATCAAAAATTAGTAGATATATCAAGGAGAGGCCTAACTTAGAACTTTTGGGATAAGCCTGAATGATACACTTTAGGAAGAATGGAATTTCATGTCAATCTAGGGATTTGAAGTACATTTGTTTGGAAACATATTTTTCCCAAGTAGACATAGGTTCCACAGATCTCCTCACAAAATTTTAGATTTTTTGGAGATTTGTAAAATTATTTAGACATTTCTGAAATCTGCCTGAAAACCTGAAATTCAGATACCAGTCGACTGGTACAGGACCAGTCGACTGGTCCGCAACTAAAAACTTTATGTTTGTTTTGACAGTCGACTGCCCTTAGAGCAGTCGACTGATCCATAAGGTAAAGGAGAAAAGGCAGATTGGCCAATAGGTTATGGCCTTAAAATTAGAATCCATGGTTATATTTTTTAAATAAAGGTTTGTCTCATGACTTAATGGTGATGGTGTGAAATGAGGTCATATGGATATCATGGAATTCAAGGAAGATTGATGAGTGGATATTCATCTAGGGTTAAGAGATAAGAAGAAGAGGATTTGATCATGTTAAGGATACATAAGAGGAGAATTGAAGACAATTCCATGTGTCAAATTATAATGGTTAGCTTTGGCAAACACATAGAATTATAGATAGATTTGAAAATTGATATAAATGACCATTTTAAGGAAATTAGAGGATGTACCAAAAGTCAAGTACATTTGATATTCTTCATGAAATCATATTTTTCTAGGATAGGGTATATCCTAACAAATGTGCTTGCAAATTTTTAGATTTTTCCAGGTTTTCTAGGATTTTCTAGAGGGTTCTAGGGTAGAAAACTTGGGTTGTTAAGTTAGGAATAACTTGACAAAAGAATGTGTGATGTTAAGTTGGGATATAACTTAACTTGGTGTTATGGTCTTAAGTTGGGTAAAACTTAACCTTGGTAAATTGAAAATTGGGAGAAGGCATAGGTTAAGGGGGAGGTTGCCTCTTATTTGCCTTAATTTTCATAGAAATTTTGGTTTTGTGTCAAACTTGGGAATGGTGATAGATACATTGTTGAATATACTTTTTCCCAAGTAGGTATGAGTACCACAAACTTCACGAAATTTAGGAATTTTTGGAGATTTGTGGAATTTCTGACACATTTCTGAATTTGGCCAGAAAAGTTGATTTTCAGAGTATCAGTCGACTGCTTGGGGGGTAGTCGACTGGTCAGGATTGGAATGGGTATCCAGCAGATGATTGGTGTCCAAATGATGTAAAACAAGTGTATGGGGGGCTAGTACACTGTGTTTAGGATCATTAGGGATTAAAAGATCCAATAATTGGGATATTGTTGGAGTCTTTTTAATATTAGGTAAAGGGGGAGAAGTGTTGGGTTTAATTTAGGAAACCAAACACGCCTTTGCGGGAAACCCTAGGTTTAAGGGGAGTTGAGATGAAGAGGGAGCATGGTTGATCCATTCTTGGCGTAAGGGGGACCTTGGAGAGGTTTTTAAAAAGCCTTTGTAAGTCCAATGTAGGGGGAGCTTTGGAGAAGCTTTAAAAAGCCCGTTTTAGTGAAAAGTCCTAACTTGGAGGGTTAGGTGTGGGATGCCTTGAGATAGGATCCATGTTTGCATTGCATATGCATTGGCGGTGTATGTCCAAGGGGAGTCTTGGCAACGTAAGTCCAGTTGTTTGTTTAGCATTATTTTTGCTACTTATTACTATTTATTTTCCCTAACTTAATCGTATTGCCAAATATCAAAAAGGGGGAGATTGTTGAAGCAATCTATGGTCCGGAGTGACCATGAGTTTTTGATGTTTGGGCAAAGGGTTTAAGTTAGGTTTTCCCTTGTGATCTAATATGTGTAATTGAGTGTGCAAGATTGCAGGTTTACACATATTGACTTGGCTGGACGGCTTCGGTATGGTGAAGGGTTGCATGGAGACAAGCTGGAGGCTTATGTGCACTTGAGGGACCTTGGTATAGTAGGGATGATGAGCCGAGGGGCACAAACATCGAGGCATACGTGAAGGATGACATGGAGACAAGCTGGAGGCTTGTGTGCATCCGAGGGACGAGGGCTGAAGATGAAGAGGGCGCGAAGTCAATAGTCAAGGCTGTTGGTGAAGAGTCAGCAAAGTCATGAAGGGATAAGAGCCGAGGGAGGAGGACTCCAAGGGCAAGCCGGGAAGTGGACTTCAAGGGCACACGTGAAGGGTGACATGGAGGCAAGCCAAGAGAAGGCTTGTGTGCGCATCCGAGGGACAATAGCCAGTGGAAGAAGACTTCAAGGGGCAAGCCAAAAGAGTGTACCTGAAGGCACGCGTGGAGGAGTGTCAACGGAGTGAGTAGGAGTGCTATAGTAAGCTGGGCAGTCAACTGGGGATTGTCCAGTCGATTGCCAAAACTCATAGTGTGTATTTAACCCTGGACCAGTCGACTTCTCTGGGAGCAGTCGACTGTGAGTAGTCAAAAATAAACATTGGGGATGTCAACGGTCGAATCTGAGTGGGGGCAGTCGACTGCCCTGGGAGCAGTCGACTGCCAGCGGGTTTTCCAGCTTGAGTTCTATTTAAAGAGAACTCGGTTTGGGCTGGGAGATCTTGACGAAATGAGCTTGGTTAGAGCTCATTAGTAGTCTAAGTGCTCAAGTTGTGTACTCAAGGTTGGGGCGAGGTTTCTCCACCCACAAGGAGCTACGCGAGCTAGCCGGAGGGCATCCGGGGAGTGATCCGCCGAAGGATCGAGGAATCGTCCACCTCACGGACTGTCGTGGAGTTGGAGTCTTCTCTCCGAACCACGTAAATAGGTGGTGTTAGGATTGTTTAGTTGTTAGTTTTGTTTTTATTGTATTTCCTCTTGCGCAACTAACAACGTAGGTAAAAGAAAGTCGAGAATTGCTATTCACCCCCCCCCCTCTAGCAACCCGCATCGATCTAACAGATCAGGCCCTGGAGTGAATCCGGCTAATAGAACTTCTCCTTCTCAGTCGAGTAACCTCTCCACAAGCATCTCAGAAATATACAGATGAAGCACAGGAGGCTCGAGAGGGAAGCTCACACAATAGATCAAACAGATAGCTCAAGCAAGAAGAGAATACAGAGAAACACAACTCAACACAAGACCCTTCACTCAGTTCTTTGTTCTCGTTTTAGTTGTCTTCTCTGCTTCGCCAACCTCTTCTTCTTAATCTTCCTTCTGCACACCTATAGGTGTCACCCACTGACCTCTTCTAAGCTCTCAGTTCACTGAAGTTCTCTTCAGCTAAAGCTTCAGGTCAGTCGTCACCCACTGACCCCATCTGAGCTTCAGATCAGGCCCTGGAGTGAATCCGGCTAATAGAACTTCTCCTTCTCAGTCGAGTAACCTCTCCACAAGCATCTCAGAAATATACAGATGAAGCACAGGAGGCTCGAGAGGGAAGCTCACACAATAGATCAAACAGATAGCTCAAGCAAGAAGAGAATACAGAGAAACACAACTCAACACAAGACCCTTCACTCAGTTCTTTGTTCTCGTTTTAGTTGTCTTCTCTGCTTCGCCAACCTCTTCTTCTTAATCTTCCTTCTGCACACCTATAGGTGTCACCCACTGACCTCTTCTAAGCTCTCAGTTCACTGAAGTTCTCTTCAGCTAAAGCTTCAGGTCAGTCGTCACCCACTGACCCCATCTGAGCTTCAGATCAGGCCCTGGAGTGAATCCGGCTAATAGAACTTCTCCTTCTCAGTCGAGTAACCTCTCCACAAGCATCTTAGAAATATACAGATGAAGCACAGGAGGCTCGAGAGGGAAGCTCACACAATAGATCAAACAGATAGCTCAAGCAAGAAGAGAATACAGAGAAACACAACTCAACACAAGACCCTTCACTCAGTTCTTTGTTCTCGTTTTAGTTGTCTTCTCTGCTTCGCCAACCTCTTCTTCTTAATCTTCCTTCTGCACACCTATAGGTGTCACCCACTGACCTCTTCTAAGCTCTCAGTTCACTGAAGTTCTCTTCAGCTAAAGCTTCAGGTCAGTCGTCACCCACTGACCCCATCTGAGCTCTCAGCCTACGTCCTCAGTTGAAGCTTCGGGTCATCAGGTGTCGTTGAAACCTGCAAGTGTATACCAAACAAAATAGCACTGATAAAAGTCACCCTAGACCCTTCTTCTTGCTTCTCCACAGTTTTGTATCATCTGCATACTCACAGAGTTATTAGCAAAGCAAATCAGAAGCAAATCAGAAGCAAATCAAGAATCTGACAACCATTTGAATTAAAGTTCTGAGGTGTTGATCGGTCACCTTGACCGATCAGACAACCTCTTGACCAATCAGACTCTACCCTGATTGATCCAATGATGTTCTAATCAATCTTACTAACCGATCAGAGATCAAGGGATCGGTCACCAGACCGATCCTTAAACCCACAAAGTTCTGAGTCAAATCCCCTGATCGGTCACCTTGATCGATCAGAGGAGTGCTGATCGGTCAAGCTGACCGATCAGCAAGGAGCCTGACCAATCAGTCTCTTGCCTGATTGGTCCAGGTCATCCTTGTTCGGTCAGAATATCCGATTAGGGGTCTTGTGATCGATCTCGATCACTAACCTTTCTGCGACCACACAGAAAGCTTTCTGATCATTTTCAAATCGGTCACCAGACTGTTCAGAAAACCTTCTGTTTCATCAGAAGCTTTCTGGATCGGCCAACAGACAGATCAAACATCCTGGATCGGTCCTTTGATCGATCTAGAATCAAGGGAGTTTGTGACAACTCCCTGATCGGACTTCAGACCGATCCAGCCACTCATTTCGACCCTGAGTCCAGAGAACTGGCTCCCTTGCCTTCTCTGACTCAGTCTGGTCCCGGATAACGAGCTACCGGGCCCTCTCCGACTCAACCTAGTCCATCTGGTTGGACTTTTGCCCAACTTCACTCACCAGGACTTTTGTCCAGCTTCACTCACCAGGACTTCTACCCAGCTTCACTCACTAGGACTTTTGCCTTTGCCTAGCTTCAGTCACCAGGACTTTTGCCCAGCTTCACTCACCAGGACTTCGTTCCTAACTTCACTCATTAGGACTTTTGCCCATCTTCACTCACCAGGACTTCATGCCCAGTCCCCGACCAGGACTTTGTGTCTAACTTCACTCATTAGGACATTGGCCCAGCTTCACTCACCAGGACTTCGTGCCTAGTCCCCGACCAGGACTTAATCCGAACTTAACTATCTGATCTCACTCAACTAAACTTAAATCGGTGTCAACACCAAAACAACAATCAGGTCAGACTGCATCAACAATCTCCCCCTTTTTGTTGTTTGACAACACAATTTAAGTTTAGGAATTAGTAGTCAAGTATATTATTGCAAGGGAATCAGAGTCCTCCCCCTGCAATAGTTAATTTTGTTAACAAATCCTAAACTTAACTAAGCATCCTCTCCCCCTTTGTCAAACACCGAAAAGGGTGTAGACTGGTTATTAAGTTTAAAAACTCCCTCTTAAACAATGGTCTCTCCCCAAAACCAAAATAAAATGAAGAATATTTTTTGAATTGCATATGAAAGGCATATACGATGGATATATCATGGCAACAGCGTATATGCATCATATGACAATAAGTAATGCAGGTATATCAGTGTGGCACCAAACTGCATCAGACACATAGTCCTGATCGGTCTCCTTGACCGATCAGGAAAGGCCTGATCGGTCTGCTTGACCGATCAGGGAGTATCCTGATCGATCTGTAGACCGATCAGGTTCGTTGTTGTTCGATACAGAAAGATTTCCGATTGGTCTATGGACCGATCAGATTTCAGAAAAATTTCTGAAACTCTGATACGTCCCGGTCAGACAGCACCAACAACACAATTGGGGTCCCTTAACCAAAACAAACAAGCACAGCATATCAGGGAATAAATCTACATTTTCCACGTAATAGGTCAACTTGATCACCATATGAAAACTGCATAAATGTCACTCATTTATCATATGACATCTCCAATAATAATAATAATAATATAATTAGAGAGTAAAGCACATAAATACAAAATAAAAAACATGATTCAGGAAAAAAAATATGGTAAACTTAAGTGTGATGAGCTAGAATTTGAGGATATATATACTAAGTCCTAGAACTTAAGTGTTGATACCTTGATTTAGTTCGATAGAAAGAAAGTACGAAGTCATAGAACTTAAGTATTGAATTTTGAAGCTCATGTTCTTTGTTTGTTGATGCCTTGTGAAATTTTTATAATGATTTTTAATCAGCACAAATTATGTGTTCATACTGTTCTTAAACAAAATTAGCATACAATACATTAATGTTGTATAACACATACAGTAAAATCTTGGCATACTCGACTATGTTCACCTCCAAAAAGTATTAAAAAAATATATAATAAGATATTGCAAAGATAAGCTATTATTTTAATATTGTGGCTATCCTTTAGATTTACAGTAAACTATAAATTGCAACAATAAAATTAATCATTCTAAGCAATCCATAGTCCTAATTCTCAATTCTATTGATAATTCATAGATTGGATTAAATTGAATAATTCATAGTCCCAAGTTTGTCTTAACCATAGACCAAATTCTCAATTCTATTGGATTAAATTGGATAATTCATAGTCCCAAGTTTATATCAAGTCCATAGTCCCAAATTTGTCTCAAGTCCATAGTCCCAAGTTTGACTATCAAGTTTGTATCAAAATTTATTCCCCGATCATGTGTTTGGAGCATTCACCATCAACAACCCATGTTGATAGATGCTCCCTCTCAACCAATGCTACACAACACGAAAGATAGATAATTTAGGTACCCAAACCTTAGGACCTAATGCACCTACAATGCAAGTCTTAGGCACTCATCCCTTGGTTATTTTCTTCTTAAGTCCTTGAACCCTAGAAACATTTGATGATCTAAATTGGGTTCTAGACATCAATGACATGAAGCTAGGTTCCTTAGGTTGTAGACCGCTCTTTGAGAATTGAGGATCATGTCCAAGGTCTTAGAGCTATTTGAAAATTTCCCAAGAAGATTCTTGAGTTTTTCAACTTCACTCTTTAAGGCCTTGTTCTCATCCTCAAGGACCTCAACATGCAAATCATCAATTTTATCATCTTTAGAGGTTTTCAATTGTTCTACTTCTAATTTTAATGATTTTACCTTGTCCTTAGATTTTTTAAGCAAGTTAATCAAGCAAGCTATAGTTCTATAACACTTATCAAGCTCGGGAGAAATTACCTCTTCATCATCTGAAGATGACGAAGCCACGGTTGATGGATCACTTGACTTGTCACTACTCTCCATGTTTGAATCTTCTAGTGCTATGAGAGCCATGGACGGGTGTTCTTCTCCTCCTCTTTTTCTTTCTTCTTTTCCTTCTTCTTCTTTCCTTTGTCCCCTGCTACAAGAGCAATACCCTTCGCTTTTGGGCTTTTGTTAGCAAGTTCATGTAGCTCCATTTCACAAAAGAAATCGTCTAACTTTACAATTGAAAGATCCTTAGATACCTTGTAGGCATCCACCATGAATGACTACAAGGCATTCCTAGGAAAGGACTTAAGCACATACCTTACAAGATCACGATTCTCGATCTTCTCATCGATCGAGTGCAAACCATTTAGGATCTCCTTGAACCGACCATGAAGCTCACTTACAGTTTCATTTTCTTTCATAGAGAGGTTCTGGAGTTAATTGAGGAAGAGATCCCTCTTTGCTATCCCAGAGTCTCGAGTGTCATCATGTAGCTCGATGATCTTGTTCCACATATCTTTGGCACTTGAGAAAGGACAACCTTGATGAGTTACTCCTTGGTCATCCCACACTACAGGTGACCACTGCCTTGGCGTCTGCCTCCCCTTTCCTTGTTTGTTCGGCTAACCATCTTGAGAACTTAAGATCCATGCCCTCAACATCCTTTGGAGGAGAGAATCTCTCCTTGAGTAAGAACCACATGCCGATATCGGTCTTAAATAATACTCCATTCTAGATCTCTAGTACTGGAAATCAGCTCCATCAAAGAAAGGTGGACGGTTGGTGCTGAAGCCTTCTCCTCTCAAAGCCATCTTATGCTCTTAGGGTGTTAATCCAGTTGAAAGAGCCTCAGGCTCTGATACCACTTGTTGGGATCTGGGATGGCTAGAGAGAGGGGGGTGTGAATAGCCAGCCACCAAAAACCTTGGCTTCTTTTCTTTCTGCACTCATGTTAGCAGCAGAAAAATAAAACACAACAGAAAGAAAACAGAACAGAACAGACACTAACACAGGAGATTTACAAAGTTCGGGGATAACTTGCCCCTACTCCTTGGCGTGCCCGTGAGGTGGGCGATCCCTTGATCGTCGACAGATCAGGCTCCGGACTGAATCCGGCTAATAGAACATCTCCTTCTCGGTGGAGTAACCTCTCCACAAGTGTCTCAGAAATATACAAATGAAGCATAGGAGACTCGAGAGGGAAGCTCACACAATAGATCAAACAGATAGCTCAAGCAAGAAGAGAATACAGAGAAACACAACTCAACACAAGACCCTTCACTCAGTTCTTTGTTCTCGTTTTAGTTGTCTTCTCTGCTTCGCCAACCTCTTCTTCGTAAGCTTCCTTCTGCACACCTACAGGTGTCACCCACTGACCTCTTCTGAGCTCTCAGTTCGTTGAAGTTCTCTTCAGCTAAAGCTTCAGGTCAGTCGACACCCACTGACCCCATCTGAGCTCTCAACCTACCTCCTCAGCTGAAGCTTCGGGTCGTTAGGTGTCGTTGAAACCTGCAAGTGTATACCAAACAAAATAGCACAGATAAAAGTCACCTTGGACCCTTCTTCTTGCTTCTCCATAGCTCTGTATCATCTGCATACTCACAGAGTTATTAGCAAAGCAAATCAGAAGCGAATCAGAAGCAAATCAGGAATCTGACAACCATTTGAATTAATGATCTGAGGTGTTGATCGGTCACCTTGACCGATCAGACAACCTCCTGACCAATCAGACTCTACCCTAATCGATCCAGTGATGTTCTGATCATTCTTACTGACCGAACAGAGATCAGGGGATTGGTCACCAGACCGATCCTTAAACCTACGGAGTTCTGAGTTAAATCCACTGATCGGTCACCTTGATCGATCAGAGGATTGCTGATCGGTCAAGCTGACCGATCAACAAGGAGCCTGACCAATCAGGCTCTTGCCTGATCGGTCCAGGTCATCCTTGTTCGGTCAGAATGTCTGATCAGGGGTCTCGTGATAGATCTCGATCACCAACCTTTCTACGACCACACAGAAAGCTTTCTGATCGTTTTCAAATCGGTTACCAGACTGTTCAGAAAACCTTCTATTTCATCATAAGCTTTCTGGATCGGCCAACAGACAAATCAAACATCCTGGATCGGCCCTGTGATCGATCTAGAATCTAGGGAGTTTGTGCCAACTCCCTGATCGGACTCCAGACCGATCCAGCCACTCATTTCGACCCTGAGTCCAGAGAACTGGCTCCCTTGCCTTCTCTGACTCAGTCTGGTCCCGGATAACGAGCTACCGAGCCCTCTCCGACTCAACCCAGTCCATCTGGTTAGACTTTTGCCCAACTTCATTCACCAGGACTTTTGCCCAGCTTCACTCAACAGGACTTCTACCCAGCTTCACTCACTAGGACTTTTGCCTTTGCCCAGCTTGAGTCACCAGGACTTTTGCCCAGCTTTACTCACCAGGACTTCTGCCCAGCTTCACTCACTAGGATTTTTGCCCAGCTTCACTCACCAGGACTTTGTGCCTAACTTCACTCATCAGGACTTTTTCCCAGCTTCACTCACCAGGACTTCGTGCCTAGTCCCCAACCAGGACTTTGTTGGGTTCTCCTGGCACCAAAACATAAAACGCAGCGGAAACAAGAACGCTCGAGCGATCAATGCAAAAGAAAACTCGTACGAAGTTCATCTATCTAATAGATTTATCTACTGTTTATACCTTTGAAGCGTGCCCTTCGTTTATCCCGTTCGTCCAAGATGCGCCGAATCTCTTGCACGTTCAAACGTCCGTGCCTCTATTCGTATCCACACGACACAATCTCTCAACTTCGGGAAGAACTACCTTAGTTATGCTAGCAACTTGAGGTAGTTTAAAAGACCACCAAGAACCCACAAGGGTTTTGGCCAAAAGGGAGGAGAGGAAGAAGAGAGGAAGGGAAGAAGAAAAACACACTTACATCATTCAAAATGACTAGAGCCTCTTTTATATTCATCCCATGAATATGAAGAGTTTTTTGTCTCTTTGACTTCCCTTCATTAAAGCCAATAAAGAGCACATCGTTTCACGTGACTCTTCACCTTCTCTTCATCCAATGAAGAGAGACTTTTCTCTTTCCTTCACATACAACTCTGACCGGACCTCTCAGGCTTCCGACTGATGGATCGCTCAGGCGTGCTAGAGGGCGGGTGAATAGCACTTTTTCGGTCGTTTCTCTACAAAGTCGTTAGTTGCGCAGCGGAAACAATAATATGTAAAATACAATAAGAAAACAATGCTAACAACCTGATTTACTTGGTATCCACCCCGGACGGGTGACTAATCCAAGAATCCGTCGGTGGATCAACCCCCGGATAACCTCCGGCTAGATCTGTCGCTCCTTGTGGGTGGAGAAACCACAGCACTTCGGATGCTATCTGATCACAAAAGACTACTAACTCACTTTACCCAAGCGAGTTTCGTCAAGCGAGATAGTAGGAAACGAGCCCCTTTAAATAGGACTCGAGTCTGAAACAGCCGCTACCAGTCGACTGCCCCTGAGGCAGTCGACTGGTCCCACTCAGATTCGACCGTTACAGTATAACGTTCGAATCTGCCAGCCTGTTCCAGCCTACACCAGTCGACTGCCCCTTGGCCAGTCGACTGGTCCATCCTAAGCCTAGGGTTACACTCCCGAGTACATGTCACTACGCACTCAAACCCTCCCGACTTAGCCCCTGAGTACACACACTCATACTCAGCCTCTCACAACCCAGTTGACTCTTCACCAGCAGTCTTGACTGTCGCCTTCACGCCCTCTTCATCTTCGTCCCTCGTCCCTCAGATGCGCACGCAAACCTCCAGCTTGCCTCCATGCCACCCTTCACGTACGCCTCGAAGTCCGCGTCCCTCGGCTCATCATCTCTGCTATCCAACGGTCCCTCGGATGCACGCAAGCCTCCAGCTTGCCTCCATGCCATCCTTCACCTGAAGGCATCAACCAAGTCCATGTGTACCTGTACACCTGCACACTCATGTACACATATGAGAACAACACAAATCCTAACTTAACTATATTGCCCACACATCAAAATATCATGATCCTCCAGATCATCTCAGGGCCGATTGCCCCAACAATCTCCCCTTTTTGATGTGTGGCAATATGTTAAGTTAGGTAATCATATAGCAATGATAATAACAAAAGCAATTGAAAAACTAAAGCATAATACACAAGAGGCAACGTCCCCCTTAACCTATACTTTCTCCCAAATTTCAATTCTTATTGCTAATCCCAAAGTTAAGTTTTCCCAAAACTAAACTCCACAGTATCAAAATTAAGTTTCAACCCAAACCTAACTTAACACCCAAGTTCTCCCCCTTTGACACCATCAAAAGATTGCCCCAAGCAACCCTACCCTTGGTGCCAAATAGAACATAACCAGATTTCTGAAAAACCCCTCAGAAATCACAAATTCACAATCTGCCCACACTACCAGTCGACTGCCCCAGGGCAATCGACTGATACACCAATTTCAGAATTTCCAGTCAAAATTCAGAAACGCATAAAAAATTTCAAAAATCCAGAAAAATGTGAAACTTTGCAAACACGATTGTTAAAGTATTCCCTACCCTAGAAAAATTTGGTTCATGAGAAACATCAACCGTGCTTGACTTTTTGGTACAAACTCAAAAGTTCTCAAATAATGCCAACTTTGTATCAACATGGTATTCTAATCATGGTATCCTATATTTGTCACCTTCTATCAACTCCATTTGACATTTAAAAAAGATTCCCAAACTCCCCTTTTTCATATAACTATTTCCATTTTGACAAGAGCTCCCCCTCTTTCCTTCTTAAGTCTAGATGATCATAGGAACAAAGCTTTCACATGCCCTTTTCTATAAAAATTTCATTATGCAACTTGCAATCAATATATAGTAAATACTTTAAAAACAACATTTTGGTAAACCATTTAAAGAACACGCATAGAAAGAGCATAGTTTAAAACCATAGTTTAAACACTCAACGAACCACCAAAACATTATCAAACTAAGAGAGAACGATAACATAAAGGAAAGTGTATCATACATGTAATCATAAAGTTTGTCAAGAAATAAACACCACAAGAGTACCTTGGGCCAAAGGCCGGAAGTCATCCAAAAAGTTACAATCATCCAAATGGAAAGTGTTTGAGAGAAAAGATACATAAAATGATAATGCTCTCAACACTAAACATCATCCAAAAACTGCATCAACTGGTCAGAAGAACATATGATCATCACCGCCTGGAGGAGGAGGAGGAGGAGAAGCCTGAGAAGCGAGATGCCACTGTCGCATCATCTCGTACATGTCATCCTGGCGGCTGTGATCCTATCAACTGCCGCCTCAATCCTCTGCTCAGACTGCTGTAGTCCGTGAGTATCCTCACGGATGTTGTGAACATCCTCCTGAAGCCTGTGGGCGTCTGATCGAAGATGGATGAACTCTGCACGTGTGACCAGCTCGCCTGGCTCCTCATCTGAGCTAGGGGTCTCTGGGCAGTCCCTCCAAACAAATGTCCCCTGTCTACACTCAATACCTGCCAAGGACAATTGGTGTGTGCCAATCTGGTCATAGTCCTTGGACAGGTGCCTGACCTGACCACTACCCACACTGATGCCAAAATGTAAATGGAAAAACTCGGTCAGGATGTGATAGAAGGGCATATATATCTTCCCATTAACACTATGGGAAGAATGATAAATGGCACTAAAGACCTGTAAGGAGACATCGATGTCTAACCTCCTCTCCAAAGCGTACATCATCACCAAATGTGGGAGTCTGATCCTGGACCTCCCCTTGGTTACAATGGGCAAAATGCACTCTATGACGATCTTATACAATACATGGCTAAACGGTCTCATGGGTTTAGCATCAAAAAGACGCTCCGACTCATTCCTGTGTCTTCTAAAATAATGCATATGTATCTGATCAATGGTGACTCCAGGAAACTCTAGTGGTTCAACAACAGTAAGAAAGTAAGCAGATGCATTATTGGACTCTCTACACTGTAGGAACCCAGCTAAACCCATGACAGAGAAAGGGATAGGAACACCAGCTACTCGAGACTCATACAAATTACTATCTGAGTCAATACAGGTCAAATTTGCATAAAACTCTGTACATAAGTCAATGTTTATGTCATGCTGGCAGTAGACCAGCCGATCCAGTTGAAAATGAGTGATCATTTCAGCTAGTTGAGGCGACTTCTCTTGAAAGAAGGCCTTGTTTAGGTATCGGCAATTCATTACTGTGAACTCATTTTCTTCAAATCGTTTCTTACATTCCAGGGACCTAAACCTGGACCCTCCCTGACTCTGTTGGGATGACCCTTCACCCCTAGATCTCTTAGAGGTCATCCTAAAATCCATACACACCCATGCATGCCAAGACAACCCCCCAAAAAGGAAAAACATCAAAGAACATGCACAAAAATATCATGTTAGTGCCAAAAATGGTTTAAATGAAGAAAAGGAACCTTGAACAACAATACCTTTTCATTCTCCTCATAATGATTTGATTTTGAAGTATGGCTTGAAGAGAAGAGGTTTTAACAAACCCTAGAGGTAGATCGGGGTTAGAGGAGGACTTAGAGAGGGATTTTGGGGCTTAGAAAGGCCTTTGGACGAAGGAGGAACTTGGGAGAGGTGATGATCGCCGGGGAAGTCGCCAAAACCCTAGAGTTTGGCTTCCCCCGGCGCGCCCTTTCCTTTTATAAAGCCCGCGTCCCAGTCGACTGGTATTTGGCAGTCGACTGGGCCAGAGTGTAATTACATTCTGTGGGTTTTCCCAGTCGACTGGCCTCCTGCCAGTCGACTGGTATCTGATTTTCAGATTCCCAATCCAAACTTCAGAAATGTCTAACTAATTCCACAAATTCCCAAAAATTATGAATTCTTGTGGGGAGATTTGTGGATCCTATATATACATGGGAAAAATATAATTTCAGCTAAAACTATTTCGAATTCTAAGATTGGTACAAACTTCGAGTTTTCTAAAATGTATCATGAAACCTTTCTCGAAAATTCTAATTTTGACCTCACCTTGATGCTCCTTCCCATACTCTTTCATAATCCATTCATAGCATCAAGTTATATGGTATTTAGGCATTAAAACCAATTTGGTTCAATTAAAGTCCCAATTTCATCTTTTTCTCTATAATTCTCCCTTTAGTGTGTCAATTCTCTAGGATTAAGACTAACCTTAGCCTTTTAAACCTCTTGGCACACCCTATAGTCCTTTTCAATCTCCTAGAAGGAAATCACCTGAGATCCATTGACCATGGAACCCATTTTGGCTTCTAGAGCTCTCCCTTGAGCTCCTAGCCCTAGTTACCTCCCTAGGTAATTCCTCTACAAAGGCAAGACCACACCGGTGCTCCTCCGGTGCTTCTTGACCTTCCTCCATCACTCACTTAACCCTATAGACATTTTTCTTAGTCAATTTCTTTTCTTTTCCTTCAAATGGTTTTTCCTTGCCATTTTTGACTTTTTCTCTACCATAGTTATAGGGCATCCTTGAATATGACATTTTATCAACTTTAGCCCTCCTAGGGTGGTATCCTAGACCTGGCCTACCATTCCTATGATTTTGGTCCTTTGATATCATGTTCAATCCCTTGGACCCTTGAATGACCCTACCTAGGTTTCATTCTAACTTATCAAGCTTTTCTCTTAAAGCCTGATTTTCCTTTTCTAACTTCCTAACCTTAGGATCACTAGACCTACTTTGATCATTTCTAGGTCTACCTATTTTTTAGGCATATTTCTCCCTTTCTTAGAGTTTATGCCTTGGTCTTTATTCCTAGAGTTCCTAGATTTATCATGCATCATAGAATTTTTGGTGTTTTGGCATGCAAAATTATTTCTATTCCTATCATAATATTTAAAACCAAAAACACGCATGGGCACGCAATTGTTATCAATTCTATCATTCATACAAGCATTTTGAGCATAAATTGAGTTAGGGATTACCTCCCTTACCCTTGTAGCTCCCCCTTGATGTGAGTTGCTCTCTTCCTTTTCCTTTTTCTTCCTTTTCCTTAGATGCTCCATCTTCTTGAGCTCCTTACTCCTTAGACACTTTGTATGGTAGTGCCCTAGCTCCCCGCATGTGAAACACCTAATTTTCCTTCTTTTCTCCTTTTGAGCTTTCTCATTCCTACAACCCATATTAGAATTTAAATGAATAGATTTGGGCTTAGGAATTACCTCCTTTTTACCTAGTGGACACTTATTCTTGTAGTGCCCCTTTTTGTTGCAACCAAAGCATATGATATGCTCTTTTGATTTAGCTTTGGTGGAGGTGGAAGTCTTTTCTTGCTCTTGTGGGGATGAGGGTCTCTCCTCCCCCTCAACCCTTGATATTGATACTTCTTCTTCTTCTTCTGACGAGATGAATCCTTTTTCACTTGATTCCTCTACATCACTTGATAATTTTCCTTCTCTTTGGTCTTCTTGGACACTTGAGCTTATTTCTTTGGGCTCTTCTTGCGTCGGATTCTTATGTACTTCTTCCAACTTCGTCCATAACTCATAGGCATTTTTATACTTCCCTACATCACTCAAGATATTAGTAGGCAAAATATTAACCATGATATTGACTACCTTCTCATTGGCCCTTGCTTGTTCTTGTTGCTCCTTGGTCCAATACCTAGGTCGGAGCTTCTTTCCATGCTTGTCCTTAGGGGTCTCGAATGGCTCTTCTATCACCATTACGCACTCCCAATCCATACCGAGCCACATCTTCATTCTAGCTTTCCAGTAATCAAAATCTTCATGCTCGTATGGTGGTGGTGAGTTTATATCTTCCCCAAGTTTGTCTTCCATCATTCTTCTTCCTCTAGCGTGTGCTCCCTCGGCGGTTAGTCCAATCAAGAGCGAACCTAGCTCTGATACCAACTGATGGATCGCTTAGGCGTGCTAGAGGGGGGTGAATAGTACTTTTTCAGTCGTTTCTCTATAAAGTCGTTAGTTGCGCAGCGGAAACAATAATATGTAAAATACAATAAGAAAACAATGCTAACAACTGATTTACTGGTATCCACCCCGAACGGGTGACTAATCCAAGAATCCGTCGGTGGATCAACCCCCGGATAACCTCCGGCTAAATCTGTCACTCCTTGTGGGTGGAGAAACCTCGCCACAGCACTTCGGACGCTATCTGATCACAAAAGACTACTAACTACTTTACCCAAGCGAGTTTCGTCAAGAGAGATAGTAGGAAACGAGCCCCTTTAAATAGGACTCGAGTCTGAAACAGCCGCTACCAGTCGACTGCCACTGGGGCAGTCGACTGGTCCCACTCAGATTCGACTGTTACAGTACAATGTTCGAATCTGCCAGCCTGTTCCAGCCTACACCAGTCGATTGCCCCTTGGCCGGTCGACTGGTCCATCATAAGCCTAGGGTTACACTCCCGAGTACATGTCACTCCGCACTCAAACCCTCCCGACTTAGCCCCTGAGTACACACACTCATACTCAGCCTCTTACAACCCAGTTGACTCTTCACCAGCAGTCTTGACTGTCGCCTTCACGCCCTCTTCATCTTCGTCCCTCGGATGCGCACGCAAACCTCCAGCTTGCCTCCATGCCACCCTTCACGTACGCCTCGAAGTCCGCATCCCTCAGCTCATCATCTCTGCTATCCAACGGTCCCTCGGATGCACGCAAGCCTCCAGCTTGCCTCCATGCCATCCTTCACCTGAAGACATCAATCAAGTCCATGTGTACCTGTACACCTGCACACTCATGTACACATATGAGAACAACACAAATCCTAACTTAACCATATTGCCCACACATCAAAATATCATGATCCTCTAGATCATCTCAGGGTCAATTGCCCCAACACCGACTAGGTCTCCCGACCAAGTCTCCCGAGCACCGAGCTCCCGACCCAGTCTGCCTAGCTCCAACCGAGTCTGCCGAGTGCCGACCCAGTCTACTGAGCTCCGACCCAGTCTGCCGAGCTCCGACCCACACTCCCGAGTTCCCAACTCGAGCTCCCGAACTGACCTCCCGAGTTCCCAACTTGGGCTCAGATCACCCGAGTTCCTAACTCGGGCTCAGGTCTCCCGAGTTCCCAACTCGGGCTCAGATCTCCCGATCAGATTTCCCAAAGCATCGTGTCCTTAGTGTGTGACCCAATAGGTTCTCGTGACATTGGCAATGGGCCTAAACACTTTAGACACATAAGCAATGAGCGGCATCTAGCAATGCATCATTGCTATCCAAGTAACAAGAAAAGTCGAGATCCGACTAAACCTCCGTGACTATGATAATGTATGACCTTGTCCTTCTATCCTTGATATCTAGATTGACCAATGAGGCATAGACCGTGTCATCCTCAATCAATCTTGTGTTTCTTGATCCCCGAGTAGACTCACTCAAACAAATAAACTCAATATCTCATATTGACTCAATCGAGCATGGCCATGAGTTTTAGTAGTCCTACTCGATCAAGGGGCCCACAGATATCACTCCCGTCATATGGGAGGGATAGATCCCATCTACATCCCTCTGCATAATTCATTACATACCCAGTGATCGTCTTTATAGTCCACCCTGTTACGAGTGATGTTTGACGATACCAAAATACATAACTTCTTATGTAGGGAACCGTAGTGACTTCAGGTCTAAGGATTATTCATACTAATAGTCATATGAGAAAGTTTATGACACTCATATGACAATCTATGAAACTTTCTCATGGCGGGTCAATTCAGTACACATTCTCCAATGTATACCCATGTGTCAACTTGATATCACATATCCATGATTTGTGAGCTCAAGTCATCAGTTGACCTACATGCTAGTCTCCATGCATTAATATTATCCTTGAATATTAATGCTCGACTAGAAATATTTTATTGTAGTGTTCTCTACATCATCTCACTATCGATTCAACTAATCGATATGATGTAGATAAGAACTTACTACACAAGGACATTATTATACTTAGTTATTTGGCACAAATACAAAGTAAGTATAATAACCAAACATATCTTTATTAATGATAGAATATGATACAAAATGTCCCTAGTCAATCATCACATAATTGGCTCTAGGGCTCCTACTAACAGACTTCGTGCCTAACTTCACTCATCAGGACTTTTGCCCAGCTTCACTCACCAGGACTTCGTGCCCAGCCCCCCACCAGGACTTAATCCGTACTTAACTATCTGATCTCACTCAACTAAACTTAAATCGGTGTTAACACCAAAACAACAATCAGGTCAGACTGCATCAAGAAATCTTAATTATAAATAACAACAAATACTTGTACTCTCTAACAACTCGTAAAATACGATGGCCATGGGGAATTATTGCCTGCTGCTCTGCCATTGAAATGTCTTCAAAATAATATATAACAATACATTATAATAAAGGTGACTAATAGGATAATAAATATAAAAAATAATATGAAAGCATAACTTACATGATGAACAATAATTCTAATATTTAAATATCATTAGCATCTATATCCTCCTCACTAGACTCTGATTGTTCAACAAGATATTCACTGCTAGGCATTTCTCCATTATCTATATCCTCATAAGTTATATTAATATCTACAAGTAAATCAGATGTGGATGGGAGTTGTGAATCAACTAAATGTCACTCTACTACGTCATTTTGAAATGCATCATGATTTTATGCAGTGATAGTATTCGACATTTCTATAGTCGAGCTAGACTTCATTCGACAAATAGACAACCATTCACTAGATTTTCTTCTATTCGTAGAGTGCCTCCGGGGCTATGGTGCAGCGGTAGAGCGACTAGTCGCTATCCCAAGCATCCGCGGTTCGATCCCCAGCTACGACATATTTGTAGGAATTTTTCCTCCAAATAAGGCGTGAACCCTGGGACATTGGGCTTCTAGACCGCCCACCACGAGCGCTTCCTGATTTACCCTGGTGACCGGTGGGAAACTTCCGTGAGGTCGGGCTGGTCACCCGAGGTTGGAAAAACCTCATTAATCATTTTTTTCTTCTATTCGTAGAGTATTCAAGATAAAAAATCTGACTCAGTTGTACCCTAAAAATAAAAGATTCAAATCTGTTGAACCTTCTATTTTTATTAACCTCCACTAATTTATAGTATAGATGTATTCATGTACCTATTCTTAGGGTCGGATCATACCATGAATAGGGATGGAAACAAACCAGGCCAAGCCAAGCCTGTATAGTAATAAAATGGTCTGAGCCTGGCTTGTGGCCTATTATAGGCTTTGTTCTTGGCCTAAGCCTAACCTGTTCAATAGCCTAGCCTGGTCTGTGGCCTATTTACAAAGCCTGTAAATTAAAATACTTTATACAAGCCAATAGGCCAAAGCATTAAATAGGCTAAAAACTAACCTTAACAGGTCTTGCATCATACAGGCCTAAAAATTGGCCTTGCATCATACAGGCTTCAAACAGGCCATACCTATAAATATATACATATGTATATAATCTTAATAGGCCCAGGCCAGCCTGTCAAGCTTAGTAGTCTTTATATTGAGTCTGGGCCTAGCCTGATAAGAAAAATAGGCTTTGAAACAAGCCTAAATATTATCCTATTTCTAAATAGGTCAGTTAGACCAGGCTAAACACAGGCCCCTGACAGGCCGCCTAGTCTATTTCCATCCCTAACCATGAATATTTGAACAACACACACCATTTTATAGGTAATGCAGGATATTCAATCTCTATGATTTCTTCAACTCTACCATAGTAATCAGACTCTGTGTTATTGTTGTCGATATATCTTTTAACACAAACTCCAGAATTATATGTTAATCTATGTAAATCTCATTGTGCTATGTGGAATCATAGCCCATTAACATAGTTGCCAGAGTAGACCATTATTTTACGAAGTGGTCATTATGCAAGATTCATTATTTTATCATCTTGCACATTTGATATTCTATGATCTTTCACCTATATAAATTATAATATAAATTAAGACTGAACTAATAAACATAAACATATTAATTTTTTAATAATATTTTAACTTACATATATTTCAAACCATAATACAAATTCCACCTCTAATTTTTCAGCGACCTCACTTGCACCTAGATGGATTTTGTATATATAGTTGTTGTTCGTATAAGTTTTGAAAGATGGATATTTTAAGACAATTGGGATATCAAATAAAGATTTAAAATAGGATAACTGAATCATTAGAAAAGTCAACTTACTTTATGTATGGTTTGACCTCATCATAGTTTAAGAGTATGTATGTTCTTACAGTATCGTATTCCTATTTAGTTAACCATCTAGAAACAGATGCATCCATTGGCTTTCTAGGAAAGTTAAAAATAGAAAGCATTGACGAGTCATTCAGTTGAGCATCATCAAAATTTCTAGAATACTTACAATGTCTGATTTTCACATTGTCAACAAAATAATAGGATAAAAAAAAAATCTTTCTCCAACCAGACAGGCATTACATATTGACCCTTCAACTCTTGCTTTGTTACGAACATTATTCTTTAATTTTCTCAAAAATCGTTCAAATGGATACATTCATCTGTACTACACCGGACCAACTATTTATACCTCATATGATATATGTACTAGCAAATGTTCCATTGAATTAAAAAAAACTTGGTGGAAATGCACTCCAGTTTACATAGTATGAGAGGAATGTCTATTTTTAGCCAAAGCATAAGATCCATCATAATATACTTTGATGTCAAATCTTTAATAAATAGACTCAATTCTGTAAGTGTTTGTCAAATATTTTGTGGAAGTCATGGAAAACTACTGGAATAAGTCTTTGCATGAATATATGATAGTCATGACTCTTCATTCCAAACATCTTCAACTTATTCATATCTACGTATCGAGCCATATTTAAGGCATACCCATTAGGGAATTTTATTTCTCTCAACCAATTACATAAAATTTTCTTACCATCTTTGTCCAATGTATAACAAGCCTTTAGAAATCTATCGCTTGTTTGATTCATATGCAACTTTGGTATATTCACTAGTTCTTTTAATTCCTCACATGATTTGTAGTGTCTTTAGTTCTTCCAAGCACATTCATCACAATGTTAAAGATATTATCAAAGAAATTTTTCTCAACATACATAGCATCTAAGTTATGTCGAATGAGAAGATACTTCCAATATGACAACTCTAAAAAAATACTCCTCTCCTTCGATCCACACATGCACATCCTAAAAATGTATTTATTTATCTCATTGGAACTAGGTTGAGATACTGGTAGGAAGTCGTAACTGTCTATTTGTTCAATAATTTCTTCACCTGAAGCATGGATTGAAGAAAGTTTTCTAACTATAACATTCTTTAGAAAATTTTATTTATTTCGCCTGAAAGGGTGGTTAACAGGTAAAATTTTTTGATGATTATCAAACCAAGATACCTTCCCACTACAAGGTAAAAATTTTGTTTATTTTTTATTCTAATTAAAGCATTTAATTAAATTAATCAAATTAAATCAAGCATTTAATACTTTTTACCACATAGAACAATACTTCTATGTTTATTATTAAAATTATTCTAATTAAAGCATGTATTATGGTGGTGAGTAAGATAAACCTAAATAATTAGTTCTAAATGTTATCTCTTAAATAAGTTCTAAAATAACATGCTAAATTAATAAAATAATTAAATCATGTTATAACTAAAAGGTACCTTCTATAATAAGCACTAAGATAACAATAAATGCTAACTAAACAAAATTCTAACCTAGCAAAAATATAAGAACAAATTATACCTGAAAATGAGATGTTGATTCGGAGAAGAGCAGCAAAAGCAATAACCTACCTATAAATAATGTATACCTCAAATTAATTACAATATTTTAAAAATAAATAAAACAAATATATATACAGACTAAATATGAAAAACCAACTAAGAAATAAAATGTCATATATATGAACAAATAGCCCTTGAGATCAAAGCAAAACTAAAAGGAATACAACAAAATATAATATTTCTTGCTAGTTCAAATGTATATGAAGTTTATAAAAATATGTATTATACCTACACTTACTAGTATGAATTAAAATACAAGGGCTATTTAGTTTTGAATTATAATATGTATTATACTTATCTTCGTGCCCTCAATACAAGAGACAGCGATGCTAAAATACTTTTAGTTTTGATTTGATGTAGTAACTCAGGGGCTATTTATTTATATGACATCATTTCATAGTTAATGATGCAACCGCCAGGTGTCGGACATGACCAGAAGCACCCGGACGCGCCCGACAATGCCTGATAGTGCCTAGCAATCACCCGCAGGGGACAGCATCACTTGGCAGTTGTGCGATGGGGCTGACAATGGCACATCAACAGCTGGTAGTGGCCAGATCTAGCCGGTCATGGCCATCCCGTGGCCAGGCGGCCAAAGCTGGCCAACGAGGACTGCCCGTGGCCAGGCGGCCAGATCTAGCCGACAAGGGCCGCCCGCGGCCAAGCGACTAGATTTGGCTAGCCGCGAGCAACACAACCACAGCCAAATCTGGTCAGCCATGGCTAGGTGATAAATACTATTTTATTGATTATTTGAGCTGCTAAAATCCATGTTTGACTCATGTTTTTATTGCCAAAATTGTGAAATTGCCCTAGGTTTTAGAACTTACCTTTATTTTGGACTTAAATGCAAATATGCAAATTTTTGGATTATTTTGGCCACTAAATTCTTGATTTATTTTTATAGGCATCAAAGGTTCAAGGACCTAGGGCATATTGGGTCAAACTCGAGTCGGAAGTGACCGGATCAGATTATCAAGATTACGATTAAATCTGGGCCGTCCGATTCAAGAGCGGCTAGATCTGAGCCATCCGGGATGATCTGAAGCAATCCAAGCTAGGGCTAGGGTTGATCAAGCACCCTGATCAAGATCTGAAGGTTTCATCACAATCAGAGCTCAATCAACCATTGGATCAAGCTTGGAGGGCTCTAGATCATCCATTCAAAGATTAGCTTGATCTGGACCATCCGTTGCAAATCTGGAGGATCCGAGCTACCACGAGGCAGATCCTGACCCCATATCATCATCATCAAAGTTTGGCTCAAATCAGACCAAGATCAGTCGTTGGATTGAAGTGGATCAATCACAGCCGTCCATTGGTTCCTATTTAATCAAAATTGTCGCAGCTTCTTCCCTTCATCGCGTCTCCACCGCTACAGTAACCTTCATCGAGTTCTTCAGTTTTTCATTGCTTTTTCTCCATTTCTGAGGCGCGATCCCTCAATCCATAATCAAAGCAAGGGCTAGGTTAGTGAAGATGATCTCAGTGAAGTTTCAGAGTTGA
The DNA here is from genome assembly GCA_024364735.1 of Boesenbergia rotunda. Classification (NCBI taxonomy): domain Eukaryota; kingdom Viridiplantae; phylum Streptophyta; class Magnoliopsida; order Zingiberales; family Zingiberaceae; genus Boesenbergia; species Boesenbergia rotunda. Next base: position 56,974 of record JAGFNQ010005231.1, read on the forward strand.
CTTTTGCTCAATAGCGAAGTTGCGCGAGGTCTCGGCAGTTTTGCCATCCGATCAAATCGAGCTCAGCTGTGCTCCACCTCCATTACATCCGAGCTGACCAGAGGGGTTCCCTGGAAGGTCTTGGTCACTACCAAATCAGAATCGCAAGCCACCACAACTAGTTTGAAGAATTCGGAGCTAAATTTCAGTTTTGGCATGGTCTGATTCGATTCGGTAGCAGAGAAGGTCTTCACTGATTTATTGAGCTTGCGGGTCCGAGGTTCTCCCTTGATTGACGACCAGGAGCTCTTGAGTTGAAGAATGGTTGGAGTAGCTTAGGTCCTTAATTTCCAAGTTTTGTAGCTATAATTGGATCACTGCACTGTTCTGTTTCTGCGATTTTAGTTTCCAGCAACATAGCTCTATGTTCTGAATTGTTCATCTTAATTAGGATTTTAATCTTCAATGTCAGTAAGTTAGAAACTTGTTTAGTGATAGATTTAGTTAAATTTCAGTTGAATCATAGTGTTAAACCTTGCGTGCCAATTCCCAGTTGTGTGCCATGTCATTTCTGAAATTTCCATTCAATTTCTGAGTTTGTCTCAGATTTCTTGTTTTCTTAGTTGTTTCTGAGTTTCTTAGTTGTAAATCTTTGCTCCAACATTAGATAGATAGTGTATTTGGTTTAAGGTAGCACTTGCTATAAGTTTCGTGCATTAAATGGTAGTTTGCGTGCCATCTTATTTCTGAAAAACCCAAAACTTGTTTCTGATAATTCCAGCTGAAGATTTTCTACATTTTGCTGAGTAAACACTAGATAATTTAGCATTAGTTGTTTGGCCTTTCAATCAAAGCATCAGTTTGAGTTTGTTGCGTGTTTTGCATCCAAGCATACGCTGAATCTTGGAACTTCAAATCTGTTTTCTGTTTACTCCATTTCCGAATTTGTGTTTCTCTAGATTGGCTTTCAATTTAGATTCCTTGCCTTAATCTTGCTTAGCTCTGTCCTAATATCTTTGTTTTCCAATCGAACCCATCAGTTTTAAAAAGAAAAGAGAAGTTGAGTTTGAAGATCATTTATTTCCGAATTTAGAGCTAGTTTTTGGCACAAAGGATTTCCCTTGCGTGCCAATTGATTTGGATCCAATTGCATCCGAATTTAGCTTGCTTTCATGGCATAAGATTGTGCTTGAATCAATCAGTTTGCATTCGCTTATTTCTGAATTTCTTTTAGGCAGTGGTTGGCTTTCAAAAAAAAGTTCATGCTAAGTTGATAATTGTTGCTAGTGTAAATTCGAAATTTGCTTTGCATTGATTTGTCTTAATTTGCTTGATTCCGAAAATTGCCATAACTGAATTTATATTTCAGATTAGTGTTTGTTTGCAATTTGAACTTAGATTTGGTTTTCCAATTAGGGTAAGTTCCTTGTTTGATTTAGTTTCCCATTAGTTGAGTCTCTCTTAGTGCCAATTTTCTTGTTTAGTTTATTAAATCAAGGTTTTTATTTTTTTTTTCATTGCAATTTCATTTTCAATTACAAACCAAAATCCAATTACTTATTTGAAACCCCAAAATCGACACATAACTACAAGTTTGAATCAAGCACGACAACTAGCCCCGAGAAAAATACGACCTGTGGCCCCTATATTACATTTTCATACTTTTGATTGTAAAAAGGGTTTCCAGCTTTCATTTATAAATTCTAAATTTGAGGCCCACATTTGTGACACATAGTTTGGGCTTTGTCAAATTTTTGGCGCCATTGCCGGGGAACTGTTAGTTGATTTGTTTGATTTTTGCTTGTGCACTTATTTCATATCATTCTTGACTTACTTTCGTGCTTATTGCTATATCTTTGGATTTGATTTTATCTGTTTATCTGTTTATCTACTTTTACTGTGATTTGTTTTGTTTTTATGACCAGGTCTTTAGGTGCTGAATTAGAAGATTTCAATCCTGAGATTGAGAGGACTTTCAGAGTCAGGAGGAGCCAGGCCATTCTTTCTGAGACTACAGATATCCCTCCTATTCAGACTATCTCCACTCACTCAGGCATTGACATGGCAGACCACCAGAGAACCATGAAGGAGCTTGCAGCACCTGACGCTGCATTTCAGTACTCCAGCATAGCTTATCCAGAGCTGGGGGAAAGTTTTGAGTTAAGATCTGGACTTATTAATTTGTTGCCAAAGTTTCAGGGTTTATCTGGGGAGGATCCAAACAGACACTTGCACGAATTCCATGTGGTGTGCTCTACTATGAAGCCTCAGGGCATTTCTGAAGAAGACATCAAGCTGAGAGCTTTCCCCTTCACATTGACAGGAGCAGCCAAAGACTGGTTCTATTATCTGCCTACAGGACATGTGTCTAGTTGGATCGCTATGAAGAAGGCATTTTTGGAGAAGTATTTCCCAGCTTCCCGCACAGCTATAATCAGAAAAAGTATCTGTGGGATTCAGCAAGTGGTGGGCGAAACACTATATGATTACTGGGAAAGATTTAACAAGTTATGTTCAAGTTGCCCCAGCATCAAATCAGTGAGCAATTATTGATTCAATATTTTTATGAGGGACTGCTGCAGATGGATAGAGTCCTGATAGATGCTGCAGCTGGAGGGGCCCTAGTGAACAAGTCACCAATGCAAGCTAGGGAGTTAATTTCTAATATGGCTGAGAATTCCCAACAATTTGGAGGCAGAGCCTTGACCACCAGAGGAGTGGGAGAAGTTCAGTTAGTGCCTATTGATCATTATGACAAGAGATTTGCAGAGATCACATCACTTATTAAGGAGTTGAAGGTTAGCAATGTAAATCAAGGGTCAACTCCTTCAGTACCTCCACAGTCAAGTCAAATGATAAGTGTGTGTGGCATTTGCTCTAGTCTAGAGCACACTTCAGACTCATGCCCCAATCTCCAACAGGACGAGACAGTAGCTGCATTAGTGAGAGGACAATTTCCAGCAAGAAACAATCCATATTCCTCTACCTATAACCCCGGTTGGAGGAATCATCCTAACTTGAGGTATGGGAATGCTTTCTGCCAACAAGAGCCTCAAAATCAGTCCTCACAGCAGCCTCAACCGAATTTCCAGCAGCCCCAACACACTCAGATCAATCAGCAACAATTTCAGCCATCAAATCCAAGTTTTCAGCCCCCGTTTCAGCCTAATTCTCAACATTTTCAGCAACAATTTCAGGCATTTGAACCTCAATTCCAGCAACCTTATCAAGGGCAGCAAGGCTTTCAGTCATTCCCAGCTTTCCAAGCTCCAAATCAACCAATTTTTCAGCCATCACAGCCCATGAATCAGCATTTTCAGCCCTACGGTCAAGGGTTTCAAAATCAGAGTTTTCAGCCCTCACCACCTAATTTTCCACCTCAAAATCAGAACTTTCATCCCTACAACTCCCAGCAAGGTTTTCAAGCATCTCAGCAATTTAATCAGCCCTCTTATCAGCCCCAAAATTCAAGTTTTCAACAAAATCAGCAATCAAAATTTCAGCCTTCTTCTTCATCCTTTCAAGGTCAGACAAGGAGCTATGTTAACCAAGGAGGTTATGGGAGCTCAGGTGGAGGAGATTTTCAGCATCAACAAGTGATGGAGATGTTATAACAAGTTGTACAAACACAACAACAACAACAACACAATCAAAATGTTGAGAGGCAAATAGGGCAATTGGCTAGTGGAATTAACCAAAATCAAGCTCAAGGATCAAGTCAACTTCCTTCCCAAACTGTTCCTAATCCCAAAGGGAATGTGAGTGCTATAACTTTGAGAAGTGGGAAGGTTACAACATCTCCGAAGAGTCCACGAGCAGAATTTTCAGGAGACCGGACAGCTTCTCCAATTCCAGCCCAAAACAACACTGAAATGAGTTCAAATTCAGCTGATTCCAACTCTAGCCCGTTCCCAACTCAGTCCTCAAGCAACCCTCCAAATTTGGTGGCAAACGGAGAAGAAAACGATGCCGAGACGCCTGGGACAACAGCTACTGCGCATGGGGCAGCAGGGCAGAATTCAGCAGCTCCATTTTCGGCCAATGTTGATGATTTTAGGGTTCCTTTACCCTTTCCACAGCAGAGAACACATGCCAAAAAGCAAGTGGAGGAAGAGAAAGCCAAGGAATTCAATGAGTTAGTGGAATTATTTAGCAAGGTGGAGATCAATGTACCTTTGTTGACCATGATCAAGCAGATTCCCAAGTATGCTAAGTTTTTGAAGGATCTTTGTATTCATAAAAAGAAACTCAAGGAAAATGCGTTGGTCAGCTTTGGGAAGAACATCTCAGCACTTATCCACACTATTCCTCAGAAATGTGAAGACCCAGGGGTATTTACTATTTCTTGTGAGATTGGGAGCACGATATTTCATGATGCTATGTTAGATTTAGGAGCTTCCATAAATGTGATGCCCAGGTCAGTTTTTCAGATGCTTGGCATAGGCCCTTTACAGCCCACTGGGGTGGTGATACAACTAGCAGATAGGAGTCAGACCCACCTAGCAGGTATGATTGAAGATGTCTTGGTGAAGGTAAAGGAGCTGATATTTCCTGCTGATTTCTATATTTTGGATATGGAGGGAGATTACTTGGCACACCGATCTCCACTTATCTTAGGCAGGCCTTTTCTGAAGACGGCCAGAACGAAGATTGATGTACATGCCGGGACACTTTCTATGGAGATTGGAGATACGGTTGTACAGTTCAGCCTTTTTGATGCTATAAAGCATCCGAGAGAGGATCACTCTATCATGAGCATGGATATTTTAGAGGAGCTGGCGCAGACTGAGTTAGAGACTGAGGGATTTCTGGAGGATTTTTTTGGAGGAACTATTGATTCAGAGGAGGCTGAGAGAGTATTGACTGCTGATACTGAGGATTTTACAGAAGACATTTCAGACACACTTCCAACTGAAGAGATTTTTCTAGGTGTAGGGGATTGCACAGAGCCCCAAGGATCACCTATTTTTCCTGATATTCAAAGTGTAGGGGATTACACTAAGCCCCAAGGACCACTTATTTCTACTGAAGAGGACCAAAGCGAACTGAAGCCATTACTGGGTCACTTGAAGTATGCATACTTAGGAGAGGAGCAGACTTTCCCTGTTATTATTGCACAGCATTTAGAGTCAGAACAAGAAGAGAAATTACTGCAAGTCCTGAGGCACTACAAAAAGGCGATTGGGTGGACTTTATCAGATATACCAGGTATCAGCCCAGCTATCTGCATGCACAGGATATTCTTGGAAGATAATGTCAAACCAGTGAGGCAACCACAAAGGAGACTCAACCCACTTATTTTGGATGTTGTAAAGAAAGAGGTGACTAGACTTCTACAGGCAGGTATCATTTACCCTATTTCTGACAGTCAGTGGGTCAGTCCTATTCATGTGGTGCCTAAGAAATCTGGAGTGACCGTGGTGGCGGATGAAAGTAATGAACTAGTGCCCACCAGAGTTAAGAATTCCTAGAGAGTCTGCATTGATTACAGGAAACTCAACAAGGTCACAAGGAAAGATCACTTCCCTCTACCATTCATTGATCAGATGCTTGAGAGACTGGCAGGGAAGTCACACTACTGTTTCTTGGACGGATTTTTAGGCTATTTTCAGATTTGCATAGATCCAGAGGACCAGGAGAAGACCACCTTCACTTGTCCTTTTGGCACATTTGCCTATAGACGTATGCCCTTCGGACTCTGCAACGCACCCGGAACCTTTCAGAGATGCATGGTGAGTATATTTGGTGAGTTGCTAGAGGACTGTATGGAGGTATTTATGGATGATTTTTCAGTTTATGGCACGTCTTTTGATTCATGTTTGAATAACTTGTCTAGGGTTTTACATCGTTGCATTGAAACTAACCTTGTTTTGAATTTTGAAAATTGCCACTTTATGGTAGAGCATGGGATAGTACTTGGACACATAGTCTCTCAGAAAGGTATTGAGGTAGATCCTGCTAAAATCAGTGTTATTTCTTCTTTATCTTACCCCGTATGCGTACGGGATATTCGAGCTTTTCTTGGACATACAGGATTTTACCGCAGATTTATTAGAGACTTTAGCTTGATTGCTCGGCCCTTGACACGACTTCTGCAAAAAGATATTGAGTTCCATTTTGATGAAAAATGCAAGGAAGCTTTTCATAGACTCAGGGAGGCTCTTACCTCAGCTCCTATTATTACATCACCTGACTGGTCTTTACCTTTTGAATCAATGTGTGATGCTTCTAATTTTGCAGTGGGAGCTGTTTTAGCACAGAGGGTAGATGGAGCACCACATGTCATTTCCTATGCCTCCAAAACCCTAGATGCCGCCCAAGCCAATTACACCACGACTGAAAAGGAGCTTCTTTTCATTGTTTTTGCTTTAGATAGATTCAGATCATATTTATTGTGTTCTCATGTTGTTGTGTTTTCTGATCATGCAGCACTGAAGTACCTCCTGAAGAAGCCAGATGAGAAGCCAAGGCTTATTAGATGGATGCTACTACTACAGGAGTTTGACTTGGAGATACGGGACAGGAGTGGCAAGGAAAATTTAGTAGCAGACCACTTGAGAAGATTGGAGGGAGATGGAGATCCCACGGCCATAGATGATGATTTCAGAGATGAGCAGCTTTTACAGCTGCATGGTGAGTCACCTTGGTATGCAGACTTAGTGAATTTTCTTGTAGCTCATGTTTTTCCTACACACTTTTCGAAAGCTCAAAAGGATAAGTTTAAAAGTGATGCAAAATATTATGTGTGGGATGATCCTTACTTGTGGAAATTTTGTAGTGATCAAATCATTAGGAGATGTGTACCAAATCATGAGTTTCATTCTGTACTCACTTTTTGTCATTCTTCAGCATGTGGTGGGCATTTTGGACCACAGAGAACTGCTAGAAAAATTTTAGAATGTGGATTGTACTGGCCCACCCTGTTTAGAGATTCATATAGGTTTTGTAAATGTTGTGATAGATGTCAAAGAACAGGAAACATAAGTGCTAGAAATGAAATGCCTCAGTAAGCTATTTTATTTTGTGAGATATTTGATGTGTGGGGTATAGATTTTATGGGACCATTTCCTGCTTCTTTCGGATTCTTGTATATTCTTTTAGCTGTTGATTATGTTTCAAAATGGGTGGAGGCCATTCCCACCAGGACTGATGATTCATCTGTTGTTGTTAGTTTTGTCAGGTCACACATTTTTTGCAGGTTTGGAATTCCAAGAGCAATCATAAGTGACCAAGGATCCCATTTTTGCAATAAGCACATGAAGGCTCTTCTTAATAAGTACGGGGTTGTACATAAGGTTTCTACTGCTTATCACCCCCAAACAAATGGACAAGCCGAGGTGTCGAATAGAGAAGTCAAATCAATTTTGGAAAGACCGTGGGACCTAATAGGAAGGATT
>JAGFNQ010005231.1:79359-138890 GCA_024364735.1 Boesenbergia rotunda
GCGACCCTTGGTCGTGCCGTTACCAATACTAGGTCTTCCCACTTCCTGGGCAGTGGATTTTTTGCCTTCCCAGGATTCGAACCCTAGACCCAGGCTTAAATCTAGTTCTTGTGAATCCTGAATACCAATTGAGCTGTAGCTCAATTGGTATCAGGATTCATAAACTCTAGTACTTATCCTGGAGGTCTAGAGTTCAAATCCTGAGGAAGGCAAAAATCCACTGGCCAGGGTGGAAAGTACTTGTGAGTAACGGCACGGCCAATGGTCGTCGGTTGACGACATATGGGTCGCCAAGTGGGCCGCCAGTTGGGCCGCCCAAGGGACCGCCAGTTGGACCACCAAGTGGGCCGCTAGTTGGGCCGTCCAAGGGGCCGAGGGGCCGGGTCGTTACAATAAAAGGCGCCCACTTGGCGACCCCATATGTCGTCAACCGACGACCATTGGCCGTGCCGTTACTCACAAGTACTTTCCACCCCCTGGCCAGTGGATTTTTGCCTTCCTCAGGATTCAAACTCTAGACCTCCAGGATAAGTACTAGAGTTTATGAATCCTGATACCAATTGAGTTGTAGCTCAATTGGTATCAGGATTCATAAACTCTAGTACTTATCCTGGAGGTCTAGAGTTCGAATCCTGAGAAAGGCAAAAATCCACTGGCCAGGGGGTGGAAAGTACTTGTGAGTAACGGCACGGCCAATGGTCGTCGGTTGACGACATATGGGGTCGCCAAGTGGGCCGCCAGTTGGGCCGCCCAAGGGACCGCCAGTTGGGCCGCCAAGTGGGCCGCTAGTTGGGCCGCCCAAGGGGTCGATGGGCCGGGTCGTTACATAGTGTGTGACCCAATAGGTTCTCGTGACATTGGCAATGCGCCTAAACACTTTAGACACATAAGCAATGAGCGGCATCTAGCAATGCATCATTGCTACCCAAGTAACAAGAAAAGTCGAGATCCGACTAAACCTCCGTGACTATGATAATGTATGACCTTGTCCTTCTATCCTTGATATCTAGATTGACCAATGAGGCATAGACCGTGTCATCCTCAATCAATCTTGTGTTTCTTGATCCCCGAGTAGACTCACTCAAACAAATAAACTCAATATCTCATATTGACTCAATCGAGCATGGTCATGCGTTTTAGTAGTCCTACTCGATCAAGGGGCCCACAGATATCACTCCCATCATATGGGAGGGATAGATCCCATCTACATCTCTCTGCATAATTCATTACATACCCAGTGATCGCCTTTATAGTCCACCCTATTACGAGTGATGTTTGACGATACCAAAATACATAACTTCTTATGTAGGAAATCGTAGTGACTTCAGGTCTAAGGATTATTCATACTAATAGTCATATGAGAAAGTTTACGACACTCATATGACAATCTATGAAACTTTCTCATGGCGGGTCAATTCAGTACACATTCTCCAATGTATACCCATGTGTCAACTTGATATCACATATCCATGATTTGTGAGCTCAAGTCATCAGTTGACCTACATGCTAGTCTCCATGCATTAATATTATCCTTGAATATTAATGCTCGACTAGAAATAGTTTATTGTAGTGTTCTCTACATCATCTCACTATCGATTCAACTAATCGATATGATGTAGATAAGAACCTACTACACAAGGACATTATTATACTTAGTTATTTGGCACAAATACAAAGTAAGTATAATAACCAAACATGTCTTTATTAATGATAGAATATGATACAAAATGTCCCTAGTCAATCATCACATAATTGGCTCTAGGGCTCCTACTAACAGACTTCGTGCCTAACTTCACTCATCAGGACTTTTGCCCAACTTCACTCACCAGGACTTCGTGCCCAGCCCCCCACCAGGACTTAATCCGTACTTAACTATCTGATCTCACTCAACTAAACTTAAATCGGTGTTAACACCAAAACAACAATCAGGTCAGACTGCATCAAGAAATATTAATTATAAATAACAACAAATACTTGTACTCTCTAACAACTCGTAAAATACGATGGCCATGGGGAATTATTGCCTGCTGCTCTGCCATTAAAATATCTGCAAAATAATATATAACAATACATCATAATAAAGGTGACTAATAGGATAATAAATATAAAAAATAATATGAAAGCATAACTTACATGATGAACAATAATTCTAATATTTAAATATCATTAGCATCTATATCCTCCTCACTAGACTCTGATTGTTCAACAAGATATTCACTGCTAGGCATCTCTCCATTATCTATATCCTCATAAGTTATATTAATATCTACAAGTAAATCAGATGTGGATGGGAGTTGTGAATCAACTAAATGTCACTCTACTACGTCATTTTGAAATGCATCATGATTTTATGCAGTGATAGTATTCGACATTTCTATAGTCGAGCTAGACTTCATTCGACAAATAGACAACCATTCACTAGATTTTCTTCTATTCGTAGAGTGCCTCCGGGGCTATGGTGCAGCGGTAGGGTGACTAGTCGCTATCCCAAACATCCGCGGTTCGATCCCCAGCTACGACATATTTGCAGGAATTTTTCCTCCAAATGAGGCGTGAACCCTGGGACATTGGGCTTCTAGTCCACCCACCACGAGCGCTTCCTGATTTACCCTGGTGACCGGTGGGAAACTTCCGTGAGGTCGGCCTGGTCACCCGAGGTTGGAAAAACCTCATTAATCATTTTTTTTCTTCTATTCGTAGAGTATTCAAGATAAAAAATCTGACTCAGTTGTACCCTAAAAATAAAAGGTTCAAATCTGTTGAACCTTCTATTTTTATTAACCTCCACTAATTTATAGTATAGATGTATTCATGTACCTATTCTTAGGGTCGGATCATACCATGAATAGGGATGGAAACAAACCAGGCCAAGCCAAGCCTGTATAGTAATAAAATGGTCTGAGCCTGGCCTGTGGCCTATTATAGGCTTTGTTCTTGGCCTAAGCCTAACCTGTTCAATAGCCTAGCCTGGTCTGCGGCCTATTTACAAAGCCTGTAAATTAAAATACTTTATACAAGCCAATCGGCCAAAGTATTAAATAGGCTAAAAACTAACCTTAATAGGTCTTGCATCATACAGGCCTAAAAATTGGCCTTGCATCATACAGGCTTCAAACAGGCCATACCTATAAATATATGCATATGTATATAATCTTAATAGGCCCAGGCCAGCCTGTCAAGCTTAGTAGTCTTTATATTGAGTCTGGGCCTAGCCTGATAAGGAAAATAGGCTTTGAAACAAGCCTAAATATTATCCTATTTCTAAATAGGTCAGTCAGACCAGGCTAAACACAGGCCCCTGACAGGCCGCCTGGTCTATTCCCATCCCTAACCATGAATATTTGAACAACACACACCATTTTATAGGTAATGCAGGATATTCAATCTCTATGATTTCTTCAACTCTACCATAGTAATCAGACTCTGTGTTATTGTTGTCGATATATCTTTTAACACAAACTCCAGAATTATATGTTAATCTATGTAAATCTCATTGTGCTATGTGGAATCTTAGCCCATTAACATAGTTGCCAGAGTAGACTATTATTTTACGAAGTGGTCATTATGCAAGATTCATTATTTTATCATCTTGCACATTTGATATTCTATGATCTTTCACCTATATAAATTATAATATAAATTAAGACTGAACTAATAAACATAAACATATTAATTTTTTAACAATATTTTAACTTACATATATTTCAAACCATAATACAAATTCGGCCTCTAATTTTTCAGCGACCTCACTTGCACCTAGATGGATTTTGTATATATAGTTGTTGTTCGTATAAGTTTTGAAAGATGGATATTTTAAGACAATTGGGATATCAAACAAAGATTTAAAATAGGATAACTGAATCATTAGAAAAGTCAACTTACTTTATGTATGGTTTGACCTCATCATAGTTTAAGAGTATGTATGTTCTTACAGTATCGTATTCCTATTTAGTTAACCATCTAGAAACATATGCATCCATTGGCTTTCTAGGAAAGTTAAAAATAGAAAGCATTGACGGGTCATTCAGTTGAGCATCATCAAAATTTCTAGAATACTTACAATGTCTGATTTTCACATTGTCAACAAAATAATAGGATAAAAAATAATCCTTCTCCAACTAGACAGACATTATATATTGACCCTTCAACTCTTGCTTTGTTACGAACATTATTCTTTAATTTTCTCAAAAATCGTTCAAATGGATACATTCATCTGTACTACACCGGACCAACTATTTATACCTCATATGATATATGTACTAGCAAATGTTCCATTGAATTAAAAAAACTTGGTGGAAATGCACTCCAGTTTACATAGTATGAGAGGAATGTCTATTTTTAGCCAAAGCATAAGATCCATCATAATATACCTTGATGTCAAATCTTTAATAAATAGACTCAATTCTGTAAGTGTTTGCCAAATATTTTGTGGAAGTCATGGAAAACTACTGGAATAAGTCTTTGCATGAATATATGATAGTCATGACTCTTCATTCCAAACATCTTCAACTTATTCATATCTACGTATCGAGCCATATTTAAGGCATACCCATTAGGGAATTTTATTTCTCTCAACCAATTACATAAAATTTTCTTACCATCTTTGTCCAATGTATAACAAGCCTTTAGAAATCTATCGCTTGCTTGATTCATATGCAACTTTGGTCTATTCACTAGTTCTTTTAATTCCTCACATGATTTGTAGTGTCTTTAGTTCTTCCAAGCACATTCATCACAATGTTAAAGATATTATCAAAGAAATTTTTCTCAACATACATAGCATTTAAGTTATGTCGAATGAGAAGATACTTCCAATATGACAACTCTAAAAAAATACTCCTCTTCTTCGATCCACACATGCACATCCTAAAAATGTATTTATTTATCTCATTGGAACTAGGTTGAGATACTGGTAGGAAGTCGTAACTGTCTATTTGTTCAATAATTTCTTCACCTGAAGCATGGATTGAAGAAAGTTTTCTAACTATAACATTCTTTAGAAAATTTTATTTATTTCGCCTGAAAGGGTGGTTAACAGGTAAAATTTTTTGATGATTATCAAACCAAGATACCTTCCCACGACAAGGTAAAAATTTTGTTTATTTTTTATTCTAATTAAAACATTTAATTAAATTAATCAAATTAAATCAAGCATTTAATACTTTTTACCACATAGAACTATACTTCTATGTTTATTATTAAAATTATTCTAATTAAAGCAAGTATTATGGTGGTGAGTAAGATAAACCTAAATAATTAGTTCTAAATGTTATCTCTCAAATAAGTTCTAAAATAACATGCTAAATTAATAAAATAATTAAATCATGTTATAACTAAAAGGTACCTTCTATAATAAGCACTAAGATAACAATAAATGCTAACTAAACAAAATTCTAACCTAGCAAAAATATAAGAACAAATTATACCTGAAAATGAGATGTTGATTCGGAGAAGAGCAGCAAAAGCAATAACCTACCTATAAATAATGTATACCTCAAATTAATTACAATATTTTAAAAATAAATAAAACAAATATATATACAGACTAAATACGAAAAACCAACTAAGAAATAAAATGTCATATATATGAACAAATAGCCCTTGAGATCAAAGCAAAACTAAAAGGAATACAACAAAATATAATATTTCTTGCTAGTTCAAATGTATATGAAGTTTATAAAAATATGTATTATACCTACACTTACTAGTATGAATTAAAATACAAGGGCTATTTAGTTTTGAATTATAATATGTATTATACTTATCTTCGTGCCCTCAATACAAGAGACAGCGATGCTAAAATACTTTTAGTTTTGATTTGATGTAGTAACTCAGGGGCTATTTATTTATATGACATCATTTCACAGTTAATGATGCAACCGCCAGGGGTCGGACATGACCAGAAGCACCCGGACGCTCCCGACAATGCCTGATAGTGCCTGGCAATCACCCGCAGGGGACAGCATCGCCTGGCAGTTGTGCGATGGGGCTGACAATGGCACATCAACAGCTGGTAGTGGCCAGATCTAGCCGGTCATGGCCAGCCCGTGGCCAGGCGGCCAAAGCTGGCCAATGAGGACTGCCCGTGGCCAGGCAGCCAGATCTGGCCGACAAGGGCCGCCCGCGGCAAAGCGGCTAGATTTGGCTAGCCGCGAGCAACATAACCACAGCCAAATCTGGTCAGCCATGGCTAGGCGCCACGAAATGGTCGGCTAGCCTTATGACAGGGAAAATAACTAAAATACAAACTCACCAGAGAACGAGTGCAATAGCCGGAGGAGGAGGAAGCAACAGCCGGAGGAGGAGCTCGCGCACGAGGAGAAAAATTAGGGCTCGACCCTAATTTTATTCACAAGGTTCCGATGGAATGGTAATTCCATCGAAAATTCTATTAGCAATTTCCTATTAAAGTAAAAGAATTAGAGAGAGAAGAGAGGTAGAGAGAAAGAAAGAGATAACAAAATAACTTTCTTGATTGAAAAAATTTGTCCATGAGATACACAATTTATAGGGACCTTAGGAGACCTAGTCAAATGAAAAATTAATAACGAAACTGTTAATTAACAGATTTATAAAGAATCTATCAATTAACAAATTAATAAGGAAAATGTCTAATAATATAATAATATAAATTTATTTTCTTTAATCTCTTTTACCCCCCGATAAACTTAACGGGAGATCTCGGACGTTGAGTTTACATGATAATTTGCTAAATCGTTGTTTGGATAATGGCTTGGTAAAGATATCAGCAATTTGATCTTCTTCAAAGATATAAGAAACAGATAATTGTTTATTTGCCAGGCACTCTCGAACAAAATGATAATCAATTTCAATATGTTTTGTATGAGCATGAAATACTAGATTTGATGTAAGATATGTTGCTCCAATATTATCACACCAAATTTTTGGTGCAATATCTGATGTAAGATGAAGTTCCGAAAGAAGGGATTGAAGCCAAATAATTTCCAATGTTGCATTGGCTATAGCTCTCAGATTCAGTGCTTGAACGAGATACTGTAGGTTGCCTTTTCGAATTCCAAGAAATAAGATTTCGTCCAAGAAATATTGCATATCCACTAATAGATCGTCTATCTTCAGGAGAACTAACCTAATCCGCATCGCTATAGGCATGTAAATCTCGAGATGAGTGTCGATATAAAAGAAGACCATGTAGAATAGTGTCTTTAAGATAACGAAGTATTCTCTTCACACTTTCCCAATTTTGTTCAGTAGGAGTATGCATGAACTGACAAGCACGATTTACTGCAAACGTAATATCAGGGCGCATAATAGTAACATACTGTAAAGCTCCAACAATACTTCGATAAATCTGGGGATCAGCCATTACTTAAGAGGAAGTAGGTGTAGAGACATTATTTGGAGCAATAGGTGTAGAGATCGGACATGCTCCATCCATTTTAGCTCTTTGAAGAAGCCCAGTAATATATTTGCTTTGAGAGAGGATATAACCTTCATCATGTGGAATAAGTTCAATACCAAGAAAAAATAAGCATTTCCTAAATCTCGAATAGGAAATTCCTGATTGAGAAGGCTTAATAAATTTGAGATGTCCTTTTGATCATTGCCAGTTAATAGAATGTCATCCACATAAATAAGAAAAAATATCATAGATCCATCATTATGTCTGTAGAATAAAGAGGAGTCAGTTTTTGATCCAGAAAAACCTTGAGCCTGTAACCATTTAGATAATCGATGAAACCATGCACGAGGAGTTTGCCAAAGACCATATAAAGATTTCTTAAGATGACATACATGAGATGGAAATTGTGGACGAATAAACCTAGGTGGTTAGCCATAAAAATCATTTCCTCAAGAATACCATGAAGAAATGCATTAGAAACATCTAATTGTCGGATAGACCAATTAGAACTAATAGCTATTGATAACAATAATCTGATAGATGTAATTTTGATTACTGGGCTGAAGGTGTCATTGAAGTCAATACCTGGTTGTTGACTAAATCCTTTGGCTACAAGGCGAGCTTTATACCGTTCAAGAGAACCATCAGCTCAATGCTTAAGATGGAATATCCATTTTGAGCCCACAACATTCATAGACGGAGTGCGCGGAACTAGGCTCCATGTTCCATTGCGAAAAAGTGCATCAAATTCTGTATCCATTGCATTACGCTAATTTGGATTCTTGTTTGCCTGTGTAAAGCAAGTTGGTTCAATAGTTTTTGAGGAAACCACTAGAGCTCGAGGAAGAGGATATCGAGTAGTCATTGGTGGGCATCGTGCATATATGTCACTTAAGGGAAGCATGCGACGAGGAGCATTATCATCCGAATCACTTGTTGACGGTGATGAGGAAGTGGGTTGGCATGGTGAGTTTGTTGCCAAACCTGTATTATTCGAGGATTCAGAGCTAGAGAGGATATTATCTTCGGCTGGTGAGACTTCTAAGATTGGAGCAGCAACTTGAGACGATTCTGATGGAATAGGAGAGTTATTAGGGAGCTCCGGAGCAGGACCTAGGATGCCCTCTCTTCTAATAATGTTTGGTGACATCAAGAAAGTACCACTTGTATCTGGAGAAGAGATTGAAGAGGCTGCCGAAAAAGGGAACAGAGATTCATCAAAAGTAACATGTCCTGATGTATATATCCGTCCAGTTGATATATGTAAGCAACGATACCCATGATGCATATTACTATAACCAAGGAAAACACATAATAATGAACGAGAGTCAAGTTTGTGTTTAGAGTAGGGGCGTAACCATGGATAACATGCGCAACCAAAGATTCGAATAAAGGTGTATTCAGCAGTTTGATTATAAAGGTTTTCCAAAGGACACTTATGATTGAGCAATGGAGTAGGAAGTCGATTTATGAGATATACTGTAGTACAAACAGCTTCATCCCAAAATTTACGCGAAACCGATGCATGATGAAGAGAGCTAAGACAGTTTCAACTATATGTCTATGTTTTCTCTCAGCAGAGCCATTTTGTTTTGGAGTGTGATGGCAAGAGACTCAATGAACAATCCCACAAGAGACAAGATGACGATGAAGAGCTTGATATTCTCCTCCCCAATCAGAATGAAGAGAGAGTATTTTGCAATTAAAATATCGTTCAACTTGTTTTTAAAAATTACAGAATATATCAAATAAATCAGATTTTCTTTTCATAGGATAATGCCAAGTGTATTTACTAAAATGATCAATGAAGATAATATAATATAAGAAACCTTGGTTAGACAAGATAGGTGCAGGACCCCAAATATCAGAATGAATTATTTCAAGTGAAAAATTGGAAACGCGTTCAGATGAAGAAAAAGGTAACTTATGACTTTTAGATTCCATGTATGCCTGACATGAATGAGATAGAGATGAAGTAAAGGAAGTAGGTAAATCATACATATTTATGATCGACTGAACAATACGAAGGGAAGGATGACCAAGTCGAGCATGCCAGGCTAGTTTATTTGTGCGTTCACCAATAAAAGCTTTGATTGAAGAATTTTGAAGATAGTAGAGATCATTTTTTATTTTTCCAAGAAATACAGTAGTATTTGTTCCTCTATCTTTTATAAGATAATGATCATGATGAAATTCAAAAAAGACATTGTTTTCAAGGGAAAACTGACGTACGGAGAGTAAATTTTTAGTAATGGATGGAACATGAAAGATGTTATGCATGTGAAAAGTATGATTAGATAAATGAATGTATGTGTTTCTAAAATTAGTAATATGCAAACATGAGCCATCACCTACTTATACCGTATCCGAACCAGTGTATGGTAGTACTTCTGTAAAGATATTGTAGTCTGATGTGACATGATGAGTTGCCTCAGTGTCAATATATCATTCAGTAGATAAAAATTTTGAATGTTTGCCATGAGTATGCATAGATGAGAGAACTTTAGGACGGACTTGTGAAGTTAAAGATCTTCTTAAAGCTGAAGGGTCACCGATGAAGGTTCTGTCAAGTCTTTTAGGACATTGAATACCAGTATGTCCAATTTGGAGACAAATTTGACATCTTCTTAAAGCTGAAGGACCACCGATGAAAGTTCTATCAAGTCTTTTAGGACATTGAATACCAGTGTGTCCAAATTGGAGACAAATTTGACATCTCTGAACATTCGACATCAAAATAATAATAAAGAACAAAAAATTATTGTAGCTTGGGCCAAAAGGCACGGAGACTATTCCTCTTTTCCCCTACTTTCTCGTCATGAGTTGGCGGGTGATAAAAACGAGGAATGAGGATGACGAGCAAAAAATAAAAAAAAATAGAGGAGGAAGTTTTTTTTCTCGAAAAAAATGGTGATAGCAAGCGTCACATGAAGAAGAAGAAAGACGTTGCATAAAAATAGCAACACGTAAGGTATGAGGAGCTATGACTCTGATACCATATTAAAGTAAAAGAAGTAGAGAGAGAAGAGAGGTAGTGAGAAAGAAAGAGATGACAAAATAACTTTATTGGTTGAAAAAACTTGTACATGAGATACACAATTTATAGGGATCTTAGGAGACCTAGTCAAATGAAAAATTAATAACGAAACTGTTAATTAACAGATTTATAAAGAATCTGTCAATTAACAAATTAATAAGGAAAATGTCTAATAATATAATAATATAAATTTATTCTCTTTAATCTCTTTTATTTCCATATCTATATGGCTGCAACTAAAATTCCTGATGGAATTAGGTTTCCGTCGGAATATGTTTCTGACGGGAAAAAAATCCGTCGAAAATAAGTAAATTTCCGACAGAATTAGGTTTCTGTTGGAAATAATATCCGACGAAAACCTAATTCCGTTGGAATTTTGCTTTGCCATATGGTCAAACCGGGAATTACCGACAGGAAATGTCATTTTGTAGGAAATTATCGACGAAATTTAAATTCCGTCAGTAGTTACCCACGGAATAATAATCCCGTCGAAAATTATCAACGGAATTTGAATTTCATCAGTAATTCCGTGGATAAAATAGAATTTTCTTGTAGTGTACCTTATCACATTTGAAAGTTCAACACCAAAGTATACGTCTGGAAATACCAAAATCACTAGTAATACGTTAGAGAAAACTCAAAAAAAAAATTGATATTAGGTACATAACATTTCATATCAGATACGAATGTTTTACATTTGAATGGTAGTAATAACACCGTCAAATTATCTTTCCAAAATCCGAAACTACGAAGCAATGGATGGTAAATCTTAAAATAAAATATTCTAAATAAATGTAAATTATAATCGTTAAAAATCATCCTTAAATAGTTTTAAAATTAATTTTGACATAATATTTGGTTGCACTATATTTTTATATAATATAATATGCATTCAAATTACAAATAAATAAAAGACCGTAGCTGTAGAATATATAGACATGAGCAAATTTTAAAAGAATCAATAAAATACCGAATGAGCTACCCCAATCTGTGCTAAAATTTGTGTACACTAATCAGTATTCTTTGGAAAATGACCGGTTTTCAAAGTTGTTTTTTTAAAACTTTTTTACTCCGTTGCTATCCTGCCAAATTATATGTTTTGCCAGGAAAAAATTACTTTTAAAATACGTCTAAAGAATATATAAGGTGGTAAAAAGCATTTTGTTTGCCTAAATGTCTCTGTCAATCCGTCTCAGAATCAATACGAAAAAGATAAATCATTGAGACTATTAGTTCGGATGTAACTAGCGCATGGGGAGAACGAATATACAAATTTTAATTCTTGAACCTTAAAATAATAACATTCAAATACTAATCAATAATTTATCTTGCGTGGACGAACAAATAAACACAAAGCTGAATGTGATATTTGGATAACTCGGATATTATATGACTCGGATATTTGGAAAAAAATATAATGGGATATGTTATTTGACGGGAGGAGTATTATTAGAATTAAGTACATATTTGATTAAAAAAATTAAATTATGATGAGCCCTTTGAAAATTCAAAAATTTTGAGTGCTTCGTAGAAGGTCTAAGTTTTGATTGAAAGAGAATTAAACAACAAATGAGTAGAATGGTAAAAAGTAAAAAAGTACCGCCGGTTAGCTTCCCTGCTTGTGCATAATTAGTAGTAGGGATCACACCGGGAGGCTTGTTGAGCTGGAGGACGCAGCTGGTTGACATCGCCGGCAGCGACCGTAAGTGACGAAGCTCACTTCTTAACGTCACGTAGAACAAAGTACTGTTGGTGAGCATCGATTTCGATGAGCACGAACAGTTAGAGGTGGAGGAGATCGGCTTACTGTTGGACCGAGCTGCAACGGCAATTCACTGGTAAGTTCCAGTCGAGGCAAACAAAATTAAGAATATGGGAGGTGGAGGGGAGTCGGCGGCTGCGACAATTGCGATGGTGGTGGGAGAAATCACTACAGGTCAGCGGAAGAGAGACGGCGAAGGTGGGAAGTATAGGGAATGCCTGAAGAATCACGCGTTGGGAATCGGAGGGCAGACAGTGGACGGTTGCGGGGAGTTCATGGCGGCCGGGGAGGAGGGCTCCCTTGACGAGCTACGCTGCGCCGCCTGCGGCTGCCACCGTAATTTCCACCGAAAGGAACCCGAAGGAGCAGGAGTCATTGCTGCGGGTTCGATGGAGATGGTGATGGCGCACCTTCCCCAACTCTCGCCTTACTACAGGACACCGACTGGGTACATTCCTCCTCACCACCACTACGCATTCGGAACGCGGCCGCCACTGTTGGGGCTGCCCTCCACGTCAGGCGTCGGCGGTGCACGAGAGGAGCAAGAGGGAGCATCAAATCCGCCGATGCTTGGCATGGAGGCGTCAGGGTCGGGCTCCGGGTTGATGAGGAAGAGATTTCGGACCAAATTCACACAGGAGCAGAAGGACAAAATGTTGGCCTTCGCGGAGCGCGTGGGCTGGCGGATCCAGAAGCACAACGAGCCGGCTGTGCAGGAGTTCTGCAAGGACACCGGCATCCGGCGTCACGTTCTCAAGGTCTGGATGCACAACAACAAGAACACCCTCGGTAAGAATGAAATTAAACCCTAGCTAGCTAGCTAGCTACCTGATTCTGCAACATGTATATGTATGTAGCTAGCATGGAATACAATGTAGTAGCTTGCAATCTACCTTCATTCACGCCGGAAGGCCAGCCTAAATTACATAATATTAGAAGACACTGATCATTTACCTCCTTGCTTTAATTTCTTGGATCCAGTTAGCTAGTTATCTAGGTTCTTGTTCTTCTTCTCTACATGCATCTCTTAACTCGTTGTATGCAGTATTCTGTACCTTTTGTTCTTAATTAGTGTTTTAATTATGCATGGTTTTCAAATGAATTGAATTTGTGATCGACCCTGGTTTAATAAATAGAAACACTGTTAGAGACTGTTTAGTGATCTTTAATTTACTCTCTCCCTCTCTCTCTCTCTCTCTCTCGGCGAAGAAAGCAACTGAGTGTTGCCACTGTTCCATTAACCAGAACAGATCACTCTTTACTGAAGTTGACCGCTTGCTTGATATAGTATAATGCTATGTGAATAATTATTTTGTTTATCTATGTCATAATGTCTGATCCTTTGTGCTTATGATCTATTAATTAATTACGCACTCGAGAACAAGAAGGGTAGCAATTTTCTAGCTATTACGTACGAGCTTTTTAAACGCGTACTGCATGCAATGCATTGGCTGCACATACCCGTGTGCTAGCTTTGTGTTGATTAATTATTTATTTTATTTCCTCCGTAGAGACCCCGACGAATGTTTACTCTCTGATTCGTGGACGGATACTAGTTTATTACTGAAGGATGAATAGAGCTAGCTAGCGTGTGTTCATAGCTCGAGATCGAAGTGAATGAAATTAGAATTCGATCGAGTTAACCTTATCACAGATTTCTCATTTTACACCCTGCCATTACTGGCCAATATTGCAGCTGGTTATGGAAAAGGGACAGCCGACCAGGGTTCTTAATGAAAGACATAATTGAGTTGCCTTTATTGCGGTCAGTGTGTCGCATATATACACTCATTATATTGCGGTGCAATGGCAATGCATGGCTACTGTGCGGATTCGTCGCCTTAAATGATCAGGTGTTCTCTGGCAGTGGTGCCTCGCTGCTCGTCTCTACCCCCACAGTAAAATTAAAGTGGCAAAATGGCCAGCATCTAATCATAAATCATGCACGCGTAGTGTTTTAAAATGCTGACTCGAATATATTCATCTTCCGCTATAACGAAGATAGCGCCCGTTGACTCCGGTGGCTTTGATCGCTTTAAAATTTTCAAATTAAATGTCTGTTCATATTCTTTGTTTCTTTAATTCTTCGAATAAGACATACATAGAGGGAAAGAACGAGAGAGAGAGAGAGATGGGGTGCGATCTTTGTGAGATTTTGAAGGTACAGCATGGTTGAAGCGATCGTTGAACGATCAAGGGAATGGGCCCAAGGAAACCATGGTGGCTCCGGAGTTATGATACGATAGAAAAGTGATTAGTTGTCATCCTAAATATTCATAATTGAATCCCTAATACTGCGTATTTTGTAGAATTTTTTTTAAATGTGGTGCGAATTTTGGGACGTCAGACTTCTCGATCATCCGTCGCAAACATTTTTTAATTTATCTAAATTGACTGATAAAATTTTTTTATGAAATAATTTAAAGTTAAAAAAATCTCATTAATTATTTTATCCAAGGAAACGATGGTCTCCCATGGCTGCATGCTTGTGTCGTGGCTTCTTCATGGGAGCGTGATGAGGAGATGACTGGATTTAGACAAAGGAAACGATGACGGATCCGAGGCAGTGACCCAGTCACAATGGACCACGCGCGCGCAGTGAGAGAGAGAGAGAGTAGCTGTAGTAGTCAGGAGAAAAAATAAAAACAAAAGAGTAGCAGAAAAAGGAAAAGCTTTGGTCTTCCGTGGACTCATCTGCGCTCGGTTTTCAAGGTGCCTGCGCCACCAGCTGTCTGATTGATAATGAGCTATGACCTAATTGAATGAATTCAAATTATCATCTACATATTTCCTATTTAATTCTTAAGAATAATATACGTTTAAAAAAATTCAAATAGAATACGTAATCATGATATATCAAGATTTTGGACTGTTCATCGTGATTTTTTTTCGATTTATCTTAGTTATTAATAATTTTTTTATAAAAACGAAATGATCAAAACTATGATAATAATTTATTTCAGAAAATGCATGCTTAAAAATTAATAATCCATATCTATTACTATCTCCTTAAAAAAAAAAAAAATTGGCGTCGGTAAGCGTTTCTACAGTTTGATATGCATGTAGTAATTCTTCTTACCGGACATTAATCCTGACGGTCCATTCCAATTTTCAATGTTGGGCGCGTTCAACAGACTTGACAGGCCCTCGAGGGCATATTGATATTTAGTTTAAAAGAGAGAGTCAGATAAATAAATTAACTTTAGTTTACAGTGGTATTTTATTTTAATTGAATTGGTATATGAAATTGACGAGGTATGGCTTGCGTAGCTTGTATTGGCTTGCGTAATTTATAAGAAGACTTTCTCTTTGAATGGCTTTCCCTTAGAGAATCTTCCCGAACAAGTAACTCTTATCATAGGTTAAATCAAGTCATTAATGTTCGGAAAGAGAAACAGTTAGAAGAAGGAAAATAAAGAATATAACCAACGGCAACAGTGAGGAGGTCCATAAAAAATAGAATCTCTTTCTCTTTCTTCTTTCTCTTTTAATTTACCATAAGTCGATTCCGAATTTTATAACTTGAATGTCAGAGTGACAATCGTTAGGACCTTTCCGATGTCATTCTAACACTCTATTTCCCGAGATTTTCATCTTTTCAAGCAACGACATCAAAGTCAAAGGCTAATCCATCATCACTAGTAGATCGTCTGCTTGTGCTTCATCTTCCAGAACATT
This sequence comes from Boesenbergia rotunda, assembly GCA_024364735.1. Lineage (NCBI taxonomy): Eukaryota > Viridiplantae > Streptophyta > Magnoliopsida > Zingiberales > Zingiberaceae > Boesenbergia > Boesenbergia rotunda. The sequence continues at coordinate 95,218 of JAGFNQ010005231.1, forward strand.
TTAGCGCCGTCTATGAGAAGCATCTTGCATCAATAGTCAAGAGTTTAAATGGGTGATACTAGTAAAGCTACAAGTTTGACTTTGACGATTGGGAGTTGGATCGCATAGTAGCCGCTGTTGTGAGAGGAGTACTGGAGCATCAGCAATTCCAACAAGTGACTTTTAAGGTAGTGTCGGCTTCAGTGGAAAGGCGTTCGAAGTGTCAGTCGTCCTTGGCGCCTCCCATCGGAGAGCCCCATGGTCACTTGGAGAATCCTGCAGGCAAGGTTCAGAGGGTGATTTCTATAACTCTAGTACGCTGCCGCAAGACCTAAAGCAAGGAAGGGCTATAGGCCTCAATCTACTGATAAAGCAAGAGGCGTCACCCTTTTCTCAAAACATTATAGAAGACTTGTTGCCTCGCCACTTTAGATCACCAACTATAGGGGAGTATCACGGCACGACTGACCTTAAAGATCATGTATGCAACTTTGAAATCTTGTTCTTCTACACCAATATACGGATAGAGTAAAGTGCAAGTATTCCTAAACACACTCTCAGGTTCTACTAAAAGATGGTTCAAAAGGTTGCCCAATGCCTCCATCAACTCTTTTGTAGAATTCAGAGTAGTTTTCCTACACCATTTCACCAACAGTAGGCAATATCACATGATACCGCTTAATTTATTCTCCCTTAAGCAGAAGGCAAAGGAGATGCTGAAGGATTACATTCAACAGTTTAATAGAGTAGCCTAAGATGTACCTTTTGCTACTTCAGAAATCTGGTGACCCCTAGGTGAAGGAGAGTTCTTCCAATCTCTAGTGAAGAAGCCACCAGTTAGCTTTGATGACCTGTCATTAAAGCAAGTGAATGTTGAAGAAGTACAGTTTGTCAGGAAGAAAGACTTAGGGTTGCTGACATCGACACCTGCTTACCCCTGACCGCAAAGCTCCGCAACCTCCTACCCTAGATAAAGTGGCTCGATCGGGACACGACACTACCAAGCGAATTGTGGAGACAAGGCCATCCAGACCGTAGAAACGGTGACACCAATTGAGCTTGAAGCTCCTCCAGGGGGGGTCCCAAAGATCAAGAAGTGTTTTTGGACATATAATTAGTCAGCGACTCATTTAACTGAGGAATGTTATACTCCTCAACAATCGCTCTCGAAAAGCTCAGGGGAAAGATGCAAGCAGACCGAGGTATTCTCCTAAGCCCTACCAACGAGGGTCCCGAACAAGTCTATTGGAGGAGGGGAGGAACAACCAGGAGCACAGTCGATCGCCTGAGTGGGAAATGATGCCCACGCCCCTGAGGGATAAGGAAAAAGAAAAAGCTCCTACTCGGGGCGCACAAAGGGGTCTAGTAGGTATGATCTCCGGAGGTCCAACAGACGTAGATTCTAATCAGGCTTGAAAGACTCATGCACGTCGGCTTGAGGCTTACTCGGTGGGGACCAGTTGGTAGCTCTGAGGTGACCCTACTATATCCTTCGGCCTTGATGATCTGGAAGGAGTGGAGATGTCGAACAAAGATGCTCTAGTAATAGAGGTCATAATAGCTAACTATACTATGAAGCAGGTTTTCATTGACATAGGTAGCTTGGTCAACATTATCTTCAAGGCGGCCTTAGATCAGATACAAATTAAGGAGGAAGAGCTGCACTCGATAATCACACCTCTGTTTGGCTTCACCGGACATCAACTACAATAGGTCGGGCAGATATATCTCCTCGTATCCTTGGGGGATGAGATATTGGAGAAAACCAAGCGAACAACCTTTATGGTCGTCAACACAGTCTCATCATATAACGTCATTTTGAGTAGGCCCACGCTGAACACCTTCCAAGCGGTAGTTTTCACATTCCACCAAAAGATTAAATTCTCGGTAGGAGACCAGATTGAGGAAGTTCATGGTAGCCAATTGGTCTCTAGAAGATGGTACGTGGACATCATTCGAACGAATTCCCGCAAGAATAGTGTAGGATCGGTGCCGGTCGATAGAGGGGGGGGGTGAATATCGACTCAAAAAATTTGTCGGAATTTCGTTGGAATGCGTTATTCTTGTGTGATCATTTGGAATCGATAGAGGGGGGTGAATATTGATAAAATCTTTTTCGGAAAAATAAGAGTAATTACGCAGCGGAAATTTAAAACAATGCTAACCTGGTTTTCTTTTACTTGGTTCGGAGTCTAGATCGGCTCTTACTCCAAGGCCCACGTGTACGATCGATTGACTTTGCTAGAGGGGGTGAATATCAATTTTACGAACCCCTTTCTTCCTACACGGTTAATTGCATAGCGGAATATACAATAAAAATAATAAAACAAATACTAGCCAATGCTAACACGGAAGATTTACTTGGTATCCACCCTGGACGGGTGACTAATCCAAGAATCCGTCGGTGGATCAATCCTCGGCTAGCCCTCGTCGCTCCTTATGGGTGGAGAAACCTCGCCACAATCTCTTGGATACTATCTGGGCACAAAAGACTACTAACTCACTTTACCCAAGCGAGTTTCGTCAAGAAAACAAAGCATGAAACGAGCCCCTTTAAATAGGGCTCGAATCTGAAATAGGCGCTACCAGTCGACTGCCCCTGGGGCAGTCGACTGGTGCCACTCAGATTCGACCGTTGCCGTACAACATTCGAATCTGCCAGCCTGTTCCAGCTGACACTAGTTGACTGCCCCCAGGGCAGTCGATTGGTCCGAGTCCTAAGCCTAGGGTTACACTCCGAGTACATTTCACTCCGCACTCGAACCCTCCCGGCTTAGCCCCTGAGTACAAACACTCATACTCAGACCCTCACAACCCGGTTGACTCTTCACCAGCAGCCTCGACTGTTGCCTTCACGCCTTCTTCATCTTCGGCCCTCGTCCCTCGGATGCGCATGCAAACCTCTAGTTTGCCTCCATGCCACCCTTCACATACGCCTTGAAGTCCGCGTCCCTCGGCTCATCGTCCCTGCTATCCAACGGTCCCTTGGATGTGCATGCAAGCCTCCAGCTTGCCTCCATGTCATCCTTCACCCGAAGACATCAACCAAGTCCATGTGTGCCTGTACACCTGCACACTCATGTACACATATTAGTTCACAATAAATCCTAACTTAACCATATTGACCACACACATCAAAACTCTATGATCCTCCAGATCATCTCAGGGTCGATTGCCTCAACAATCTCCCCCTTTTTGATGTGTGGCAATATGTTAAGTTAGGTAAACCTATAGCAATAACAATAACAAAAGCAATAGCAATTGAAAATCAAAGCATAACACACAAGAGGCAACCTCCCCCTTAACCTATGCTTTCTCCCAATTTTCAATCCTCATTGCCCATACCAAGTTAAGTTCTCCCAACTTAACTCCACTCACAATAACCGGTTAAGTTATCACAACTTAACTCCAAAGTATCACAACTCAATCAAGGTTAAGTTTCAACCCAAACCTAACTTAATACCCAAGTTCTCCCCCTTTGATATCATCAAAAAAATTGCCCCAAGCAACCCTACCCTTGGTGCCAAAAAGAACTCAACCAGAATTATGAAAAACCCCTCAGAAATCACAAAATAGCACTCTGCCCAAACTACTAGTCAACTGCCCAAAGGGGCAGTCGACTGATACGACAGTTTCTGAATTTCCAACATAAATTCAGAAACGCGTATAAAATTCCAGAAAATCTAGAAAAATGGAAAATTTTGTAAGCACGTTTGTTAGAGTATTCCCTACCCTAGAAAAATATATTTCCAGGAAAAACATCAACCGTGCTTGACTTTTGGTACAAACCCAAAAATTCTAAAAAATTGGCATGTTTGTATCAACATTCAAATTCAATCATTATTCCTTATATTTGCCAATGATATTCACCTTTGTTTGACACATAGAATGGTTTCCAAAACTCCCTTTTTCAATATTCATTTCTCATTTTGACAAAGCTCCCCCTCTTTACCTCTTAACCCTAGATAATCATGAAAATATCCATTCCCATGCCCTTATCTATAGATATGTTGTTCATTCAATACAATCAAAGAATTTAGACAAAACAGTCAATATAAAATATCAAAATATATCATTAAAGCATAGACAAAGATTTTAACTTGAAAACCATAGCATATCATTCAATTTGTGCTTAAAGAATTTTCAAACAATACTCAAACCATAACCTATGATTAATCATCAAGTCATGACAAAAATTTTCCATAACATAACATGAAAGGAAATGTTATTGATGCAGTCTGGCCCTGATTGTTATTTTTGTGTTGACACCGATTTTAGTTTAGGTTGATGATTATGATGATTATGATTAAGTCATGATCGAGGATTAGGCATGGTATGGAAAATCCTGGCCCGGAGGGCTAGGTGTTGGAAAATCCTAACCTGGAGGGTTAGGTGTGGAAAATCTTAGCTTGGAGGGCTAGGTGTTGGAAAAGTCCTAATTCGGAAGGGTTGGGTGAAAAGTCCTAGCTTGGAGGGCTAGGTGAAAAGTCCTAACTTGGAGGGTTAGGTGCAAAGTCCCAACTTGGAGAATTAGGTGAAAAGTCCTGGCTTGGAGGGTCAGGTGCCTAGCTTGGAGGGCTAGGTTGGATGAAGTTCTAACTCGGAAGGGTTGGGTGAAAAGTCCTAGCTTGGAGGGCTAGGTGAAAAGTCCTATCTTGGAGGGGTAGGTGAAAAGTTCTAACTTGGAGGGTTAGGTGCAAATTCCCAACTTGGAGAGTTAGATGAAAAATCCTTAGCTTAGAGGGCTAAGGTGGATGAAATCCTAGCTTGGAGGGCTAGGTTTGAGTCCCTGGATCGGTCTGGTGACCGATCAGGGATATTGGCACGCTGCTCCTTCGTGGATCAGTCTGGTGACCAATCCAGCGATGTCTGATCGGTCTGGTGACCGATCAGGGATAGCACAGTGAGGTTGGGAACCTACTGTGTTGCTCCTGATCGGTCCGGTGACCGATCAGGGAGCAAGTTGTTGCCGTGTTGCTTGGCTCCTGATCGGTCTGTTGACCGATCAAGGAGCAGGCAGCTTCCTCACTGCCTTGCTCCTGATCGGTCCGGTGACCGATCAGGGAGCGAACAGTGAGTGAGTTCCCCTACGGATCAGCTCCTGAACGGTCCGGTGACCGATCAGGGACTTAGGATTTGATTTTCGAGATCACTGTTCATTAGACCTGATCGGTCTGGGGGACCGATCAGGCTTCACTCTGATCTGTCTGGGGACCGATCAGGCTTCACTCTGATCGGTCACCAGACCGATCAGGTGTGTATTTCCACGAGAGCTGGGAATCCCAGCGAAGCAGTGGATCGGTCTGGTGACTGACCCACAAGCCCTGGATCGGTCCGGTGACCGATCACTTTAATTCAAATTGCGTTGTCAGACGCTCTGAACATATCTGATTCTCTGCGCTCACTCACTGATCCTTGATTTTTTGATTGATGTGCTGTGCTAACACTCTGATTAAGCTGCAGGTGACAGGGAAGGATTCAAATACTCAAGGAGAGTCAATGGAGACCTTTCCTTGGAGCAGGTTTGTCCGTTTTTCCATCTCAGGTTGCAACGACCGAGCTGCAGACTGGAGCTGAGACTGGAGCTTGACTGAGGGAAGCTCAGGGAGTCCAGGGAGAGCTCAGTGGTAGCTGGCGTTGCCAGGTGAGCAGCTGGTGGCTGCAGGGATGGTGTCACCTGACGCTTGGTGGAGAAACAAAAGGGCGGAAGAAGGCTTCGTTGAAGCAGAGGTTTTTGCGAACAGCTTTGGGGCTTGAGTTCTTGCTGCGCCTTTGAGTTCTCCACAACTTGCTTGCATGTTCTGAAGTTCCATCTTGTGCAAGCAACTGAGATTCAAGAAGCAACCATCCCTTGCTAGTGCACCAGGAGGAAGGAACAAGAAGCTTCGAGTCCAACAGCGAGAAGACACGGGGAAAGGGTTCTTACGTGAGATCATCACTGGGTGGAGCTCTGAGGGAGCTTGTTGTGTTCTTGTCTTTGCCAAGTGCTAAGTAAGATCTTTCTCGTGTTTCATTGTGCTTAACACTATATTCTTGATTGAAACGTTGTGGAGAGGTTACTCCACCGAGAAGGAGGTTGTTTTCTATCCGGTGTTCACCGGGGCTTGATCTGTCGACGATCAAGGGATCGCCCACCTTAAGGGCACGCCAAGGAGTAGGGGCAAGTTATCCCCGAATCTTGTAAACCTTCCTTGTTAGCGATCTTGCTAATTGTGTTGGTTTGCTTTCGTTTTAGTTTTCTGCACACTCTGTTTTCTACTCTTTCCGCTGTGCTACTGATCTTTGAGTTGCAGAAATTCTTAAGTGTTTAAAGTCCAAGTGGTTGGCTATATTCACCCCCCCCCTCTCTAGCCATCCGGTTTCCAACAAGTGGTATCAGAGCTTGGGGCTCTGTTTTTGCGGATTAACAATCGAGAGCTATCTTCCATGGCGTTGAGAGAAGGCTTTTCAACCACCCGACATCCTTTCTTTGATGGCGCTGATTTTGAATATTGGAGATCAAAGATGGAGTATTATTTGAAGATGGACATCAATACTTGGTTCGCAGTGAAGGAGGGCTTCACCACTCCTAAGGATGATGAAGGCAAGGAACTTGAGTCTTGGCGGTGGACGGCTGAACAAACTCGGAAGAGTGAAGCCGACGCGAAGGCGGTCGTCACTCTACAATGCGGCATGAACAAAGACCAACTCGTTAAGGTTGGTCATTTCACAAGTGCTAAAGACTTGTGGAACAAGCTCATCGAACTCCATGAGGGCACCCGAGATTCAAGAATCGCCAAGAGGGATTTGTTTCTCAACCAATTACAAAATCTTTCCATGAAGGCAAATGAATCGTTAAGTGAGCTACATAGCCAGTTCAAGGAAATCCTCAATGGGCTTCATTCGATTGATGAAAAGGTCGAGAATAGCGACCTTGTGAGGTATGTACTAAAAGCATTTCCAAGGAATGCTTTGTGGTCATCCATGGTGGATGCCTACAAAGTATCCAAGGATTTATCCATTGTTAAGTTAGATGATTTGTTTTGTGAAATGGAATTGCATGAAATGGCTAACAAAGGCCCCAAGGAGAAGGGGATTGCTTTAGTTGCAGGGGACCGATCCAACAAGAAGAAGAAGGAGAAGAAGAAGGAGAAGGAAGTCTCTTCATCTTCATCCTCTTCCGAATCCGAGTCCGATTCCGAGGAAGATGGCAGCGGCTCCTCATTCTCCGAGATGGCGAATTTTGTGAGAAGGATGATGAGAAGAGGTTGACGCTTCAAGGGTAAAGGTAATTCTAGTGAAGCTAAACTTGATAAGACTAATGCCTCTTGCTATGAGTGTGGTAGGAAAGAGCATTTCAAGAATGAGTGTCCGAAGCTAAAGAAGAAGGAGGAGAAATCCAAAAAGAAAGAAGAGAAATCCAAGAAAAAGAAGAAGGCCTTGAAGGCCACTTGGGATGAGTCCTCCTCAAGCTCATCGGATGAAGAGGAGGAGAAGAGCACAAGGCATGTGACACTTATGGCTCTTGGAGAGGAAAGCAGTGGTGAATCATCCAACTCCTCAAATGCGGCTTCATCATCTTCGGATGATGAAGAGGTAACTTCTCCCGAACTTGAGAAGTGTTATAGAGCTATTATATGTTTAACCAATATGCTAAAGAAGTCAAAAATTAAGGTTAAATCATTGCAATTGGAAATTGATCAAGTGAAAGCATCTAGGGATGATAATATAGATGACTTGCATGTTGAAATGTTAGAAGATGAGATTAAGTCATTGAAACTTGAGGTTGAAAGTTTGAAATCCTCTAAGGTTGAGGATATAGATGATTTGCATGATGAATTGCTAGAAGAAGAGAACAAATTATTAAAGAGTGAAGTTGAGAAGCTCAAGAATATTCTTGAGAAGTTCTCAACTAGCTCTAAGACCCTAGATATGATCTTGAATGCCCAAAGGGCAGTTTACAATAGGGCCGGTATTGGTTACCGACCCAAGGAACCTTCATTTGTGTCTCTTATGTCTAGGACTGATATGAGACAATCTAGGACACCCAAGGTTCAAAAGAAAGTTGTCAAGGCATGGGTGCCTAAGTCTTGTTTAGTTGATGCTTTAGGTCCCAAGGTTTGGGTACCTAAATCTTCCATTTTTCGAATTGTGTAGGTTATGATTGAGGGGAGCATCTATCAACTTGGTTCGTTGATAGTGGGTGCTCCAAACACATGACCGGGGATAGATCATTGTTTACCACACTTCACAAGAAAAGTAGAGGTAATGTTTCTTTTGGTAACAATGGTAGTCTTAAGGTCATAGGTATAGGAGACATTCAAATATCCGAATGTCTTAGAATTTCAAATGTCCTTCTAGTTAAGGGGATGACTTTTAATCTCCTAAGTGTCAGTCAATTGTGTGATATGGGTTACACAATTGATTTTCAACCGAGTCAATGTCTAGTTAGACAATATGACACCTTGGACACGGTACTAGTAGGAGCAAGAGTAGATAATATTTATCAAGTTTCTTTTAAAAGTGCTACTAATGCTTTTGCTAAGTGTCTCATGTCAAAAGAAGAAGAGTCCACCCTTTGGCACCGGAGACTTGCACATGTGAACATGAAGAACATCCGGAAGTTGGCCAACAAGGGATTAGTTCGTGGCTTACCAAGCATCAAGTATGAAAAAGAAAAGATTTGTGATGCATGTCAAATGGGTAAGCAAACAAAAGCTGCACATAAATCTAAAAGCGCTGTAAGTACTTCTAATGCATTAGATTTACTTCATATGGATCTATTTGATTGTAGTACCATCATATCATTGAATGGAAGTAGATATTGCTTTGTTATCATTGACGATTTTACTAGATATACATGGACATATTTTCTGAAATTTAAGGACCAAACCTTAGAAGTTTTCATTTCTTTTTGTAGAAGGGTTGAAAATAAAAATCATCAACCATTAAGACAATTAGAAGTGATCATGGAGGTGAATTTCAAAATCAATGATTTTTAGAATTCTGTCAAGATAGAGGTTATAGACATGAGTTCTCCACTCCTAGAACACCACAACAAAATGTGTTGTAGAGAGGAAGAACCGTGTCTTACAAGAGGCTGGACGAAGCATGCTTAATGAGTACTCACTACCGAGTTACTTATGGGCCGAAGCTGTAAATACAGCTTGCTATGTGCAAAACCGAGTTCTCATTCATAGATTCTTGGGTAAGACTCCCCATGAACTTTGGTTTGGGAAACCACCTACGGTTAGACACCTTAGGGTGTTTTGGCTGTAAGGTGTTCATCCTAAACACCAAGGATCACCTTGGAAAGTTCACAGCAAAGGCTGATGAAGGGATACTAGTCGGGTACTCCCTAGTTAGCAAAGTCTATCGAGTCTACAACAAGAAATCTAGATTAGTTGAAGAGTCTTCTGATGTGGTGTTTGAAGAAATTTCAAAATCGAATGACCAATCAGAAAAAGTAGAAGGAGTCCAACTTGAACTTAGGAGACTAAGTTTGAATGAAACTCCAAATGTTGTTGATGGTGATGAGTCTGATGACGGTGAACCTAGACAACCCATTGATCAGCCGGATCCTGAGGCTGAGCTTGTGTCTAGTGAATCCATTCAAGAAGCACCACCAACACCAAGGCAAACTAGATTAGCCTCTAGTCATCCCCAAGACTAAATTGTTGGAGACATCCATCATGGGGTTAGAACTAGATCATTCTTTAGGAATGAGGCTAATGAGGTTGCTTTAATTTCTGAAATTGAACCTAAGAAAATTGATGAAGCATTAAATGATCCCGATTGGATCATTGCAATGCAAGATGAACTAGGTCAATTCGAGAGAAGTCATGTTTGGGACTTAGTCCCTAGACCTAAGAAGACCACCATCATTGGAACCAAATGGGTCTTCAAAAATAAATTGAACAACAAGGGAGAAATCATTAGAAACAAGGCACTCTTAGTAGCCAAGGGCTATAGTCAAGTTGAAGGCCTTGATTATGATGAGACTTATGCTCCCGTGGCACGATTAGAGTCCATCCGATTGATGCTAGCTTTTGCAGCTCATCGTGGTTTCAAATTATATCAAATGGACGTCAAATCGGCCTTTCTAAATGGTCTAATAAGAGAAGAGGTCTATGTTGAACAACCACCGGGGTTTGAGAGTACCGAATTTCCAAACCACGTGTTCAAACTCAAAAGGCACTTTATGGCCTTAAACAAGCACCCCGAGCTTGGTATGAGCGGTTGTCGACGTTCCTAATTGAGAAGGGCTTCGTTAGAGGCCAAATAGACCCTACATTATTTCTACGGAGAGATGGTGATAATATTTTTGTAGCCCAAGTTTATGTTGATGACATAATTTGTGGCTCAAATAACAAGGGCTATTTAAATGAGTTCATTGGACACATGGAAAGTGAATTTGAGATGAGTCTAGTGGGAGAGTTGACTTTCTTCCTTGGACTTGAAATCAAACAAACCCGAGATGGGATCCATGTGCACCAATCGAAGTACACACAAGAAATGCTTCGAAAATTCAATATGAGTGATTCAAAAGAGGTAACCACTCCATGGCTACAAACACAAGATTAGACAATGATGAGAGTGGTAAACCCGTTGATTTGACTCAATATCGAAGCATGATAGGTAGTTTGCTATACCTCACAGCTAGTCGACCTGATATTCTTTTCGCTGTGGGTATGTGTGCTAGGTATCAAGTTTGTGCCAAGGAATCTCATTTAATCGTGTTAAGCGAATTTTGAGATATCTTAAAGGCACAATAGGAGTCGGTCTTTGGTACCCCCGTACCGAATCATTTGATCTAATTGGCTATACCGATTCCGACTACGCTGGATGTAAGTTGGATCGGAAAAGCACAAGTGGGGGTTGCCAATTCCTAGGATCATCTTTAGTTAGTTGGTCAAGTCGGAAGCAACATTGTGTTGCTCTCTCCACGACCGAGGCAGAATATATTGCTATGGGAGAGAGTGTATCGCAATTGTTGTGGATGATTCACACTCTAGAGGACTATGGATTGAGTTACAAAAATGTGCAAGTGTTGTGTGACAACATTAGCACAATTAACCTAACCAAGAATCCAGTCCATCATTCTAGGACCAAACATATTGAAGTGTGTCACTACTTCATTAGGGATCATGTTGCTAGGGGAGATATTGTACTCTCACATGTAGAGTCCAAGTCAAACCTAGCTGACATTTTTACTAAACCACTTCCCGAAAATGAGTTTAGTTTCTTAAGAAGGGAGTTGGGAATGTGTCGTGCTTCATAAATTTCAAAGTGCATCCAAAAACCCTTCATGATAAGTTCTAATTGTTAGGATACAATTGGGTAACTTTGGAGACATCTCACACAAACTATAAGGTTTACCAAAACGTTTTTGTTTGCTAGAAATGGGGTGAGATATTAGGATCAACTCAATTTCTCAAAATGTCATTGCATCCCTTGAGAAATTAAGTTGACGAGATAAAAATCACTTTGGTGACCAAGTATGGGGAAAACCAATGCATAACATATGTGTATTTGGCTCCATGATCATACTTGGACATTCCAATCAAGGAAACTTGATTGGAAACATGAATTTGGTACAAAACTTGATTGAATTTGCTTGAATGAGTGTTGATTGAGTTTGACTCCACTTAGGTGGAGCAAAGTGATTATTGAACCTATAAGGACCTTTGATCCTTGTTTAGGGATCAATTTTAGTCATGAGATCATGTCCAAGTTCGATAAACTTCATCAGATCTCGTTGGAAAAATTTCTGAAAATCTGAAACTGCAAGTTTCAGATCGTATCAGGGAGTATCAGGAACCCTGATCGGTCCCCGGACCGATCAGGCGTAGGGCTGATCGGTCCCCGGACCGATCTGGCTCCTTCCTGTCGTGACCGGTCCATAGACCGATCAGAGGGGTCGCAAAAACTTGGACAAATTTTACCTAAACATTCTGTGCTACTCTGGATCGGTCCCCGGACCGATCTGATTCTTGTTGGGATCGGTCCACAGACCGATCAGGGGGCCTCCAGATCATCATCCGACCTACTGATCGCATCCTGATCGATCAGCCGATCGATCAGGATCTGCCNTTTCTCCTGCGCGTGCGATCCCCCCTTCCTCCTGCGCGTGAGTTTCTCTGAGCTTTCCTTCTTCCTACGCGTGATCGTTTGCGATCCCCTCTGCGCGAGAGCTCCTCCCTGTTTTCGGCAAGTTTGTCTCGCTGAAGGGTGTCTGCGTTCATTTCTTGCGCCGAGAGCCTTCCCTTGCGCAAGCCTTTTCTTCCAACCTTCAAGGACGTCTCCCATGGCACCAAAGTGAGTGTTTGATTTAGTTTTCATTACGAATCCGTCTATAGAACATGTGTATGAAGCTAATTATGTTTTGGTGTTTGTTTTGTGCCGTGACCTTCTTGTGTTGGACTTGACCCCTCCTTTCCGTATCTTATCTTTGATCAAATGTCTTACCTCGTGATTATGTCTCTGTGATCAAATCTGTTGCCATAATTCTTTGATTAAATCTATCCTCTTATGATCAACTCGACCTTGCTCACTTGATTATCTTATACCATGACCAATTCGTGTGTGGGTTGTGTGTTCCTTTAATCTTGTGCCATGATCAATTCCAATTTTAGAAAATCTTCTAAGGGAAAGGAACCATTGGAGGGAAGTTCAAAGGGCAAAGGCCCTACATCATCTACACCTCCATCAAGACCACCACCGCCTCCGCATACCCGATTTCAAAATATCCATTTTGCTCTAAACTTTCAGTGGCATAACTTCAAACTTATGCCGTGTCGATCGGTGGATCAAAACTACATTTATGAACATTGTCCCACGATACGACAAATTATTGAATATTATGAGCTTCAACCCATCCTTTTCTTAGAAAGGCCAATAAACCTTGATTTGGTCTCTGAATTCTATAATAATATGGTTAGTGGAGAGGGCACGGGGTGGAGGACCCGTGTAGGGAGTGTTGACCTTGACTTTACTCTATCTGCTTTCACTACCTTTCTTGGATGTCGCCGATCCAAGAATGTCTTTTCACTCTATCCATATCTTCCGGATCCCTTACCAGTTCCTTTTGATGGGATCACTTTTGAATCCATCTATGAGCATTTTCTAGGCCATCCCAGGCCAAGAGGTTCTAGTGAGTGTGACCGTGACTTTCCCACATTTCCTGCTCTCCATCTTTCTCCCATTGATTATGTTTTGTTTAAAATTATCACAAACTGTCTTGTTCCTACCACCACAAAGCACCTAGACAAAATTCATCCATTCCACTGCTTGATGCTCTATGGGATGCATCAGCAGCTAGACTTTGATCCAGTGACTTCTCTTTATTTCTCCATCATCGTCCATAGCCAGATGTATGGTCAGACGGTTCACATGCCTTTTGGCCACATCATTACTGCTTGGCTGCAGTCCGTGGGCATCGATGTTTCACAGGGCCACATTGTGCCCATGGTTCGACAGGACTGCCGCTTGGATCATCGCATGCTCGCTCAGTCCGACATTGTTGTCGGGCCGCAGGGGCTATGGTGGAAGGATCGAAGACGAGTGGGGGACTTACCAGGAGTAGACCATGCTCAGGAGTGGCCCGCTGTTACGACAGATTACGATGAGTGGGCTCCTGACCTTCGCTGGCAGGTTGCGGAGCTAGAGCGGATGCTGCAGCACGAGTTACACATTTCCAAGCTCTGGCGACAGGAGGTCCGCTCCGAGTTTCAGTCTTTCGATCGCCATCTCGATGCTCTATCATCTGATGTCTCTGAGATGAGCTCACTACAGGACAGATGGTATGAAGAGTGGTATCATCATACATTTCCTGATGGTGCGTCCCCGAGTGGCACTTCACCAGGGGATATCATATACATTGATAATTCAGACGATGATCCAGCTGACGCTTGACTGCTCCCTGCTTTTGTTTGATGATTTTTGACCTTTTGACGGCTGTGTCCGTCCTGACTTTTGCTTGTTATGGCATGATATTGAGTTGCATCTACTATCTGTCTGGATATTTTCTGTATAGCCACTATCCTTGTTTTTGATGTATTTCTTGCCATCCTATGTTCATTAGTGGCTTGTATGATGATATTTTGCATGTATTTCTTATCATTCTTAGGATGTTGGCTTATATCTGTATCGCTATGATCATGCTTTCAATGCCATGTCTACTTGATGCACATGATTATTTTACCATGCCTTGTGTGTCGTTATTTCATGTTAGTATGATGCATGTGATTGCTATGTCTTGCTCTATCTTTTTCACATGTGTTCATATGCTTATCAAAAATCAATCACATCTTTGTTGATCTGGGATACCCCTAGGGTTGAGGGGGAGTATGGTTAGGCTTAACAGCCCCTCTAGACCCTTTTCGGTGTTCGACAAAGGGGGAGAGTGTGGTTGGTTAAGTTTAGGATGATTATAGTGATTATATTGTAGGGGGAGGATCCTGATTCCCCTATGATTCTGGATTTGAGGAAATTGATTAAGAATCCCTAAACTTAAAATCGGGTTGTCAAACAACAAAAAGGGGGAGATTGTTGATGCAGTCTGGCCCTGATTATTGTTTTGGTGTTGACATTGATTTTAGTTTAGGTTGGTGATTATGATGATTATGATTAAGTCCTGATCGAGGATTAGGCATGGTATGGAAAATCCTGGCCTGGAGGGCTAGGTGTTGGAAAATCCTAACCTGGAGGGTTAGGTGTGGAAAATCCTAGCTTGGAGGGCTAGGTGTTGGAAAAGTCCTAATTCGGAAGGGTTGGGTGAAAAGTCCTAGCTTGGAGGGCTAGGTGAAAAGTCCTAACTTGGAGGGTTAGGTGCAAAGTCCCAACTTGGAGAATTAGGTGAAAAGTCCTGGCTTGGAGGGTCAGGTGCCTAGCTTGGAGGGCTAGGTTGGATGAAGTTCTAACTCGGAAGGGTTGGGTGAAAAGTCCTAGCTTGGAGGGCTAGGTGAAAAGTCCTAGCTTGGAGGGCTAGGTGAAAAGTCCTAACTTGGAGGGTTAGGTGCAAATTCCCAACTTGGAGAGTTAGATGAAAAATCCTTAGCATGGAGGGCTAAGGTGGATGAAATCCTAGCTTGGAGGGCTAGGTTTGAGTCCCTGGATCGGTCTGGTGACCGATCAGGGATATTGGCACGCTGCTCCTTCGTGGATCGGTCTGGTGACCGATCCAGCGATGTCTGATCGGTCTGGTGACCGATCAGGGAGTGCACAGTGAGGTTGGGAATCTACTGTGTTGCTCCTGATCGGTCCGGTGACCGATCAGGGAGCAGGTTGTTGCCGTGTTGCTTGGCTCCTGATCGGTCTGGTGACCGATCAGGGAGTAGGCAGCTTCCTCACCGCCTTGCTCCTGATCGGTCCGGTGACCGATCAGGGAGCAAACAATGAGTGAGTTCCCCCACGGATCAGCTCCTGAACAGTCCGGTGACCGATCAGGGATTTAGGATTTGATTTCTGAGATCACTGTTCATTAGACCTGATCGGTCTGGGGGACCGATCAGGCTTCACTCTGATCGGTCACCAGACTGATCAGGCGTGTATTGCCGCGAGAGCTGGGAATCCCAGCGAAGCAGTGGATCGGTCTGGTGACCGACCCACAAGCCCTGGATTGGTCCGGTGACCGATCACTTTAATTCAAATTGCGTTGTTAGACGCTCTGAACATATCTGATTCTCTGCGCTCACTCACTGATCCTTGATTTTCTAATTGATATGCTGTGCTAACACTCTGATTAAGCTACAGGTGACAGGGAAGGATTCAAACACTCAAGGAGAGTCAATGGAGACCTTTCCTTGGAGCAGGTTTGTCCGTTTTTCCATCTCAGGTTGCAACGGCCGAGCTGCAGACTGGAGCTGAGACTGGAGCTTGACTGAGAGAAGCTCAGGGAGTCCAAGGAGAGCTCAGTGGTAGCTGGCGTTGGCAGGTGAGCAGCTGGTGGCTGCAGGGATGGTGTCACCTGACGCTTGGTGGAGAAACAAAAGGGTGGAAGAAGGCTTCGTTGAAGCAGAGGTTTTTGCAAACAGCTTTGGGGCTTGAGTTCTTGCTGCGCCTTTGAGTTCTCCACAACTTGCTTGCGTGTTCTGAAGTTCCATCTTGTGCAAGCAACTGAGATTCAAGAAGCAACCATCCCTTGCTTGAGCACCAGGAGGAAGGAACAAGAAGCTTCGAGTCCAACAGCGAGAAGACACGGGGAAAGGGTTCTTGCGTGAGATTGTCGCTGGGTGGAGCTCTGAGGGAGCTTGCTGTGTTCTTGTCTTTGCCAAGTGCTAAGTAAGATCTTTCTCGTGTTTCATTGTGCTTAACATTCTACTCTTGATTGAAATGCTGTGGAGAGGTTACTCCACCGAGAAGGAGGTTGTTTTCTATTCGGTGTTCACCGGGGCTTGATCTGCCGACGATCAAGGGATCGCCCACCTTAAGGGCACGCCAAGGAGTAGGGGCAAGTTATCCCCGAACCTTGTAAACCTTCCTTGTTAGCGATCTTGCTAATTGTGTTGGTTTGCTTTCGTTTTAGTTTTCTGCACACTCTATTTTGTACTCTTTCCGCTGTGCTACTGATCTTTGAGTTGCAGAAATTCTTAAGTGTTTAAAGTCCAAGTGATTGGCTATATTCACCCCCCTCTCTAGCCATCCGGTTTCCAACAGGTATTTGTGTGTATGTGTAAATTATCCACTGGACATGGGAGATGCTGTCCGATTTTAGATTGGATCAGCGACTCTGTTGGTCTCGGGGAGTGACAAAATATTTCTTAGTTTGATAATTATTGAAAACTTTTACTTGTTGATCACTCATTTAGATGAAATAAGAAAAATTTCAAAAGGAATGAGGTGGTTAGGAAACTGCCCCCAATTCGGATGTCAGGCGAAGAAATTCTTTAAGAAATCGATAGTTATAAATTTCTACCAGTAATTGAGGATGGTTCTGATGATATCAACAAAAATATTATTAGAGTGAACAAATGTGGTTGGAGGAAAAGAAGTATTTTTGAGAGCTTCCATATTGGAAATATTTACTGATTCGACATAATTTAGATATGATGCATGTCAAAAAAAATTTCTTTAATAATATCTTCAATACTGATGGATATACAATACAGATGTATGTACCCTTTTGAAAGGTTTCTTAGGAAATTAAAGAATAATATGTGTAACAATGTAAGAGTTGAGGGATCAATATGTAATGCATATCTGGTTGAAGAAGCAACTTCATTTTTCTCTTATTATTTTGCTATTA
The DNA here is from genome assembly GCA_024364735.1 of Boesenbergia rotunda. Taxonomy (NCBI): domain Eukaryota; kingdom Viridiplantae; phylum Streptophyta; class Magnoliopsida; order Zingiberales; family Zingiberaceae; genus Boesenbergia; species Boesenbergia rotunda. Next base: position 112,421 of record JAGFNQ010005231.1, read on the forward strand.
ATATGAAAATCAGACATCGGAAGTGTCCACGAAATGAAGATGGCAGTCAAACATTTGATCCAAATATGCTTTCTATTTTCAAATATCCTGGTAAAGCAATGGGTGCAACTGTATTTAGACGGTTAAATGACTAAGAATATCATGCTGTTAGGGCATATATACTCTTGAAATATGAAGAGGTCAAACCATACATAAGGTAATAGGAGTTTATATTTTCATTTACATTATATAATTGTCTGATAATTTGAAATAAACTCTAGTTTGATCTTAAATTTTCTTATTTGTCAGCTTGTACGAACAACAGTTGTACATACAAAATTCATCAATAAGTACAAATGAGGTAGATTATAAGTTAAAGGATGAATTTGCATTTTGATCTCAAATTTATGTAAGTTAGTTAATATAAATTTTTATCAGTGCAATTCTTTATTAGATATTTATCTAATTTTTATAATAACTACTGTTATAGGTGAACGATCATGTGGATGATGAAAGATTAAAAAATCTCGTATCTGGACCTCTGCGTACATTAGCCATCTTCTCCAATTATTACGTGAATGGATACAGATTTCACTTGGTCCAACATGATTCACAAAGACTAACGTATAATTATGGTGTTTGTGTCAATGTATCAATAAACAACAATGATACTCAATTTGATTATTATGACAAAATTGAGGAGATTATCGAGCTTGAATACCCAGCGTTACCTTTTAAAAGATGTATATTATTCAGATGTTCATGGTATGATCCAACTCCAAGGACAAACATCAAAGTATATCGTTTATATAATTTAGTTGAGATTTATTCAAGGAAAAGATTCAACAAGTTTGAGACTTTCAACTTTGCAGTACAAGTTGGTCAAGTAATTTATCTTGAGTACCCAACTAAGAGAAGATGACCCAGTGAATGACTAGCTGTATGTCAAATAAAGCCTAAGTCAAACATTGAAATACCGAATACCATAACTGCCCAAAACCATGATGCATATTAAAATGAAGAAGTCATAATACACTCAGTTGATTCAGAAATACAATCTACATTACAATTACTTGTAGATGTTAATGTCAGTTATAAGGAAATAGATGATGGAGAGATAGCTAACAATGAGGAGGTTGATGTATCAACGGAGTCTAGTGATGAAAACTTACAACATGTTAATTTAATTGATTCAGAATGCTAACAGGTGATTAAATATATTTCTAATTGTTTTTATTTCAAATATATTATTATTGCAAATGTGTATACTCGCTATTTGTGATTTTGGATTTATATAGTCATGCAATCAGGATGGAGATCATGTGGTGACCAGAAAGTTTTGAGAGTAGTTGGTGACCGGTAAGTAAAGTTGTAATTTTTATGTATTCCCGTATTTAATTTGCAATTTTTAATCACACAAATCTAATATATAATATTTCTCTTACAGCTTTCTCCCAGATGGTCACCAGGTATCTTCATACATTACAAAGAAATTTAAAGAAAGATTGTCCTAGACTGCTATTACATGGGGATATGAGGAGTAGGATATGAAGATATTTTACTACGGAGAATTCTTGGTAAGTATTTTGAATATAAAATCTATTTCTTATAAAACTAACATGATACTAACTCTCTTTTTTTTATAGAAAAGATATGTTCGGGAAGAGGGCCACGAGGAGGAGTTCAAGAGAATTTGGAATGTCTATTGCTCCAAGCTATACAGGGACATGCTATTCAAGTGGAGAAAGAAAGAGATTAGACTTTTTGAGGTCCTTGAGACGATTTTGTCTAGCATGGAGAGCCGTCTGTGATGCCCAACATTGGAAAGATAATGTTGTGATTGCTCAAGCAAATCACAACTTGGAGCTTGATAGCCCTAGCACCGGATAATCAAAGTATACTGCTGGATCACGTTCCATTGTCCAACATGCCACTGACTTGGTAAGATTTTAATTAAGTTATAATGCAAAATTCTACAATTCTTTTGGATAGTTTTAAGTGTTTCAATTTTTGTATATAGATTGCTAAATTGTAGAGACCTCCCACTAGTTGGGAGGTATTTAGCAAGACCCATAAGAAGAAAGATGTGTCTTATGTTGATCGACGCTCCTTAACAATTAATGTAAGTATATTAACTTTAGTGTATTTTTTTTCTTTTTATAGAGATTAATTTAAATCTTTTTTTTACAGGAAGCAATGACTACGAGAGTTGCATAGACGTCTCAGCCTGCTGTAGAGGGGGAGGATTCTCAACCTCTTTCCGCCGACCAGGTAAATGACATTTATTATGATGTTGTCAGTGGAAGAAGGAAGATCACTCTATATGGCCTTGGCTCTCAGGACAAAGTTGTATACGATCAGATGAGAGCTCTAGGGGTTAGGGGTCGCCCAAGTTCCTCCTCATCTGGTGAGGTACGTCAATTGCGGGAGGAAAATCATGATTTGTGGACTTGACTCATGTCTATGGAGACGACGATGGTCTAGAGGGACACAGAGATCGGGAGCCGAGGGAGCTCCAGGTTCATACTGAGGTGATAGTGCATTACATGCAAGTGTTTGCAGCAACACTATCTCCAATCTCACAGATAGGCCTCCCTCATTGTTTGGAGTCTCAGGAGACCCAAGAACCTGAGGATTCCCATTTTGATCAGTAGATCTTTTAGAGGTATGTCATACTTTTTCTTAGCTTTTACTTTATAAAGTATTTATTAAATCAAAATATTACTTTCAGTTTTTTAAATATATGCATCGCTAAATGTAAACTTTTCATCATCATTCATATATTTTGGTCTTTTTTGAGAGTCAAATCCAGACATCCTTTTAGTTAAGAAGTAAGTATACTTTTCATTGTCGCTAATTGTTATCTATCTTTTGTTTATAAGTTATGATAACTAGTGATGTCCTTTTTAATAAATGCTTGTAGTTGTATTTCATTTTTTGATTGTATTGTCTACTAATCAAATATTTATTCATGCAGGATTGAAGATCTTTTTGAACAAGTTTTGATTAGGATGTCTTATATTTGACTTTTTATTCATGTAAGTATTACTTTTGTTTTGAGACATATTGTGTTTAGACATATGGATATAGATATCAAACTATATATGGATATGAAAGTGTTTAGATATATGTATCGTTTACTAATGCATGTGTGGATTAGATATATGTGAATTGGATATGTGTGGATTGGATTACGGTTGGATTTGATATGCTTATATTTATTTGTATGCGTGGATTTTAATATATATTAATTTGTATTGAATGTATATATGGGGATTGAAAAAACTAGAGAGGTTTTGAAAAAACGTATGACAAATACCGACAGATTATTTTCAAATCCTTCGCAAGTTGTGATGAATATTTGACGTATCCGATGCTAATAGCGACAGATAAGTTAAATATCCATCGCTATTTGTGACGGTTATTTAACCTGTCCATCGGTATTAGTGACAAAAAATTATTTCAGTCGTTGTTGCCAAGAAAAATAAGGGTTTGTAGTCCACGAATTAGCGACGGAAATTTAATTATCTATCGTTAATAGCGATGGATAGGTCAAATAATCATCGCAAATAGCGACGGATAGGTTAAAGTAGTGCCATTCAACTATAGGTGCAAGGAAGGCTAGGTTCAAGCTAAGTGCTGCAATAGAGGTCCAAGCTAAGTAAAGCAAAAGATAGAAGCAAAGGAGCGTCGGAAAGGCAAGGTGCGGAGAGAGGCAACGAAGGGGAGGAAGAAGCTAAGCTAAGTAAGCCACTTATTCCGATCCCACGTAAGTCAAGTAAAAAAACCAATATCCACTCCGCGGTGCGAACGATGAACGGGTCTAAATAAAGTATAGAAGCCCATGAAAGGAACGAGTGAAACGACTACAAGTCGTCCGCTGCAATAGACGAGCAAGCTAAGTGCTGCAATAGAGGAGCAAGCTAAGTCAGCGTCTCCAACCAAGCGCTATGATGAGCGAGCTAAGCTAGGGGCGATGGGAACCCATTCAAGCAAACAAAGTAGGGGTGTTGAACGCGGGTGACTTATCCATCGCTATTAGCATCGGATACGTCAAATATCCGTCACTATTAGAGACGGATCATTGAAATTCCACCGCTACTTTGTGGAAATAAAGAGGTTTAGGGTTTTCGTTTAGTTGGCGACGGAGAACAAACTCTATCATTATACTTTTGTGACGGAACATTTTTTATCCATCTCTATATATTTGCAATGACGATTTAATATCCATCTTGTTAGCGACGGATAAAAATTATTCCATCACCATTCTCGACAATGATGATACTCGAACCGACGATGTTTCTTTCATCGCTAATCTATCTCTAAATGGGATTAGCAACGGATTAGAGACGAATTCTGCCCGTCGCTAGTGTGTGCTTTTTTTGTTGTGTTGTAGTTTTGGCATCGTTGTTGAGCCTCCTGGTGAAGAATTCGCTAGGAAGACGGTGTCGGTCGAGTTCCTCCTCGTGTCAATCATAGCCTCGGTCGTACGATGGTCATTGTCATCGATATCGACAGGTTGTGAGATGAGAAGATGAACGATCGTTGGTGATGTCGGGTCGAGATAAGGTTCGCCAATTTAGGAGGCCACATCATCGGGTATGAAAATTGTATCATACGCAGGAAAAACCATGACCTGAGCCCATACCAGGCCACGAGATGAGGATGGGCTCCCCGTCAAAAAGCCCGAACAGGGATCAGAGGAGCAGGTTTGAGGTCAGGGTCAATCCCCCCCCCCCCCCCCCCTCAAACCTCATGCTGACATCTCGTCCGGGATAGCGACATGAACTCTGTAGGATTCCCACTTGGGTCGGCCCCTCGAGCTCAAGTCGACCCTGATTCATATCAGCTCAAGTTGATCCTTAAGCTCTCGACCCCTAGTAGTAGCCTGGGTTGGTCCCTGTGCTCACCACCTAGCTATAATCCTCCACACCGAAGATCAACAGAGGAGGCCTAGCCACACATTAATAGCCAATGGCTAGGAGAACATGGGCCCTGAATGGTTCCAAAAGACACACTCCACTACGTAATGCTCACCATAACTATAGGGAATCCTATGTGGCAACAACATAAATTCGCAGCAAAAAATAAGATCTCTTGAGCGATCCATGCGAAAGAAAACTTGTACGAAGTTCATCTATCTAATAGATCTATCTAAAGTGTATACCTTTGGAGCGTGCCCTTCGCTTATCCCGCTCGTCCAAGGTACGCTGGATCTTTTGCACGTTCAAGTATCCGTGCCTCTAGTAGTATCCACATGAATACGATCTATACCTCGGAGAGGAACCACCTTAGTTATGCTAGCAACTTGGGATGATTCGCAAAGCATAAGAACCTCCACTAGGGAGTTATGGACAAGGAGGAAGAAAGAAGAAGAAAAGAGATGCACCCTTTAGCCTTTGATAAGGGGGGGGGGGGGGTATTTATACTCATCTAATGAATACTAAGTGTTTTTGCCCATCGAGCTTCTCTCATCTTAATGCTAATAAAACTCAATGAATATCAAGCCTTTTGGTATCCCTTGAGACTCTTAAGATTCTATTCATCTAATGAATAGAATGCCTCTTAATCTTCCTCTTAAATAATATTTCATTAAACTTTTTAATGAATATTATCCATAATTAAGTGATTGAGTCTAATCTAGATGAGATTAACTCAAATTAGAATCCCATAATCCAATTGGATTCATTTGAGTCTAACTCAATTAATCCAATTTCAAATCACATTTTAGTTAAACTAAAATCATCTTATCTCTGAGACATCGTGTCCTTTGTGTATGACCCAATAGGTTCTCGTAACATTGATAATATATCTAAACTACTTTAGATACATAAACAATGAGCGGCATCTAGTAATGATCATTGCTACCCATGTGACGAAAATGTCGAGATCCGACATAACCTTTCCGTGACTATTATACTGTATGTATTCGTCCTTCTATCCTTGATATCTAGATTGATCAATGAAGCATTGACTGTGTCATCCCCTTATCAATCTTTGTATTTCTTGATTTCCAAGTAGACTCATTCAAGCAAATGAGCTCAATATCTCATATTGATTCATTTGAATATAGTCATGCATTTTAGTAGTCCTACTCGATCAAGGGGCTCATAGATTTCACTCCCATCATATGGGAGGGATAGATCTCATCTACTTCACTCGCATCTCTCTGCATAATTGTTACATACTGAGTGATTGCCTTTATAGTCTACCCTGTTACAAGTGATGTTTGATGATACCAAAGTATATAACTCCTTATGTAGAGAATCGTAGTGAATTCAAGTCTAAGGACTATTCATACTAATAGTCACATGAGAAAGTTTATGACACTCGTATGACAATATATGAAACTTTCTCATAGCGGGTCAATTCAGTATACATTTTCTAATGTATACCCATGTGTCAACTTGATATCACATATCTCTTGTGAGCTCAAGTCATCAATTGACCAACATGCCAGTCTCTATACATTAATATTGTCTCTGAATATGAATGCTTGACTAGGAATGGTTTAGTGTAGTGTTTTCTACATCATCTTACTATCGATTCAACCAATCGATATGATATAGATAAAAATTTACTATCCAAGGACATTATTATACTTAGTTATTTGATACAAATAAAAAATAAGTATAATAACCAAACTTTGCATTTATTAATAATAGAATATGATACAAAAGTCCCTAGTCAATCATCACATAATTGGCTTTAGGGCTCCTACTAACAATAACGCTCCCCAAATCTTATCCCTGATCGACAATGTACGCAAGGATTACGGGATCATGGGACAAATGGCTTCTATAACCCTATAAAAATGTACATCCCCTGCTAAGAGCAGGTTTGAGAAAACAACCTTTCTAATGGTATATCACTATTTTCCTTGCATCCTCCACCTCTAACATGAGTGTCGGAGTGACTGCGTCGGAATCCCTCCGGTCGTCATCCTACCTTGTGTTCATATTTTCAAGCCACCTTCCCGGTAGATCTTTTGAGTGGCTAGACGAGGACTTGTTCTTTCCACCCCTTTCAACCCCACCGGTTAGTTGTCCAATGACGAGGCGTGGGCTGCATTAAATTGGTGCTGTCTATGGGAACTCTGAGTTGAGAGCAACCCTAGACCTCGAATGGTCAACATCGGTTGTCCATAGGGCCAGGAGGAAGGACAAGATCTCGTCACAATGACGTGGGAGGAATTCAATCATCTAATAGCTTCCGCGGTGCACACTATCCTGCAAGGACAGACACATCTTGCCTTGATAACGACCCCTCCCTCGTCAATGGAAGTGAACCTGGCAATGCTTCCCCAGGTCGTCCCTCCCACCAAGGTACCTAAAGGGAGTGCCCCCATCCCTCCCGATGCTTCGTCCATAGGGGAGAATCCTCTGGAGAGAATCTCCGTTGGAGCCATCCCAAAATTGCAGCCACCACAAGCAAAGCCCCAGGCAACCAAGGTACCCTATTTTCACCTGGCGTATTACAAGACGCTCTGCCACGACACTTCAGAATGGTGGTAGTAGGAGAATACAATGACACTACCCGGAAGATCATCTCGACAAATTTGAAAATGCATCTCTGCTACATCAATATATAATGGAATCAAATGCAAGGTTTTCGTGACCACACTAACTGGGCCTACACAGCATTGGTTCAACCATCTCCTGGCCACCTCCATTATAACATTCAAAGACTTTAAGACGACCTTCCTCTGACACTTCACCCCTAGCCAAAGGTACAGAAGACACCTCACGACCTATTCACTCTCAAACAAAAGTCCAAAGAGCCGCTGAAGGAATATTTACAGTGATTCAATCAGGTAGCCATGGACGTCCTTGCGGTGGCACCCGAGGTCTAGGTTAGCGCCTTCTCATGAGGACTAGTGGATGGAGACTTCTTCCAATCCCTAGTCAAGAAGCCACCCCTGATTTTGATGGGCCACAAGGTAGGGCTCTCAGATATGTCCAGGTGAAAGAAGCCTAAAACACCAAGAGGAAAAAGGGACTAGCCCCTACTTCGGTGAGCATCTCTTCTGAAAGGAAGGCCCCACCAACTCCTTGCCACCAGGATGTTACGACACCCAGGGAGCGAGCCGTCCAGATGGTAAGCTCGCCATGACATGATACCGAAAAGGACTCTCTGATGGAAATCTTCTATGACTTCTATCAAACCACCATTCACTCCACCAGGGACTACCACCAGTACGTTCGAGAGGTACAACTATTGGTAGATAAGAGGAAGGATACTTGGAAGACAACAATCCGCAACTCTGCTGAGCCTTACCCTCAGAAGCAGAGCTCAGACAAGGAGGAAGGCCAGCCCCATGCTGACCGTCAGGACCACACCTCGGAGTAGAAGTCTGACTCGCGACGTTGGCCTCTAGCATCGCCGGAACCCGAACCAGGAGACAAAGTAAAATAGAAGTCGATCCCCTCAAGAAAGGTCAACATCATATCTAGGGGCCCCATAGACGAAGATTCTACCAGGGCATGAAGATCTCACGCTCGTCATTTGGAAAACTATGGGGTCAGCTCAAGGGGAAGCTCCGCCAACCACTCTCTTCTCTCTTTTGGGCCGACCGTCTTGGATGGGGTCGAGACCCTCCATGAGGATGCCTTGGTCATCAAGGCCTAGATCACCAACGACATCATCAAGCGAGTGTTTATTGACACGGGTGGGTCAGTGAATATTATCTTCAAGGCAGCCTTCGACCAAAAATAAAGGGGTGAATTGCAACCGGGGAGGTTGTTAATCCAAGACAGAATGTGGCTCGATTCTCCTGAATAAACTCCTTCAGGGGGAGAAGCCTCTTACACAATAAAAGCTTAGAAAAATAGTGGAAAATTATAAAGAATTCGTTTGCAGTGAATCAGTGATTTGGAACTAAGCTCTAAGGGAGTATTTATAGCCCCGATCAACTCTATCTGAATATTGACGTGACACTATAGGGGCGCCCGAGTGGTTGAGGGCTCCTGACACGTGGTTTGTGCGTTATCTAATGCGCAACGTTCATAAACGGCTAAGTTTGGATGATTTTTTACTCTAAGGCGCCTGTATGCATAGGGGCACCTGAGAGGGGCGCCTAAGTGCAATTAGTCAGCACCTTGCTGGCCAATTATGATGGATCTTCTTGGGTGATTTCTGGGCCTTCCAGAGTTGGGCTCACCCGAACCCTCCTTTGGCTTTCTCCTCGAGTGAGCTTCCTCCCAGCTTCTCATCTCTCACACATCACGCACGCCCTTCTCGCTCCACCGGCGTACTCTTCTGTAGACCTTCACATCCTCGGATACACCGAGCCCATCGGCTCCCTTCCTGTGTCATCCTTCTCGACCGCTGAATTTTCTGCTAGTCTTCCTACGCTCCTAAGCTCCTGCACACTTAAACACAGGGATTAAAAACCTACAAGACCTAACTTGACTTGGTTGATCACATCAAAACCAACCGAGATACTTACAACCTTCTCCTTTTTGATGTGCATTAATCCATGTTAAATTAGGATAATCATGCATCAAAAAATAGAAATGAATAACTGACAATGTAAGTACCAAAATTTTTTTAAAATTAATCTTACCCCTTAACTTAATCCTATTTCTCCCTCTTTAATCACATCAAAAATTTAAAATAGGTTAAAGGAAATACTAACACTTACAATAATTTATAAAAACTTAATCCAAAATTTAAATTTTTAAAAACATTTTAAGAAGAATTTTAACACAATAAATAGTTTCTAGAAAATATAAGTTCTCAATTTTACTCGAAAATTAATTTTTAAAATGTAAAGTCTAATTTTTTAAAAAATAATTTTCAAAAATTGATTTTTATTCAAAAATTTATAAAATTTTATATATGTTAAATTTTCATAGAATTGTCTCCAGAAAAATTGTCAATATGAAAATGATTATCTAACTTTTTGAAAATCAAATTTGACTTCAATGATGATAATTTTGAAAAATAATTTTAAATTTTGACTTCGACATCAAATAATTTTGAAAATTTTTCTCAAGCCTTAGAAAGTAATAAACAGATCAAAAAATTAGAATCAATTAAATTAATTTTTTAAGTATTTTTAAAATTAAAAAAATATTTTTGAACAAAAAATCATAATAAATCTATTTATCTGTTAAAAATTCCAAAACAATTTTTGTAAATAAAACAAAGCAAATTCTATCAACGAAAAATCTTAAACTAATTTTTTTTGCAAGTAATAAAAAATATATTAACAAGATCAAGCATTAATTACCAAGAAAATATCTACTTGATAAATAAAAGAAATCTAACAGTTTAAGACAGATTTAGGCATTTAATATAAATTTTTACAAATAGAATTTATCAAAAACTTAGATGAAATATATGATTTGGGATTTTTTATAATTCGACCCCTATGAAATTTAAAATATCAGTTAAATTTTTCATAATATCTAATTTTTAAATTTTGAAAACAACTTGAACTGAATGGTTGTTTTTCAAATTTTCAATTTGAATTTTTAAAATTTTATTTTCAAATCTTAATTTATCATACATTTCTAATGGGTATGAAGAAGATAATTTACTTTTTAATTCAATATTCTTAGTTTTTAATTTACACATAGATTTTGCCATTTGTTTAATACCAAAATATAATTGATTAAGAGGTAGAAGACACACCTTACTTACCATATCTTTTCTAAAATCGGAAGCTCCCCATTCGTCGCTGCTATCTTCTGACATGACTCCCCCTTCATTGATGCTTTCATCTTCCTGGTGTGAAGTCATCAGTGCAAGTCCGACGTGTTCCTCGAGATCTGAATTTTTCGATGAAGACTCGTACCATATTGCTTTTAGGTTGTGGGCTTTTGCCTTTGTTGCCCCTTTTCCATTGTTCTTCAATTTGGGATAGTTTTCCTTCACGTGTCTCTCTTCGTTACAGTTGTAGCAGAGGATTTTTCTTTGCTTCTTACGCTGCACTTTATTAATTCTTTTAGCTTTAAAATATTTGGATAATTTCCTTACCATGTACGTCGTGTTTTCTTCATCTTCGGAAGATTCGTTTTCATGTTGGATCATCCTTGAGCTTAAGGTGATGTTGTCCACTTTACTCTTTCCTGCACAACTAGATTCGTAAAGTTCTAAAGTTGAAAAGAGTTACTCTAAGGTACTTACTTCAAGATCCTTAGAGATATAATAGACGTCAATTATCGAAGTCTAGTTCGGGGTCCTCGGGAAAGCATTTAATGTGTACCTTTGAGCGTCCTGATTGCTTACCGACTCTCCGAGGTTGTTGAGTTCCATAATTAACTCCTTAAGTTTAGGGTGTAGTTGAGCTACTGACTCTCCTTCTTCCAGTCGGAGGTTGCTGAGATAATTCCAAAGTAGGTCTCTTTTTACTAGTTTGGCTTTGGAGGTACCTTCGTGATGTTTAAGGAACTTTTCCCAAAGTTCTTTTGCAGATCAGTAATTTCTAATTCGGTTGACTTCTTGGGCATGTAGTATGGTCAGCAGATGGAATTCTTCTTTCCCGTTGGCCACAAAGTCAGCTTGCTCCTTCTTTGTCCACAGGCTTTTGTCTTTGAGTTTGTTGTCGGCGTCCTTGGGAACTACAAACCGTTTTTCATAATTAAAAGTAAATCGAAATTTTTTTTAAAGAATACCTACATCTTGCACTCCCAACTCGTGAACTCCCTCTCGAACTTTGGCGGGTAGATAATTGGTGCGACCATTTTGTAGTTGCTTCAGACGACGGTTAGTCCTTCTGGAGCATCCTTGCTCTGATACTAATTAAAGGTGATCATAGGTCGGCAAGAAGGGGGTGAATTGTCTCTGAAAATAAAAACTCTATTTTTTATTTATCTTAAACAAAGATGTTAGTTAGTTCAAACAATAATAAATAGCATCAAAAAATAAAGCAATACTGAAAAGAAATAGGTGAATGAATTTTACTTGGTTTGCAACTAGGGAGGTTGCTAATCCATGGCAGAATGTAGCTCGATTCTCTTGAATAAACTCCTTCGGGCGGAGAAGCCTCTTACACAATAAAAGCTTAGAAAAATAGTGAAAAATTATAAAGAATTCGTTTGCAGTGAATAAGTGATTTAGAACTGAGCTCTGGGGGCCTATTTATAGCCCTAGTCAACTCTATTCGAATGTTGATGTGGCACTATAGGGGTGCCCGAGTGCTCGGGCGCTCGTATGCATAGTGGCGCCTGAGAACCCGGGCACCCCTATGCATAGGGGTGCCTGAGTGCAATTAGTCACCACCTTGCTGACCAATTTTACGGCGAGCCTTCTTGGATGATTTCTGGGCCTTCCAGAGTTGGGCTCACCTGAACCCTCCTCCGGCCTTCTCCTTGAGCGAGCTTCCTCTCAACTTTTCATCCCTCGGATGTCACGTGCGTCCTTCTCGCTCCACTAGCGTACTCTTTTGCAGACCTCCGCGTCCCTTGGACGCATCGAGCCCGTTGGCTCCCTTCCTGTGCTATCCTTCTCGACTGCTACATTTTTCGCTCGACTTCTGTAACGACCCGGAAAATTCTCTTAATATTTTATGAAAATATTGAGCATATTTAAATAATTTTCCGAATGATCTAGAGGTATTAATACCAACTTTGGCCTAGAAAACCCATGTTTTCTCATTTAAATTGAGAAAACTCAGCACTAATGGGTCTTATATGGGCTTTTTAGTACCCTAACTATAGGGGGATTTTAGGTAGAGATTAGTATAAATATAAGTAGGATTTAATTAGACATATTAGCATGATTATGGGTAAGTCTTAGCTTAATTTTCCTATGTAAATGGAGACATTAGGTATTAATGGGCCTTAAATGGGTCCCAAAAATAGGTCTTAATTAGGTAAAAATTAATATAAATATAAAAGGATTTTATTTAGGAATATTAGCATAATTATGGGTGATTTTAGGAGAATTTTCGAAATAAAGGGGAATTTTCGAAAATAAGAAAAAAAGGATTTAAATAAAATAAAAATAAAATAAAAATAAAGGTGCATAAGCCAAGGATTGAACCTTGGACTTCTTGTACAACCATGAATGCTTTAACCAACTCACCTAGCAAGGAATTCTTATGAGGAAATGAAGTGGATGGTGGTTAAGGAGTAGAAGAAGATGAAGGGCCATGGAGAGACTTTTCATTTACCTCTTTAATGGGTGATAAATAGGGGGGTTTGGGAGTTACTTCTTCTTCTCATTCCTTGCATTTTCGAAACTCATTCTCCCCTCATCCTAGCCGAACACCCAAGGAAAGGTTCTCCCTTGGAAAAGCTCCACAAGGGGTCTTATCTCCAAGGTCTAAGAGTTTTTCAAGGATACAAGGACAAGGGTGTGCAAGGGTCCAAAGATCTTACCATTTCCTCCTCTTTCAAGGTTCAAAAAATCAAGATAATCTAAGGTAAGACTCCCTCACCTATGGTATAATAGTTCCCTATGATTTCCATGATTTTTAGCATGATATATGGGTTAGTTTTTGGATTTGATGTTGAAAGGAAACAAAACCAAGGTCCTTGTGTTTATGGGTTTCGGCCACCATGATTTGAATGTCTATAAATATGTTAAAAATCTTTATAATGTTATTTAATGTTCCCTTATGATGTGTAGAGGTTAAGTATAATTTTTGGGAATTTTTGGAGTACCCTAGGACACTCTAGGGTTTCGGCCAACATGAAAGAGACAAAAACCAAGGTCCCTATGTTTATGGGTTTCGGCCACCATGATTTAAATATCTGTAAATATGTTAAAAATCTTTATAATGTTATTTAATGTTCCCTTATGATGTGTAGAGGTTAAGTATAATTTTTGGGAATTTTTGGAGTACCCTAGGACACTCTAGGGTTTCGGCCAACATGAAAGGGACAAAAACCAAGGTCCCTATGTTTATGGGTTTCGGCCACCATGATTTAAATGTCTGTAAATATGTTAAAAATCTTTATAATGTTATTTAATATTCCCTTATGATGTGTAGAGGTTAAGTATAATTTTTTGGAATTTTTGGAGTACCCTAGGATACTCTAGGGTTTCGGCCAACATGAAAGGGACAAAAACCAAGGTCCCTATGTTTATGGGTTTCGGCCACCATGATTTAAATGTCTGTAAATATGTTAAAAATCTTTATAATGTTATTTAATGTTCCCTTATGATGTGTAGAGGTTAAGTATAATTTTTGGGAATTTTTGGAGTACCCTAGGACACTCTAGGGTTTCGGCCAACATGAAAGAAACAAAACCAAGAACCCTAAGCTTGAGGGTTTCGGCCACCATGATTTATGTGTCTATAGCTATGCTAAAAACCTTGATAATGTTGTTTAAATGTTCTCTGATGATGTTAGAGATTAAATACAATTTTTGAGAATTTTTGGGGTACCCTAGAGACCCTATATGTTTCGGCCAACCTCAAGGACCCAAGGATTAGGGTGAGTTCTAAACTTCAAGTATACATTTGATATGTTGTCATGATATAAGGGTGATGGAGGGTGATTATGTAAATTTCCACACGGTCTAGAGACTCTATAAGTTTCGGCCAAGAAGGAATAATAAGGAAAAAGTTATGATTTATTTCAAGTAAGGGCTTCAGTGGCTCTATGGTAAAATGTGATTAGTGTCTTATGATTGATTGGGGATTTTAATGGAATTTTTCCATACCCCCATGGGCCTTATGGATTTCGGCCAAGGCAGGTATCTAGGGTTTGGGATGGAGTTAGGACCCAAAGAATGATGGTTTATGCTCATTATAAAGTATACGTAAAGGTTCAAGCATGTGTTGGAAATTAAGTTACCCATAACCCTAACCTTAAGCACCATACTTTATGTTTGTATGTTATGATAAGAATGATGCCATGATAAGTATCTTATGTTCATGTTCATGATAAGAATGATGTCATGATAAGTATGTTACGTTTATGTTCATGATAAGAATGATGTCACGACAAGTATGTTATGTCTATGTTCATGATAAGAAGGATGCCATGATAAATATGTTATGATCATGTTCATGATAAGAATGATGCCATGATAAGTATGCTATGAATGTCTTATGAATGATGAAGCATGCAAAGTATTTTACTTTATGAATGGGCTTGTACCGGACACAAGTATGGGTCCAAGGGATGGGCACCTTAAGAACGCCCCGGTTCTGGACTACCGGAGCTGTCCACGGTTCTGGCACTACCGGAGTTGTGCAACAGGGATGGGCTCCTTGAGAACGCCTCGGTTCGGGGACTACCGACTATGCTGTCCTTACCCTAGTAGGTCGGGGCTCGCTACCTCGGACTTACTAGGGATGCGCGCTATGATGTATGTATGTGGTACAAGCCGGGGACCCCAAATGTTATGATGATTATGTTTAAGCATTTTAAAAGTATGATTTTAAAAGTTAAGCATCCATATGTATATGCATTCCACCCATGCATTCATACATGTTATGCATTATGTTATGATAATGATGTGTTATGCTTATGCTCCATGTTAAAAGATATGTATGAGAATGAATGATCCATGTTATGATTATGGTAAGAAGATGCTCTTATGATATGCTAGAATGTATGCCTATGTTTATGCCATATAGGTTGGTTTATATCTTATGTTTATATTTATGCCATGTCTCATGCCATGCTAGGAAAGTTTATTAAGTTATGTTATGTCATGTATCATGCCATGCTTAGAATGTTTACGATGTCTATGCTTGATATGCTAGAAAGTATGCCTATGGTTGATTTACATCTTATGCTTATGTTCATGCCATGTATGATGTCATGCTTAGAACGTTTAAGTATGTTTATGCCTATGTTTATACTTTATGCCATGATAAGAATGTTTAATTAGATTTATGCCTATGTTTATGCTTTATGTTATGATAGAAATGTTTATGATGCTTATGTTCCATATGATTATGAATGAATGACGAATGATTTTAGTGAGTAGGAAAGAGTCTTACTAAGCCTGTGTGCTTATAGTCTTTTTCCTTATACCGCAGATCATGCAAGGGGACCATGAGGAAGCAGCAGGAGGGCAAGATTATATGTGTGTGATAGTGACTTGGCCCATGAAATCAAACGTTTGCCGTTATGCTAAGAACTTTACTTTTGTTAAGTATATGCTCGATTAGTGACTTATGGAAACTTATGACATGATGTTATGCATGATATGAAATGAACCTCATGATATGATGTTAAGCTTGTTATGACATGATGTTTAAGTATGAAGTCTATATGTCTAGTGTCCATGTCACTATGTTGGAAATGGTAGTAGGGGCATGTAAAGTTTAAGTTATTCCGCTGCAGTATGATGTTACATGCCTTAAGTATGTTAGCGTAACGCCGCTTTAGGAAAAAAAAAGCGGGGGTTACAACTTCTTACGGTCCTAAGCTCCTGCACACTTAGACATAGGGATTAAAAACTAACAAGACCTAACTTGACTCAGTTGACCATATCAAAATCAACCTGGGGTACTTTCAGAGATGGGGCCCATCAACACACCTCTCTACGAATTCATGGGGCATAAGGTGGAACCCATGGGACAAATCCACTTCTCCTTGACTGTTGGAGAGGAGCCTGCTCCTCTCACCCAACGCACCCCTTTGTTAGTGGTGAATACGGAATCGGCCTACAACGTCATCTTGGGTAGACTAGCACTAAGTGCCTTTCAAGCTGTTGCTTCAGTCTTCCACCAAAAGCTCAGATTCCCTATTGGAGCCCGGGTTGGTGGTGTTAAGGGGAGCCAACTTGTGACTCAAAAATATTACGTGGACATAATCCGGGTTGACAACAAAAAGGTACGCCGAATCCCCTATGCTTTCATACAGGTTTCAAAGAAATCCCCCTGGCTAGACCTGAGGAGAGATACCAAGAGATTAATATTCACTCTCAACTCCTTGAGGGTAGGACCTGAGTAGCCGCAGACCTGGAGGTGCCCCTTAAGCAGGAGCTGATAGGCTATCTCCAGTGCAACTATGAAGTGTTCGCCTAGGCGGTTGGAGACCTCACTGGAGTCTCGCCTACAATCATGGAGCACTGGTTGAACACTCGACCAAACGTCTGACCTGTCTAGCAGAAGAAGTGGAAGTTCTCCCCCGAGCAAAGTCAAGTAATTCAAGCTGAGATGGACAAGCTAGTGGTGGTCGGGTACATCAGGGAAGTTTAGTTCCCTGCATGGCTGTCCAATGTAGTCTTGGTCCCCAAGCCAGGAGGCGAGTGGAGGGTCTGCATCGATTTTCAGGATCTGAACAAGGTTTGTCCCAAGGATTGTTATCCTCTATCCTGCATTGATCAATTGGTAGACTCCATCGTGGCTGTGTACTCATCTACATACTAGATGCCTACCAGGGGTATCACCAAATCCCTTTAGCGTAAGGAAGCTCAAAAAAAGGTTAGTTTTATTACGCTGCATGAAACTTTTTGTTATAATGTTATTGCCTTTTGGCCTCAAGAATGTAGGAGCTACTTATCAACGGTTGATGGACCGAGTCTTCAAATACCAAATCGAGAGAAATATAGAGGTCTACATAGATGATATACTCATAAAGACCAAAAGGGCGAGCACCCTTGTCTTTAACCTAAAGGAGACATGCGCCACCCTTAGGCGATATGGCCTCAAGTTGAATCCCCACAAATGCTTGTTTAGGATAAAAGGTGGAAAATTTCTAGGCTACATCGTCACGGAACGCGGTATCGAGGCCAACCTAGAGAAAATCCATGCTTTGCTAGACATGCCCTCCTCACGCAACCTCTGGGAGACATAGTGGCTGGTAGGATGGATCACCGCATTATACTACTTCATTTCCCATTCGGCTACGCGGAGTCTTCCCTTCTTCAAGATCCTCCATAGAGAGGCTAAATTTGAATAGGACGAGAGGTGTCATTAGGCCTTTACAGACTTGAAGACATACCTGACCTAGCTGCCCCTCCTCTCGAAGCTAGTCGAAAGTGAGACATTGTGGGTCTACCTTTTGGCCTCTGACTCTATCGTTGCTGCCATCTTGCTCAGACAAGAGGACACCGTGCAACACCCAGTCTACTTCTTTAACCATATCTTCAAAGATGTCGAAAGAAAATACACCGCCCTAGAGAGATTAGCGCTCGACCATACCTTGGCAGCCAGATGATGGAGAGCCTACTTCCTGGCAACCCGATCATAGTTGTCATGAACAACAGCTTGGTTCGAGTTCTCTTTAACCCTGAGGCCTCTGGCAGATTGGTCAAATGGACTATTGAGCTGAGTGAGCACGGCATCCAGTATTAGCTAAGGACCGCCATTAAGGCTCAAGCCTTGGTGGACTTCTTAGTCGAAACCTCCAAGTTCTAGACGGTTAGAATATGGAAAGTATATGTTGATGGATTCTCTAATAGATAGGGGAGCAAGGTAGGCATCTTGCTGGTATCTCCCCAAGGAGATACACTTGCCCTCGCCATCAGGCTCAAATTTCGAGCCTCAAACAATGAGGCTGAATATGAGGTGTTGGGGGTACTCCAGGTAGCTAAGCAAGTCGGCGCTCCTGAGTCACAGTGTGCTCTGATTCCTAATTGGTGGCTCAACAGATAGCTAGACATTTTGAAGTTTGTAGCAAAAAGTTACGCGACTACGCGGAGGCCTTTGACAAAACTGACTCCACTTTCAGGAGGTGAACCTCCAAAAGATACCCCAAACCAAGAATTAAAGGGTGGATGAGTTGGCCAAGTTAACCAGCTCCCTAACCCAGTGGAAAATTCAAGACTGCATCACCTGTATGCTGCTGGTCTCCTAAGTCTAGAACTTAGCTCGACCAGACGACCCCCTTGAGTAGAGGTCACCGCTCATCGACTATCAAACACGTAGTACTCTCCTCGAAGACCCTGAATAGGCACGAGTGCTAAAAAGAAGAGTGACATGATTCACTCTGATTGGAGACCTATTGTACCAGCAGTCCTTCTCCCGACCCCTACTCAAATACCTCAGGCTAGTAGACACTGATTTTGTACTCTGGGAGATCCATGAGAGCATATGTGGAAATCATGGGGGAACCCGGACTTTGGCCTGTAAGGTTCTCTTGGTTGGATACTTCTGGCCCACCTTACAGTTTGACTCAACCCGCCTGGTAGCTGCTTGCACCCCCTACTAGAAGCACTAGAACCTGCCACATCGTCCCACGACATTCTTGAAGTTGACCATGATATCCTATCCATTTGATCAGTGAGGTATGGACATCGTGGGGCCTTTCTCTCCAGGTCCAAAGTAGAAGAAATTTATGCTGATAATTGTTGATTAATTTTCCAAATGGGTGGAAGTTGTCTCATTGGCGCGCATCACTGAAGGTGAAGTCATTAAGTTCTTGTGACAAAACATTGTCTATCGGTTTGGGCTCCCCTACAGACTCATATCCGACAATGACAGACAATTCTAAGGCCTTGTGAAGAGCTCAGCATATAACAAACCTTCACCTCTGTCGCATACCCCTAGACCAACGGGCAGGTCAAGGTGGCGAATAGGGAAATTGTCCGAGGACTCAAGGCTAAATTGGACCATGTCCAAGGCAGTTGGGTGGAGGAGCTCCCGAGCATCCTATGGGCTTATTAGATGACCTCGCCGAAGAGAACACATATGACCCCTATCCACCTGGTCTACGGAGGGAAAGTCGTGGTCTTCATGGAGGTCAGGGATGAATCTCTACAACGAGCCACCTATGGAGACCAGAATGACCAGCTACGCCTAGTGGACCTGGACCTCTTAATGGAGGTCCAAGAGAAGGCTTCCGCCTGGCTCGTCGCCTACCGACAACGGATGTGTCTCTGTAACGCCCGTTTTTTTTCCATAAAGCGGTGTTACGTTAACATACTTAGGGCATGTAGACATCATAATGCAGCGGAAACCTTTAACTTACACCTACATGCACTTACTACCCTTCCTAACATCATAACATGGGAACTTGGCATATTAACTTTATACTTAGCATCATATCATGTCATACTTGGCATCATGTCATATCTAGCATCATGTCATACTTAGCATCATGTCATACTTAGCATCATGTCATAGAGTCACATTCAAGCCCATAATAGTAAAGGTAAAGTTCTGTCATAAGACGAGCAAACATATTGCTCCTTGGCCAAGTCACTATCACACACATGCTTTAAGGCCCTCCTGCTGCTTCCTTACTGTCCCCTTGCGTGATCTGCGGTATAAGGAAATAAAACTATAAGCACACAGGCTTAGTAAGACTCTTTCCTACTCACTAAAACCATTCATCACTTAATCATGAGCACATGAAACATTAACATACTTAGTGCTTTACTTCGATCATAAGCCTTTATGATCACTTAGCATACATTCAACATGGTATGAACATAACTTAATCACATTCATAGCATGGCATAAACATGAACATGAAAACATTCATAGCATGGCATCATACTTGGCATAGACATAACCACAATAAACATAACCTCATAAACATTCTTAGCATGAACCTAAATAAAATCATGGCATCCTAACTTAGCACAAACATAATTAAATCATGGCTTCATAAATTAGCATGGACATAAATAAAATCATAGCATCCTAACCTAGCATAAACATAATTAAATCATGGCATCCTAAACTAGCACAAACATAATTAAATCATGGCATCATGAATTAGCATAAACATAATTAAATCATGGCTTCATAAATTAGCATGGACATATATAAAATCATAGCATCCTAACCTAGCATAAACATAATTAAATCATGGCATCCTAACCTAGCATGAACATAAATAAAATCATGGCATCCTAACTTAGCATAAACATAATTAAATCATGGCATCCTAACTTAGCATAAACATAAATAAAATTATGGCATCATAAATTGGCACAAACATAATTAAATCATGGCATCATAAATTAGCATGAATATAAATAAAATCATTTGCATAACATACCGTACATAAACTTACTTTGCATACTATTCTTATCATATATATAATGTATAACATGGATGGATGCATGTGGCAATTGTGCATTTATATATATAAGGATGCTTAATCTTTAATACATGCTTTTAAATACTTTAACATAATCATAACATTCATTGGGCCCTGGCTTGTACCACATTCATACATCATATGCGTGCATCCCTAAGTAAATACGAGGTAGCTAATCTCGACCTACTAGGGTAAGGACAGCTTCATCGGTAGTCCCGAACCGTAAGGACAGCTTCATCGGTAGTCCCAAACCGTGGACAGCTTCATCGGTAGTCCAGAACCGTGGACCTTACTTAGGTCCGGTACAAGCCCATAAAATAAAATAAAATGCTTTCACATGCTTTTTCATTCATAATCATTCATAGCATATTCATTCATTCATCATACTTAACATCATCATTATGCCTTGAAGGCATAAACTTTAACTTCATTCATCATTTTCATTCTTAGACATGGCATATGTACACATCATTCATAAAGCATGGCATATGTACACATCATTCATAAAGCATGGCATACCTACATATCATTTATAAGACATGGCATACATACATATCATTCATAAAACATGGCACATGTCCAAACATTCATGACCTAACATATAATTCATGACATATAAACTAAGGGTTTGGTTAACATAGAATTCTTCCACCTTACTTAAACATACATCTTAATAACCTATTGTTAGTAATATGAGAGAAGTGTCCTAAGGCAATCGCCTTATGATTGTAAACATTTATTCTAATAAATGATAATTCACTATTTGAGTATACATGTTTGTGTATTTGATTGAGATCTTAAACTCATCTACTGAATGTCCGCAATACAATTCACAGCATAAGAGAATTTGTGATGGGGTCACAACTAGTGATTATCTCTAAATGTGCAATTGTGAAGTATTGAAATTATCCCTAGTCGATGAATTGATAAAAATGGACACTATCAATTCTGTTGAGACTAGCATGGGTTATTCTCTAATCAGCTGATTCTCACTGGCTGGTGACATTGGGATGTCCGGAGATAAACATGGATGGTAGTTAAGGGAACTAGTTCATTGGAGTGACTAGCTGTAAGACTTCATATGGGAATCTACATGTAGATATGTCAATGAAGTTCTTACTGCAGCTTAAGTGCGATGTTCCTTTGACTTGCGGTGTTCAACTCATCTTGGTCATGGAGACTTATACTTTAACATCTTAAGCAAGCATCTCCAAGGAGGTGTGGACCCAGGATGATTGGGTATAAGCCGAAGTGCCCGAAGATGTTTGAACAGCCTACAAAGGATTCACCACTCCTTGCGAGGAGATGTATACCCAGGCCTGTCGTCGGATTGTTACTCAAAACCTCTGGCCAGAGTATATCATGTTTAGAGTGCGAGTCTCTTAAATACATGAGAGTAATTAGAAATCCAAAGGATGAGAAAGACACTACTTGGGCTAGGTGTGACGTAGTCAGCCTAGTGGGGACTGACACAAATAGACCGTGTCCTGAACCAAGTGGGTATAAGGTGGTGAAGGGAATGGGGCACGATTCATTAGAGCTGCTGAAGGGATTCAGAATTACTTCTAAGGTCAAACCGTTGATCTTTCGATTAATTGGGGGTCATGATGTACTACTAGGTGCCACTCATGATCGTTCTATAATTAGTTGATTATAGACGGCCAACATAAATCGAAAGCCTATTTAGTCACACGCATTACAAGTAATCCGAGGGATTTAAAACGAGTTGAAAATTGGATTTTCCGATCAAGAGAAATAAGTCGAATCTGAGTTAATCAGAGGCGCAACGGAAGCTAGAATTGGCTAAGTCTTTTGAAGGCTTATTGGGCGAATTAAATGAGTTTAATTCGCGATGGAAACAGCTTGGTTTGGCCGGCCAAAGAGGGTGTCCACCCTCTTGGTTTGGCCGACCATTAAAAGGGGAATAAAGCAATTTAATTGGTTTAATTAATAAAATAAATCTAGCGCGATTTGTTTTATAAATTATGGATAAATAAATTTGTATAAAGAAATTTATATAAATAAATTTATAGAAATTTATTTCTTTTTGGGAAATTAAAATAATCCGTGGAGTGGTTTATTTTAATTTTATAAAATCAATTATGAATTGATTTTTCCATTAAAAGAAAAATTTATAAATTTCTTATAAAATTTATTCCATAATTAAAGAAGAGAATAATTTGTTTTATTATAAAGTTAGTTATAATAAAACTAGGCATAACGGAATTATTCATAAGAAAATTTATAAGATAAATTTCTTATGAAAATTAATTCCGTTAATTCCGTTAAAGACGAGACTTAGTAAGGGAGAGGTTACTATATAAAGGAACCAAAGGCTAGCCTTCAAATCCAATCAATTAAGTTGATTAAGAGCTTCCTCTCTCTCTCTCTCTTATTCTCTTCTTCCCTCTCCCAATCTAGGGCCGGCGCCCATCTTCCAAGCTAGGGCCGCGCCCCTTGTCCAAGCTAGGGCCGGCGCAACCTCAACCTCCCTTGAGGTTGCCGTGAGCCATCAAGAAGAAGGAGAAGCCAACCAAGAAGAAGAAGAAGCGGATCACCTCTCCTTCCTTCTCGGAATTTGGATTCCGACTCTTGGTGGTGAGTTTCCTATCTTTTCTCTTGAACTTCTAGTTGTGCCTTTAGAGAATCTAGTAGTTCTCGTCGGCACAAAACTCGTGACTTTGCGAAGACATCCCGAAGAGAACTCGGCGTGGATGCGAATAGAGGCGGAGCTTCCAAGGGACGCTACGGTTGGATCTCGTCCCTTACTTCGAGTTACGAGAGGTACTTAGTAAATTAGTTTACTTTTATGCAAAGTTATAATTTATGATTATGTCAACACATCATAAGGTTGCATGCTAGATACGTGGTTAAAATAATTTAGGAAATTATTTTATGCTAATTCTTCCGCTGCACGTAAAAATTTAAAATTTTACGAACACGTATCCTTGTCGACATACACCCGGTCCCAACAGTGGTATCAGAGCCGGTTAGTGTTCGACATAATCATATAATTGTTTTGCGGAACACTTTGTCATGATCTCAATTTTGGAAAATTTTTCAATTATGGAAACTTTCCAATTATAATAAATTTTAGATTTAGGAATTTCAAAGTTTGGAAATCCTCATGAAATTTCGCAAACTTTTGAAATTTTCTAGTTTCTGAAATTTTATAATAATTGTGAAAACTTCCCATCTTTGGAAACTTTCCAATTTTGGAAATTTTTCTAATTTTAGAAAATTTTCAATTTTGGAAATATGTAAGTTTTCTTTGTAACATAAACTTACAATTATTCTGAAAACCAATTTATGAAATCTCGCAATTTTGGGCACTTTCTTTTAAGAAAGTCTAGACAAATTCATGGACAGTTAATTGACAATTAAATTTGAATTGGTCTTTAAATTGACAACAAAATTCTTTATTTTGGATTGAGCCTCGGGGAGCCGTCCAATTTAAAGCTAGTTGTTGTAATTTAATTTCCCAATTTTTAATTGAAATTGTCATGTTTGATTTGGATTGAGCCTCGGGGAGCCGTCCAAATGGATTTACAACAAATTATTTTTCTTTGGGTATCTGAGCCTCGGGGAGCCACCCTTAGAAAATGATTTGTTGTAATTAATTAAACCCATGAATAAAATATGATTTAAGAGGTGATGCTCTTACATATTGTTGTCTCCAAAATTAATTAGGAAAATGGTTTCCTATAGAGTTTTCTTAAATGAGATTTTCATGAAAATAATATGTCATTGAATTAAGGGAATTGCCTCTTAATTTAATAAGATTTGATTTAGAGAAATCAAAGTCTTAAACATATTATTTCCGAAATTGATTATGACAATTTAGGAAATTATTTCCCAAAACAATTCCTTTAATAAAGTATGAAATTAGAATGAGGAAATCCGGTTCCTAATTCAATTAATGAGACTTGATAACTTAAGTCACATACATACTTTACTAAGGAAATTGTTAGTCATGACATAATCATATGTCATGAATGTGCTTAGAAAAGATGAGACCCAAAACCCCTTACAAAATATTAAGGCTAACACCTTCCATTAATATGGTTAGAACCGGAGTTTTGTTTCTCGTTTGGGTTGATGGACACATCCATGCCCGACTTGAACCTCAACATGTTCAAACCATGGAATTAGTTTATGAATAATATAGTTGGAGTCAGAGGTCAATCCTTAGTTTTGGTTGTTGGACACATCCAAGCCTGACTAAACGGTTGAATGAGCTCCAACCATATTAAAACTATTTCTTGATTAATGGGTCAGCCTTAAGCTTGGAGCATCTATTTGTTGTGCCACAGCCAAGGTCGATGCAAAGAGAGGTGCAATTGGGTGCTATGTATAATGTCGCATACTTGTTAATGAGTTAACAACCCAATGATTTATGCAAACATTTAATTAGTTGATAGCATAAAGTGATAGTTACATATATGTGATATGTAATCGGTATAATTACCTACCTTCATAGCTAAGAATAACTTGATGGCCACAGCCATGGTGGTTCTTATCTATGGTTGGATATCAACCTATTTGGAGATGTTCCTACGATCTCCCGAATTGATAAAAAGGGTTATTCAATTTGAAAAATAAATAGGATTTTATTTATGTATGTTGATACATTCTTTAATCATTTTTCTCACATAAACTCAATTTGTATTTCTAGGATAATCACTCGATCATGTCTTCTCTAAACTTGCGTTCCATTTTGGACACTAATAAACTGACTGGGCCGAACTACATGGACTGGCTTCGAAACCTAAGGATAGTCCTTAAGGCAGAGAAGCTTGCTTATGTCCTTGAAGATCAACTTCCCACCCATCCTCCAGAGAATGCAACTCCAGACCAATTGTTGGCCTATCAGAAACATGTGACCGATTCTGAACTTGCGAGTTGCATCATGCTAGCCTCTATGGTACCTGAGCTGCAAAAGCAGCATGAGCATATGGATGCTTATACCATCATCTTCCATCTTCATGAGTTGTTTGAAGAGAAGGCGAGATCCGAAAGGTTCGAAGTCTCCAGACTCCTCTTCACCACTAAGATGCAGGAAGGCACTTCTGCCTCGCAGTTTGTGTTAAAGATGTTGGGGTACATTGAGCGACTGAGCGCACTCGGTTTTGCAATGGATCATGAACTAAGTATTGACTTAATTTTGAGTTGTTTGCCCAAGAGTTATTCACAATTTGTGATGAACTATCGGATGAACAAACTAGAGACCACCATTCCTGAGCTGCTCAACCTCCTGAAGACTGTAGAGCCTTCTGTAAAGCCGGATCAAAAGGCGATACTGTTAGTTGGTTCCTCGAAGAAAGGTTCTAAGAGGAAGGCCAAGGAATAGAATAAAGGGAAGAAGAAAAAGGCCAAAAAGACTGAAAAGAAACCAAAAGGAACTTGCCATCATTGTGGCAAGGAGGGTCACTGGCGAAGAAACTGCAAGGTTTATCTTGAGTCCTTAAAGAAGAAGGCATCCGATGCTCCATCCTCTTTAGGTATCTTCGTTATTGAATGTCACTCTATTTCCTCAAATACCTGGGTACTTGACACTGGGTGTAGCTCACATATATGTAATGA
>JAGFNQ010005231.1:139726-161817 GCA_024364735.1 Boesenbergia rotunda
TGTTCTTTATGGAATGGAACTTTGTGCAATGGCATCTACACGTTAGATTTATCCCAGTGACGTTTTCAATATCGAAGTTAGCAACAAACGTGCTCGAATAGATAATCGAATAGACTCCTACACTTGGCATTGCCGTCTTGGCCATGTAAGTAAGAAACGCATGACTGAATTACACCGATGTGGAATTCTGGAATCATTTGAACCCAGTTTATTTGATACATGTGAATCATGCTTAAAAGGCAAGATGACCAAATTACCCTTTTCTGGAAAAGGTAATCCAGTGGGAGAATTGCTTGGTCTGATACATACTGATGTATGTGGACCAATGTCAACTCTTGCACAAGGAGGCTATAGCTACTTCATCACCTTTATCGATGATCACTCACGATTCGGGTATGTGTTCTTGATGAAACACAAATCTGAAGCTTTTGAGAAATTCAAAGAGTTCAGAAATGAAGTATAGAAACAGCTTGGCAAAAGTATTAAGATACTTCGATCCGATCGAGGTGGTGAATACTTAAGTCAAGAGTTTCAAGATTATCTTAGGGACAATGGGATATTGTCCCAATGGACTCCGCCATATATACCACAGCATAATGGTGTATCTGAGAGGCGTAACCGAACCTTAATGGACATGGTTAGGTCGATGATGAATCATGCAACTCTTCCAAAATCCTTTTGGGGCTATGCACTTAAGACAGCTGTTTACTTGCTAAACAGAGTCCCGACCAAGGTAGTCTCTACTACTCCATATAAGACATGGAATAGTAAGAAACCTCACTTAAGTCACCTTAAGATATGGGGTTGTCCTGCTTATGTGAAGCGGATTGTATCAGACAAATTGGATGCTAAGTCTGATAAATGTCTATTTATTGGATACCCTAAGGAAACGAAGGGTTACCAATTCTATCATCCCTTGGAACAAAAGGTGTTTGTTTCAAGGCATGTTGTATTTCTGGAAAAAGAATTTCTTTTACAAGAAAACAGTGGGAGTGGCATTGAACTTGATGAAGTTCAAGAAACTCCAATAGACATTACAAAGACACCTAGTCTAGACCCACAACCAAGAACTCATGATGATGAGCTATCAGTTGAACCCAAAACAACACCACCTCTTCGTAGGTCTGATAGGGCACGCAATATTCCAGAGAGATATGAATTTCTCATAAGTGAATCGAACGACGTGTTACTCATAAGCGATGACGAACCTATCAGTTATGAAGATGTTCTGAAAAGTTCAGAAAGAGACAAATGGCTTGAAGCCATGAAGTCGGAAATGGATTCCATGTACGAAAATCAAGTATGGGACTTGGTTAACCCACCTGAAGGGATTAAGCCCATAGGGTGCAAGTGGGTTTTCAAGAAGAAAACCGACATGGAAGGTAATGTAGTTACCTTTAAGGTTAGATTAGTGGCAAAAGGATACCGTCAAAAACAAGAAATTGATTATGACGAAACCTATTCGCCAGTAGCTATGCTTAAATCCATTCGGATGCTCCTAGCCATAGCGGCTCATTATGATTATGAGATATGGAAAATGGATGTGAAAACAGCTTTCCTTAATGGAAACCTGCTTGAGGATGTATACATGATACAACCTGAAGGTTTCACATCGGTTGATAAAACCAAAGTGTGCAAGCTTCGACGATCCATATATGGACTGAAGCAAGCATCTAGGAGCTGGAACATCCATTTTGATGAGACAATCAAAGAGTTTGATTTCTCACAAAATCCTGACGAACCTTGTGTGTACAAGAAGGTTAGTGGGAGTGCAGTCGTATTCCTAGTATTATATGTCGATGACATCTTACTCATAGGAAATGATATATCAGTTTTACAGACAGTTAAAATTTGGTTGTCCAAAACTTTCTCCATGAAAGACCTGGGAGAAGCAACCTATATCCTTGGGATTAGAATCTATAGAGATAGATCAAAACGGTTGCTTGGTCTTTCGCAGTCTACGTATATAGACCGAGTGCTAAAAAGGTTTAGCATGACGGAATCCAAGAAAGGTTACCTTCCCATCAGGCATGGGATCAATCTTTCAAAGTCTATGTGTCCGCGCACAGAAGACGAGAGGATTTGCATGAATAAGATTCCCTATGCATCCGCGATAGGATCTATCATGTATGCTATATTATGTACTAGGCCCGATGTATCGTATGCTCTGAGTGTCACAAGCAGATACCAGTCGGATCCAGGAATGGATCATTGGGCGGCTGTCAAGACAATCCTTAAGTACTTAAGAAGAACTAAGGATGTGTTCCTAATATATGGAGAAGGAGATATGGTAATACGTGGGTATACGGATGCCAGTTTCCAGACAGATAAGGATGACTCCAAATCGCAGTCTAGATACGTATTTACTTTGAATGGAGGCGCAGTAAGTTGGAAAAGTTCCAAACAAGACACTGTAGCGGATTCTACCACGGAAGCGGAATATATCGCAGCTTCGGAAGCAGCAAAGGAAGCAGTCTGGATCAAGAAGTTCGTCTCCGAACTTGGTGTGGTTCCAACCATTGATGAAGCAGAGCCGGTTTACTGCGATAACAATGGAGCTATTGCACAAGCAAAGGAACCAAGATATCATCAGCGATCCAAACACGTGCTTCGCCGCTATTATCTGATCAGAGAGATTATAAGTAGGAATGATATACAAATTGAGAAAATCCCCACTGAAAGGAATTTAACGGATCCTTTAACTAAGGCCTTGCCTCAAAACAAGTTTGAGGGTCATGTTAGAGCCTGTGCTATTGGATACCGTAGCGATTGGCATTAGGCCAAGTGGGAGTTTGTTAGTGATATGAGAGAAGTGTTCCTAAGGCGATCGCCTTATGATTGTAAACATTCATTTTAATAAATGATAATTCACTATTTGATTATACATGTTTGTGTATTTGATTGGGATCTTAAACTCATCTACTGAATGTCCGCAATACAATTCACAGCATAAGAGAATTTGTGATGGGATCACAACTAGTGATTATCTCTAAATGTGCAATTGTGAAGTATTGAAAATATCCCTAGTCGATGAATTGATAAATACGGACACTATCAATTCTGTTGAGACTAGCATGGGTTATTCTCTAATCAGCTGATTCTCACTGGCTGGTGACATTGGGATGTCCGGAGATAAACATGGATGCTAGTTAAGGGAACTAGTTCATTGAAGTGATTAGCTGTAAAACTTCATATGGTAATCTATATAGATATGTCTATGAAGTTCATACTGCAGCTTAAGTGCGATATTCCTTTGACTTGTGGTGTTCAAGTCATCTTGGTCATGGAGACTTATACTTTAACATCTTAAGCAAGCATCTCCAAGGAGGTGTGGACCCAAGATGATTGGGTATAAGCCGAAGTGCCCGAAGATGTTTGAACAGCCTACAAAGGATTCACCACTCCTTGCGAGGAGATGTATACCCAGGCCTATCCTCGGATTGTTACTCAAAGCCTCTGGCCAGAGCATATCATGTTTAGAGTATGAGTCTCTTAAATACATGGGAGTAATTAGAAATTCAAAGGACGAGAAAGACATTACTTGGGCTAGGTGTGACGTAGTCAGCCTAGTGGGGACTGACACATATAGACCGTGTCCTGAACCAAGTGGGTATAAGATGGTGAAGGGAATGGACTCGATTCATTAGAGCTGCTGAAGGGTTTCGGAATTACTTCTGAGGTCAAACCGTTGATCTTTCGATTAATTGGGGGTCATGATGTACTTCTAGGTGCCACTCATGACCGTTCTATAATTGGTTAATTATAGACGGCCAACATAAATCGAAAGCCTATTTAGTCACACGCACTACGAGTAATCCGAGGGATTTAAAACGAGTTGAAAATTGGATTTTCCAATCAAGAGAAATAAGTCGAATCTGAGTTAATCAGAGGCGCAACGGAAACTAAAAATGGCTAAGTCTTTTGAAGGCTTATTGGGCGAATTAAATGAGTTTAATTCGCGATGGGATCGGCTTGGTTTGGCCGGCCAAAGAGGGTGTCCACCCTCTTGGTTTGGCCGACCATTAAAAGGGGGATAAACCAATTTAATTGGTTTAATTAATAAAATAAATCTAGCGCGATTTGTTTTATAAATTATGGATAAATAAATTCATATATAAAAAAATTTTATATAAAGAGATTTATAAAGAAATTTGTAGTAAATTTATTCTTTTTATGGAAATTAAAATGAACCAAGAATTGGTTTAATTTTAATTTATAAAATCAATTATGAATTGATTTATCCATGATAAGAAAATTTTATACAAATTTTATTCCATAATTAAAAGAGAGAAGTATTAGTTTTATTATAAAATTAGTTATAATAAAACTTGGTTTAAACGGAAAAATTCATAAGAGAATTTATAGGATAAATTTGTTATGAAAATTTCGTTAAAAGGGAGACTTGGCAAGGGGGAGGTTACTATATAAAGGAACCAAAGGCAAGCCTTGAATACCAATCAATAGAGTAATCAAGAGATTAATTCTCTCCCTCTCTCTCTCTTATTCTCTTCCTCCCCTTCTCTTCCCCTTAGGGCTGGCGCCCCTTGTTCCTCTTAGGGCCGGCGCCCCAAGCTCCCATTAGGGCCGGTGCACCATCCACCCATCTAGGGTTGGCGTGAGCAACAACAACCAAGGAAGAGTCGAAGAAGAAGAAGAAGCGGATCGCGATTCCTTCCTTCTTTTCTCAGAATTTTGATTCCATTACTTTGGTGGTTAGTTTCCTATCTTTTCTCTTATTCTTCTAGTTGTGCCTTTTGAGAATCTAGTAGTTCTCGTCGGCACAAAACTCGTGACTTTGCGAAGTCATCCCGAAGAAAACTCGGCGTGGACGCGAATAGAGGCGAAGCTTCCAAGGGACGCTACGGTTGGATCTCGTCCCTTACTTCGAGTTACGCGAGGTACTTAGTAAATTAGTTTACTTTTCTGCAAAGTTTTAATTTATGATTATGTCCACACATCATAAGGTTGCATGCTAGATACGTGGTTAAAATAATTTAGGAAATTATTTTATGCTAATTCTTCCGCTGCACGTAAAAATTTAAAATTTTACGAACCCATATCCGTGTCAACATGCACCCGGTCCCAACAGAAAGAACTTCATCGTTTTAACATGCATACTGCCAAGTCTGTTAGTACTCCGTTAGCTGCACACTTTAGACTTTCAGTTGATTTATGCCCGTAGTCAGATGATGAGGTTGATTATATATCACAGGTTCCATATTCTAGTGCAGTGGGATCTCTCATGTATGCTATGGTTTGTACACACCCAGATTTATCACATGCAGTGAGTGCAGTTAGTAGATACATGACAAATCCTGGTAAAGAGCATTGAAAGACAGTTCAGTGGATTTTCAGATACTTACGAGGGACTTCTGATATTTGTTTGCATTTTGGGAGTAATAGAGATGCAGTTATTGGATATGTTGATTCTGACTTTGCAGGTGACCTTGATAAAAGAAGATCACTTATGGGATACATGTTCATTGTTGGTGGTTGTACTATCAGTTGGAAAGCTACTTTGCAGAATACAGTTGTATTGCCCACTACAGAGGCTGAATATATGGCTATTACAGAAGCTTGTAAGGAAGCTATTTGGTTGAAAGGACTTTTTAGTGAGCTTAGTGAAGACTTGTAGATTACTACAGTCTTTTGTGATAGTTAAAATGTTATTTTCCTCACGAAGGATCAAATGTTTCATGAGAGGACAATACATATTGATGTGAGGTATCACTTTATACATGATGTTATTGCTAGTGGTGATATTATTGTGAGGAAGGTCAGTACTCATGATAATCCTATTGATATGATGACTAAGTCACTTCCTATAGCCATGTTTAAGCATTACTTGGACTTGGTTGGTGCTAGATGTTGAGATTTGCCTGTGGGGCTTTTGTGGAAAAAGTGGAGAATGTTCTTTTTGTTGGGGCAATCGACCCTGGTATGATCTGAAGGATCATGGTTTTGATGTGTGTGGTCAATATGGTTAAGGTAGGGTTTGTTGTTGGACTAATATGTGTATATGAGTGTGCAGGTGTACAGGTACACATGGACTTGGTTGATGTCTTCAGGTGAAGGATGGTATGGAGGCAAGCTGGAGGCTTGCGTGTGCATCCGAGGGACCATCGATAGTAGGGACGATAAGCCGAGGGACACGGACTTCGAGACGTATGTGAAGGGGGGCATGGAGGCAAGCTGGAGGCTTGTGTGCTCATCTGAGGGATGAGGGCCGAAGATGAAGAGAGTGTGAAGGCAACAGTCGAGGCTGCTGGTGAAGAGTCGACCAGGTTGTGAGAGTCCAAGTGTGAGTGTTGTACTCAGGGGCTAAGCCGGGAGGGTTCGAGTGCGGAGAGAAATGTACTCGGGGAGTGTAACCCTAGGCTTAGGAAGGGACCAGTAGACAGCCCTAGGAGCAGTAGACTGCCCTAGGAGCAGTCGACTGGTGGTGACTGGAACAGCAGCTGGATTCAAACGTTGTACTGTAACGGTCGAATCTGAGTGGGACCAATCGACTGCCCCAGGGGCAGTCATGTAATACCCAATAATTTTCATGAATTATTAGGAATTTTTCTGAATTTTCTGGCAATTTTTTGAAATAAAAATAAAAAGGAAAGGGAAAGGGTCGGGTGGAGGTTTGATCTCACGACCACGCGGCAAAGCCAGTCCTTAAGCGGGCTCGGCTAGCCGGAAGGTTGGGGGTATCAAGCACAAAAAAGGATGGATCGAAATTATGTTATAGGTAAGTAAGTCCTTTTCATGAAGAGGTGTTTCAACTTCTGCTTAAGTTGCGTTAAATCCCCCTTTAGGTTATTGGAGTTGGCGCAAACAGGGGGCAAGGGAGGCTGCGAAAATAGGGAGAAAACAAGAGGAGTTTTCTTCCTCCTTCTTCTTCCTCTTGAGTAGAGAACCTAGGGCTTTCTTCCCTAGGGCCAAGGAGTGAGGATTTTCGCAAGGGAAGAGAAAAGGAGTGCTATGCTAGGATTTTACTATATACTTAGTGAGTTTTCTTCAAGCAAAGGGGGTAAGTAGATCACTCACCTGCAATAGAAGTAGTTTCGTATGTAGTTTCTCGATGTAGAACCGTGATTTTGTGATCTAAGCGCATGCTTTAAGAATATTGTTTTATTGTGTGATTTTAGTTTCTAAAGAATACATGTTTTTATTATAGAACTTGAATTGGAGTAGGTTTTGTGTATATGAATCTAAGCATGATAAGACCAAGTTCTTGAAAAGTCCCAAAAATGAGTTTGGGGTTAAGGGCATGCAAGGTGCTCGATAAAAGTTCCAAGTAAGAAAGGTAAAGGTTTGTAGTGCTAGATTTATGAAAAAAAAAAAAGATAGCTTGATAAGTATAAACATTATGAGTAAGAAAGTATTTTACTTTTGTAAAGTGACATGTACCGGGCAAATGAGAGGCCCACAGAAAGTTAGAAAGAAGCTCTAATAGGGTGCAGTGGCTAGCTACCCCGAATCCTATTAGGGATGCGCGCATTGGTACATTGATACCAGGTACAATGTCAAGGCCTAGAAAGTTGATTATTATTTTGAAGTATATGAGTATATGTAAGTGTTTTCAGTTTAAGTACATGTTTTGTTATGTATGTTAACGTTGTTATGTTACAAGCATGTTAAAGAGCAAGAGCAAGGAAGTTAGTGTGTTAAAGTATGGAAACGTATAAGTATCAAGTCTCAAAAGAAATCATGAGCATGTTAAGTTTGCAAATGTTTTAATGCAAGTAAATGTTTTCAAGAATGATTGAGCATGATAAGTATGTGAAAGTTCCCATGTGCAAGTATTTCCAAGTGCATGTATTTTGAAGCAAGCATCCTTTGAAAAGAGCATGTTTATCATTGATCGCATGGATTTGTGAGTTAGGATTTACTTACTAAGCAAATTGCTTATTAGTTGCATTTCCTTCTATTGCAGATAAAGGTAAAGAAAAAGCATAAGCTAAGGAGGCGAACGTGACTTGCATTGATGTTCAGTGGCGGCGGAACCGTGGGAGAGATCTTTGGGTTAAGTCTTATAGAAACTTGTGGTTGGTGTTTTGGATTGGTAGAACGTAATGATTTTGTTTAAACTTTGCAGAGAGACAAAGTTGAGTATAAACTCTAGTATAGATTTCATATGTTTTGATAGTTTATTAAATTCTGCAGAGATCCTAAATGCAAGTTAATGGGTTTGTTTTGAGTTGTTAAGAGGTTTATAAAACTAGTATAGAGTATAGATTTGGAGTTATTTATCTATATGCTTTGGAAGTGTATAAATTATGGACCCTTGAAAGGTTTTCCCAGGTCTGAAATTGCAGCTTTCAGGCGTGCCAGTCGACTGGTTCAGATACCAGTCAACTACCATATCGAACAGAACCCTTCTGTTCGATGCACCAGTCGACTGCCAAGACGCCAATCGACTGGTACCGTGCACAGAAAGCTTCTGTGGCTAACACCAGTCGACTGGCCTTCTAGCAGTCGATTGGTGCCATTAAAAAAAAATTCAGAGCAAGTTAAGGGAAGTCAAGTAGTTGTAACCTAAGGCTGAGGATAAGGTAAAGTTAAGGTTAAGTAAAAGTGATGTCCGCCTTAAGAAAGAGAAGTCGGGTCGTGACAAGTCGACTGGTAGCGACTGGTTCAGATTTGAGCTCTATTTAAAAGAGCTCGTTTCTTACTTTCTTTTCTTAGCGAAACTTACTTAGTCAAAGCTTGTTAGTAGCCTGTTGTGATTAGATAGTGTCCAGAGTTTATGGAGAGGTTTCTCCACCCACAAGGAACTACACGATCTAGCCGGAGGTGCTCCGGGGAATCATCCACCGACGGATTAGGGATCGCCCACCTTACGGGCAGCCGTGGAGTAGGAGTTTATCTCCGAATCACGTAAATCATGAGTTTCTTCCTTATTTTAGTTTAGTTTTATTTTAGTATATTCCGCTTGCGCAACTAACCACGTAGGAAGAACGAACCGACAAATTGATATTCACCCCCCCCCCCTCTAGCAACCGAATCAATCTAACAAGTAGTATCAGAGCAAGGACCGCTCTTGATTGGAATAAGAGCCAAAGGAGCAAGAAAGCTAAAGGGAAAATGATGGAAGATAAGCTAGGGGATGATATCAACACACCACCAACATATGACCATGAAGATTTTGTCTATTGGAGAGCAAGAATGAAGATGTAGCTAGGAATGGATTGGGAGTGTGTGATGACAATAGAGGAACCATTCGAGATCCCTAAGGACAAGCACGGAAAGAAGCTCCGACCAAGATATTGAACTAAGGAGCAACAAGAACAATCTCGGGCAAACGAAAAGGTAATTGATATATTAATCAATATTTTGCCTAACAATGTGTTGAGTGATGTAGGGGCATATAAAAATACATATGAGTTGTGGAACAACTTGGAGAAGTGTCATGAGAACCCCACACCAACTCAAAGAGTGGAAGAGCCTGAAGAGATAAGCTCAAGCGTCCAAAGAGATCAAGAGGGAGAATAAATGTCAACCTCATCAAGTGAGGTGACACAATTTAGTGAAGAAGCATCAACCTCCTCAAGAGAAGAAGAGGAAGCATCAACTTCAAGGATTGAGGGGGAGGAGAGACCCTCAATCATACAAGAACAAGAAAAAGCTCCAACCTCCACCAAAGCCAAATCAAAAGAACATATTACATGCTTTGGATACAACAAAAAGGGGCACTACAAGGACAAGTGTCCACTAGGTAAGAAGGAGGAAATCCCTAAACCCAAGTCCTTTCAATTTAAATCTAATGTGGGGTATAGGGAAAAGAGTGAAAAGAAGCACATTATGTGCTATACGTGCAGGGAGCTAGGACATTATCATACTCAATGTCCAAGGAAAGGAGAGCTCAAAAAGATGGAGCACCTAAGCGGGATTATTGTGAAGGAGATTCTCTCTCTGGCGATTTGAAGGTGATTCACGCGGGCAAAGGGCGTGCAAACGCCTCTTCTGGCGTATGCAGTGGCTGTCAAGCCCATATCCCCTCGAGTCTCGAAGAAAAGTTTTGATGATATTGGAGCTGATTTCAAGACGATCGTCACTTATAACAATAAACCTGGAATTTTCTACTCAGAGGAAGAAATCGCAGGTATGGCAATTCATTATCAATACTCCTTAGTTGGAAAATTCTCAGGATGGCGTCCAAATCAAGAGATAATTCTGTAAGCATTCAGAAACCTTGGACTGTCTAGCTCCTATAACATCCGATTTTTACGCGCTGGATACATTTTCATACACTTATCCTCAAATGAAGACATGGCTCGAGTTTGGGGTCAAGGTATATGGTTTATCGGGGGTGTTCCTTTGAGAATTTTCAAATGGTTGCCACATTTTTCTTATGAAGTAGAATCGTCAGTAGTTCCAATCTGGATTTAGCTACCGGACTTGCCAATTCATATGTTCAACAAGCGCAGCCTTTTCTCGGTTGCTCGAATTGTGGGAAAGCCTATTAAAGTAGATGAAGGCACAGCAGATGGCTCCAAGCTCTCGACAGCATGTATTGTTAGTAATATGAGAGAAGTGTCATAAGGCAATCGCCTTATGATTGTAATCATTTACTTTAATAAATGAATATTCACTATTTGAGTATACATGTTCATGTATTTGATTGAGATCTAAAACTCATTTACTGAATGTCCGCAATACAATTCACAGCATGAGAGAATTTGTGATGAATTCACAACTAGTGATTATCTCTACATGTGCAATTGTGAAGTATTGAAATTGTCCCTAGTCGATGAATTGATAAATATGGATGCTATCAATTCTGTTAAGACTAGCATGGGTTATTCTCTAATCAGCTGATTCTCACTGGCTGGTGACATTGGGATGTCCAGAGATAAACATGGATGCTAGTTAAGGGAACTAGTTCATTGGAGTGACTGGCTGTAAAACTTCATATGGGAATCTACATGTAGATATGTCAATGAAGTTCTTACTGCAGCTTAAGTGCGATGTTCCTTTGACTTGCGGTGTTCAAGTCATCTTGGTCATGGAGACTTGTACTTTAACATCTTAAGCAAGCATCTCTAAGGAGGTGTGGACCCAGGATGGTAGGGTATAAGCCGAAGTGCCCGAAGATGTTTGAACAGCATACAAAGGATTCACCACTCCTTGCGAGGAGATGTATACCCAAGGCCTATCGTCGGATTGTTACTCAAAGCCTCTGTCTAGAGCATCACATGTTCAGAGTATGAATCTCTCAGAAACATGAGAGTAACTAGAATCCGTTGGATGAGAAAGACATTACTTGGGCTAGGTGTGACATAGTCAGCCTAGTGGGGACTGACACACATAGACCGTGTCCTGAACCCAGTGGGTATAAGATGGTGAAGGGAATGAGGCACGACTCATTATAGCTGCTGAAGGGTTTCAGAATTATTTCTGAGGTCAACCATTGATCTTTCGATTAATTGGGGATCATGATGTACTACTAGGTGCCACTCATGATCGTTCTATAATTGGTTAATTATAGACGGCCAACATAAATCGAAAGCCTATTTAGTCACACGCACAACGAGTAATCCGAGGGATTTAAAACGAGTTGAAAATTGGATTTTCCGATCAAGAGAAATAAGTCGAATCTGAATTTATCAGAAACGCATCGGAAGCTTAAAATTGCTAAGTCTTTTGAAGGCTTATTGGACGAATTAAATGAGTTTAATTCGCGAGGAGGCGGCTTGGTTTGGCCGGCCAAAGAGGGTCCCCACCCTCTTTGGTTTGGCCGGCCACAACAAAAGGGAGGAACCAAATTGTTTTGGTTCAAATTATAAAATAAACCACGCGTGATTTGTTTTATAAAATTATGGATAAAGAAATTTGTATAAAGAAATTTATATAAAAGTTTATATAAAGAAATTTATATAAAAAGATTTATTTTGGAAATTAAAATGAACCATGGATTGGTTTATTTTATAAGTCAATAACGGATTGATTTACCATAATAAATAAATTTATATAAAGAAATTTATGTAAATAAATTTATTTTCATGGAAATTAAAATAAACTTTAAATGGTTTATTTTATTTTATAAAATCAATTATGAATTGATTTTTCCATGATAAGAAAAATTTATATAATAAATTTCTTGTGAAAATTTATTCCATAATAAAAGGAGAGATATGTTTGTTTTTTATTATAAATTTAGTTATAATAAAAACATGGCATAACGGAATAATTCATAAAAAATTTATAAGATAAATTTTTTATGAAAATTTATTCCGTTAAAAGGGAGACTTGGCGATAGAGAGGCTACTATATAAAGGAACCAAGGCAAGGCTTGAATTCGAATTAAGAGATTAAGTAGCAAGCTCTCTCTCTCTCTTATTCTCTCCCTCTCTCTCTCTAGGGCCGGCGCCCTCTCTCCTCCCCTAGGGCCGGCACACCACCTAGCTAGGGTTGCCGTGAGCCTCCTCCACCAAGAAGGTGCCAAAGAAGAAGAAGAAGCGGGTCGCGACTCCTTCCTTCCCCCGGAATCTTGATTCCGTTACTTGGTGGTAAGTCTTCCATCTTTCTCTCTTGATATTCTTGTCGTGCCTTTGGAGAATCTAGTAGTTCTTGTCGGCACGAAACTCGTGGCTTTGCGAAGTCATCCCGAAGTGAACTCGGCGTGGACGTGTGATAAGCACCATTTTATTGATTATTTTAATTATTAAAATCCATGTTTGACCTATGTTTTTATTGCTTAATTGTGATTTTACCCTAGGTTTTAGGATTTCCTCTTATTTTGGACTTAATTGTAAATTTACACATTTTTGGATTATTTGGCCACTAATTTTCTGATATATTTTTGTAGGCATGAAAGGATCTTGGACCTAAGGCATACTGGGTCAAACTTGAGTCGGATGTGAACCGGATCGAATTATCAAGCTTACAATTAATCCGGGCCATCCGATTCAAGAGCGGCTAGATCTGAGACATCCGGGATGATCTGAAGCAATCCGAGCTAGGGTTAGGGTTGATCAAGCTCTATGATCAAGATCTGAAGGTTTCATTCCAATCAGAGCTCAATCAACCGTTGGATCAAGCAAGGAGGGCTCTAGAGCGTCCATTCACAGATAGAGTTGATCTGGACCATCCGTTGCACATCTGGAGGATCCGAGCTACCAAGAGGCAGATCCTGACCCCAGATCATCATCATAAAAATTTGGATCAAATCAGAGCAAGATCAGTCGTTGGATTTCCTCCGATCAATCTGGGCCGTCCGTTGATAACTATTTAATCAAAACACAGCCACATTTCCTCCTCGTCGCGTCTTCGCCGCAACAGTATCATCTTCATCATTCTTCTTCATTTCTTCGTAGTTTTCTTAGTTTTGAAGGCGCGACCACTCAATCTCGACCTTGGATCATCTTCTGGATCCTTGGAGATAGCCTTGGTGGAGAATTCAGCTCAAATTTGCACCGGAAGAGGGTTGTTTGAGGGTTTCGGCAGCTCAGCAGTCCAGTCACTTGCGCCTCTTCCATAAGCCATTTCCGACCATCTGAGCCGGCTGTAGGGGTTCTCAGGTGAGCCCAGGTGGTCCGCGAATCATCATAGCAACCACCATCGACTGAGGCCAAGGAAATTGGATTGAAATTCCAGCTGCGTGCGTTTTGAGCAGAGTTCATCAAGCGAGGCTGATTTCCATTGATTTGCTATGCCTAGGGGTTCGAAGCCAGCTCTTGCTTGACGACCAAGAAGATCTTGAGCTTAGGGAGAGTTGAGGAGTAGTTTACCGTGGTTAATTTCAGTCAATTAGCTGTAAATTTTGTTTCTGCTGTTTCTGAATCTGTCTTAGCTGCTGTAATTTCGTTTCTGATTGGTTTCTGCTTAATTAGGATTCAAATCTTCTAGTTCAACAGC
Source organism: Boesenbergia rotunda (assembly GCA_024364735.1). Lineage (NCBI taxonomy): Eukaryota > Viridiplantae > Streptophyta > Magnoliopsida > Zingiberales > Zingiberaceae > Boesenbergia > Boesenbergia rotunda. The sequence continues at coordinate 153,575 of JAGFNQ010005231.1, forward strand.
TAGGGAATATGTTTAGTGGATAATTATATTTAATTTCAGTGATTTGCTGCATTAATTTCTTGCGTATCAGCTGAAGTATTGCGTATCAGCTCTGTTCCAACATTTTTGTTCAGTTTCGAATTTTTCAGCTTTTGTTTCAATTCGATTAGTGTTTAACTTTATTCCTTGCAATCGGAGATCACAATTAGTGTGTTAATGTGTTAGATTCGAGTTCATTTCTCAGTCGGGTTTATTTCTGAAATTAAGATCAGCTTGTGTGTATCAAAACCCAATTCTGCATTCTACAATGAATTTCTGCATTTTTGTGCACCATTTTGCATCCAGTTTGCGACTAAGTTGATTGGTTTTCTAGTTCTGAATTTAATTACTCAACCCTGCGCATCAATTGGTTTATAGCTGAGTTTTCTAATGCTGCATTCGAATTCTGAAGGTTTGACTTCATTTCTGCACTCTTGCATTGCATTTCTATATCAAGAACATTTCTGAATTGTTCATATGGTTACTGCACTTTAGTTCCGAGCCTACATTGTGTATCAAACAACAATTCAGCATTGGATTAGTGCCAAGTTAAATGTAATTCTGGTGTGTCATTGCATTGAATTCAGATTACTTTGTCCAATTGTTTTGCATCTGAATTGAACTTCATTTCTGCACATTGTGCTGCAGTCATCATCTCTGAAATTTCCTACGTATCAAGCTATTAAATCTTGCCTTTGTATCAAGAAAAGAGTCTACATTGATTGGAGTCCAGTAAACTTACCTTTCAGTGAACTATTGCAATCGATTTCAGCTTCCAATGGCATTCGGCAGATTCTGAATTCATCCATTTCTGCCTCTGTTTATTTCTGAACATTGCAGTAGCTGCAATTCTGTGCATCGTATTTAAGTTGGATTTCTGAAGTTTTTGTCTATCCTTTCATTCAGCTTGTTTCTGAATTGATTAGATTGTTTCTGCACAGCAAATTCAGCCTGTTTAAGGGTAGTGACTTCACATTCAGTGACTTCCAAATTGTAGTTTCCTTGTCTGCATTGCCAAGTTGCTGAATTTCTGCATGTTCTATAAAGATTAAATTCCTGCATTGATTTGTATCGGAAGTAAACAGATCCTTTGGAGTTTGGGTTATGCTGGAAATCAGTTTAAATTGCCTTTGACTTGTTTTTGAATTGGAATTTTATTTTGACACATAAGCTTTCTTTTTTCGTACCAAGTGTAGGTTGCATGCATTTTGTATCAAGTGGATGTTTCGGTTTGAATGTTGTAGATCCTGAAGCTCCATCTAATTTGCTGTGGCATTTTGCAATTGAAATCAGATTTGTTTGTTTCCAAAATTGCTTTAGTGCCTTAATTGAGTTTTCCATTGATTGAGTTAACCATTGTTACCACTTGTTTAGTTCATTGGCTATTTTCCTTCTCTTTTCTTTGTGCTTTCATTTCCAAACTGCAACCCAAAACCCAGATTTAATTTGAAACCCGAAATTCACAAACGACACCTAAATACAAGCACGAATCACACAACATCAACTAGCCCCGAGAAAAATATGACCTGTGGCCCCTATATTACATTTTCAGATTTTGATTGTAAAAAGGGTTTCCAGTTATTCATTTATAAATTCTAAATTCGATAGACTCACAATTTCGTGACAATATTTAATATATCATTTGGGTCTGTCAACGTGAATAGAGGCGGAGCTTCCAAGGGATACTACGGTTGGATCTCGTCCCTCTCTACGAGTTACGCGAGGTATTAAGTAAATTAGTTTACTTTCTGTAAAATTTTAAATGTATGATCATGTCTCCACAACTTAAGGTTGTATGCTAGACCTTCCGCTGCACGTAATTAAATTTCAAAATTACGAACCCGTATCCATGTCAACATGCACCCGGTCCCAACAGTGGTATCAGAGCCGGTTAGTGTTCGACATAATCATACAATTGTTTTGCGGAAAACTTTATCATGATCTCAATTTCGGAAAATTTTCCAATTATGGAAACTTTCCAATTATGGTAAATTTTAGATTTAGGAATTTCAAGGTTTGGAAATCCTCATGAAATTTCGCAAACTTTTGAAATATCCTAGTTTCTGAAATTTTATGATAATTGTGAAAACTTCCCATTTTCGGAAACTTTCCAATTTTGGAAATTTCCTATTTTGGAAATTTTCTAATTTTGGAAATATGTAAGTTTTCTTTGTACCAGAAACTTACAAATATTCTGAAAACCTATTATGGAAAGCTCGCAATTTTGGGCACTTTCTTTTGAGAAAGTCTAGACAAATTTATGGATCATTAATTGACAATTAAATTCGAATTAGTTTTAAATTATTAACAAAATTCTTTTCTTTGGGTATCTGTGCCTCGGGGAGCCACCCAAATTAAAGTTAGTTGTTATAATTTAATTTCCTATTTTGAATAAGAATTGTCAAGTTTGATTTGGCTACGCCTCGGGGAGCGGGCCAAATTAGATTTATGACAAATTTCTTTTCTTTGGGTATCTGAGCCTCGGGGAGCCACCCGAAGAAAATAATTTGTTGTAATTGATAAGTCCATAAATAAAATATGTGATCAAATCATGGGAATTTTGGATAATTTCCTTATTTGATTTAAGAGGTGATGCTCTTACACATTATTGTCTCTAAAATTAATTAGGAAAATTGTTTCCTATAGAGTTTATTTCCTTTAATAAGTTTTTCATGAAAATAATATGTGGTTGAATTAAGGGAATCTGTCTCTTAATTTAATAAGATTTGATTTAGAGAAATCAAAGTCTTAAACATATTATTTCCGAAATTAATTATGACAATTTAGGAAATTGTTTCCCAAAACAATTCCTTAAATAAAGTATGAAATTATAATTAGGAAATCCGGTTCCTAATTCAATTAATGAGACTTGATAAATTAAGTCACATACATACTTTATTAAGAAAATCGTTAGTGCATGACATAATTATATGTCATGAATGTGCTTAGAAAAGAAAAGATGAGACCCAAAACCCCTTATAAAATATTAAGACCAACACCTTCCATTAATATGGTTAGAACCGGAGTTTTGTTTCTCGTTTGGGTTGATGGACACATCCATGCCCGGCTTGATCCTCAACATGTTCAAACCATGGAATTAGTTTTTGATTAATATAGTTGGAGTCAGAGGTCAATCCTTAGTTTTGGTTGTTGGACACATCCAAGCCTAACTAAACGGTTGAATGACCTCCAACCATATTAAAACTATTTCTTGATTAATGGGTCAGCCTTAAGCTTGGAGCATCGATTTGTTGTGCCACAGTCAAGGTCGATGTAAAGAGAGGTGCAGTTGGGTGCTATGTATATTGTTGCATACTTGTTAATGAGTTAACAATCCAATGATTTATGCAAACATTCAATTAGTTGATAGCATAAAGTGATAGTTACATATATGTGATATGTAATCGGTATAATTACCTACCTTCATAGCTAAAAATGACTTGATGGCCACAGCCATGGTTGTTCTTATCTATGATTGGATATCAACATATTTGGAGATGTTCCTACGATCTCCCGAATTGATAAAAGGGGGTTATTCAATTCAAAAAATAAATAGGATTTAATGAATGTATATTGATGCATTCTTTATCATTCTTATCACATAAACTCAATTTGTATTTCTAGGATAATCACCTGATCATGTCTTCTTTGAATTTACGTTCCATTTTGAACACCAATAAACTGACTGAGCCAAACTTCATGGACTGGCTTCGAAACCTGAGGATGGTCCTCAAGGCAGAAAAGCTTGCTTATGTCCTTGAAGAATAACTTCCCAACCATTCCTGAGTTGCTTAACCTGCTGAAGACTGTAGAGCCTTCTGTGAAGCAGGATCAGGAGACGGTACTGTTAGTTGGTTCCTCAAAGAAAGGTTCTAAGAGGAAGCCCAAAGAATAAAATAAGCGAAGGAAGAAAAAGGCCAAAAGACTGAAAAGGCACCAAAAGACACTTGCCATCACTGTGGCAGGGAGGGCCACTGGCGAAGAAACTGCAAGGTTTATCATGAGTCCTTGAAGAGGGAAGGCATCCGATGCCCCATCCTCTTCAAGTATCTTCGTTATTGAATGTCACTCTATTTCCTCGTACACCTGGGTACTGGATACTGGGTGTAGCTCACATATATGTAATGACATACAGGGGCTAAGGAATAGAAGAAGACTCGTCAAGGGAGAAGCAAATTTACGAGTTGGAAATGGAGCAAAAATTGCTGTTGTTGCCATCGGAACATATTTGCTAAAGCTCTCTACTAGACGTATCTTAGAATTGGATAATTGTTATTTTGTTCCTTCTTTAATAAAGAACATTGTATCTATTTCATGTTTGAATGAAAAAGGTTATCATTTAACTTTTAGTAACAATTGTTGTTACATAACTTTAAATGGCGTTCTTTATGGGACCGAAACTTTGTGCAATGGTATCTACACGTTAGATTTATCTGGTGACATTTTCAATATAGAAGTAAGCAACAAGCATGCTCAAATAGATAATCGAATAGGCTCCTACACATGGCATTGTCGTCTTGGCCATGTAAGTAAGAAACGCATGACCGAATTACACCGATGTGGAATTCTGGAATCATTTGAACCCGGTTCATTTGATACATGTGAATCATGCTTAAAAGGCAAGATGACCAAATTACCCTTTTCCGGAAAAGGTAATCCAGTGGGAGAATTGCTTGGTCTAATACATACTGATGTATATGGACCAATGTCAACTCTTGCACAAGGAGGCTATAGCTACTTCATCACCTTTATCGATGATCACTCACGATTCGGGTATGTGTTCTTGGTGAAACACAAATCTGAGGCTTTTGAGAAATTCAAAGAGTTCAAAAATGTAGTAGAGAAACAGCTTGGCAAAAATATTAAGATACTTCGATCCGATCGAGGTGGTGAATACTTGAGTCAAGAGTTTCAAGATTATCTTAGGGACAATGGGATATTATCTCAATGGACTCCGTCGTATACACCACAGCATAATGGTGTATCTGAGAGGCGTAACCGAACCTTGATGGACATGGTTAGATCCATGATAAACCATGCAACTCTTCTAAAGTCCTTTTGGGGCTATGCACTTAAGACAGCTGTTTACTTGCTAAACAGAGTCCCAACCAAGGTAGTCTCTACTACTCCATATGAGATATGGAATAGTAAGAAACCTCACTTAACTCACCTTAAGATATGGGGTTGTCCTGCTTATGTGAAGTGGACTGTATCAGACAAATTGGATGCTAAGTCTGATAAATGTCTATTTGTTGGATACCCTAAGGAAACGAAGGGTTACCAATTCTATCATCCCTTGGAACAAAAGGTGTTTGTTTCAAGGCATGTTGTATTTCTGGAAAAAGAATTTCTTTTACAAGAAAACAGTGGGAGTAGCATTGAACTTGATGAATTTCAAGAAACTCCAATAGACATTATAGAGACACCTAGTCTAGACCCACAACCGATAACTCATAGTGATGAGCTATCAGTTGAACCTAAAATAACACCACCTCTTCGTAGATTTGATAGGACACGCAATATTCTAGAGAGATACAGATTTCTCATAAGTGAATCGAACGACATGTTACTCATAAGCGATGACGAACCTATCAGTTATGAAGATGTTCTGAAAAGTTCAGAAAGGGAAAAATGGCTTGAAGCCATGAAATCGGAAATGGATTCCATGTACGAAAATCATGGGACTTGGTTAACCCACCTGAAGGGATTAAGCCCATAGGGTGCAAGTGGGTTTTCAAGAAGAAAACCGACATGGAAGGTAATGTAGTTACCTTTAAGGCTAGATTAGTGGCAAAAGGATATCGTCAGAAACAAGGAATTGATTATGACGAAACCTATTCGCCAGTAGCTATGCTTAAATCCATTCGGATGCTCCTAGCCATAGCATCTCATTATGATTATGAGATATGGCAAATGGATGTGAAAACAGCTTTCCTTAAATGGAAACCTACTTGAGGATGTATACATGATACAACCTAAAAGTTTCACTTCGGTTGATAAAACCAAAATATGCAAGCTTCGACGATCCATATATGGACTGAAGCAAGCATCCAGGAGCTGGAACATCCGTTTTGATGAGACAATCAAAGAGTTTGATTTCTCACAAAATCCTGACGAACCCTGTGTGTACAAGAAGGTTAGTGGGAGTGCAGTCGTATTCCTAGTGCTATATGTCGATGACATATTGCTTATAGGAAACGATATATCAGTCTTACAATCAGTTAAAATTTGGTTGTCCAAAACTTTCTCCTTGAAAGACCTGGGAGAAGCAACCTATATCCTTGGGATTAGAATCTATAGAGATAGATCAAAATGGTTACTTGGTCTTTCGCAGTCTACATATATAGACCGAGTGCTAAAAAGGTTTAGCATGTCGGAATCTAAGAAAGGTTACCTTCCCATCAGGCATGGGATCAACCTTTCAAAGTCTATGTGTCTGCGCACAGAAGACGAGAGGATCTGCATGAATAAGATTCCTTATGCATCCGCGATAGGATCTATCATGTATGCTATGTTATGTACTAGGCCCGATGTATCGTATGCTCTGAGCGTCACGAGCAGATACTAGTCTGATCCAGGAATGGATCATTGGGCGGCTGTCAAGACCTTAAGTACTTAAGAAGAACTAAGGATGTGTTCCTAATATATGGAGAAGGAGGTATGGTAATACGTGGGTATACAGATGCCAGTTTCCAGACAGATAAGGATGACTCCAAATCTCATTCTGGATACGTATTTATTTTGAATGGAGGCGCAATAAGTTGGATAAGTTTCAAACAAGACACCGTAGCGGATTCTACCACGGAAGCGGAATATATTGCAGCTTCGGAAGCAGCAAAGGAAGCAGTCTGGATCAAGAAGTTCGTCTCAGAACTTGGTGTGGTTCCAACCATTGATGAAGCAATACCGGTTTATTGCGACAACAATGGAGCTATTGCACAAGCAAAGGAACCAAGGTCTCATCAGCGATCCAAACATGTGCTTCGCCGCTATCAACTGATCAGAGAGATTATAAGTAGGAATGATATACAAATTGAGAAATTCCCACTGAAAGGAATTTAGCGGATCCTTTAACTAAGGCCTTGCCTCAAAGCAAGTTTGAGGGTCATGTTAGAGCCTGTGGTATTGGATACCGTAGCGATTGACATTAGGCCAAGTGGGAGTTTGTTAGTAATATGAGAGAAGTGTCCTAAGGTAATCACCTTATGATTGTAATCATTTACTTTAATAAATAAATATTCACTATTTGAGTATACATGTTCATGTATTTGATTGAGATCTTAAACTCATTTACTGAATGTCCGCAATACAATTCACAGCATGAGAGAATTTGTGATGAATTCACAACTAGTGATTATCTCTACATGTGCAATTGTGAAGTATTGAAATTGTCCCTAGTTGATGAATTGATAAATATGGACGCTATCAATTCTGTTAAGACTACCATGGGTTATTCTCTAATCAGCTGATTCTCACTGGCTGGTGACATTGGGATGTCCGGAGATAAACATGGATGCTAGTTAAGGGAACTAGTTCATTGGAGTGACTGGCTGTAAAACTTCATATAGGAATCTACATGTAGATATGTCAATGAGTTCTTACTGCAGCTTAAGTGCGATGTTCCTTTGACTTGCAGTGTTCAAGTAATCTTGGTCACGAAGACTTGTACTTTACATCTTAAGCAAGCATCTCTAAGGACGTGTGGACCCAGGATGGTTGGGTATAAGCCGAAGTGCCCAAAGATGTTTGAACAGCCTACAAAGGATTCACCACTCCTTGCGAGGAGATGTATACCCAAGGCCTATTATCGGATTGTTACTCAAAGCCTCTGGCTAGAGCATCACATGTTCAGAGTATGAATCTCTCAGAAACATGAGAGTAACTAGAATCCGTTGGACGAGAAAGACATTACTTGAGCTAGGTGTGACATAGTCAGCCTAGTGGGGACTGACACACATAGACCGTGTCCTGAACCAAGTGGGTATAAGATGGTGAAGGGAATGAGGCACGACTCATTATAGCTGCTGAAGGGTTTCAGAATTATTTCTGAGGTCAACCATTGATCTTTCGATTAATTGGGGATCATGATGTACTACTAGGTGCCACTCATGATCGTTCTATAATTGGTTGATTATAGACGGCCAACATAAATCGAAAGCCTATTTAGTCACACGCACTACGAGTAATCCGAGGGATTTAAAACGAGTTGAAAATTGGATTTTCCC
>JAGFNQ010005231.1:162998-183053 GCA_024364735.1 Boesenbergia rotunda
GCGAGGTATTAAGTAAATTAGTTTACTTTCTGTAAAATTTTAAATGTATGATCATGTCTCCACAACTTAAAGTTGCATGCTAGATACGTGGTTAAAATAATTTAGGAAATTATTTATGCTAAACCTTCCGCTGCACATAATTAAATTTCAAAATTACGAACCCGTATTCATGTCAACATGCACCCGGTCCCAACATGTATTTGTGTGGAAATTGATTTGTTAAAGCCTAGAGTGGATGATTTCTGGATTGGTATTGGTGAAGAGAAGCGGCTTCAGAAAGTGATCTATGAAAATCAGCCAAAGTATTGCATTGATTGTAAACATTTGGGACATGCGATAGATGAATGCTACGTAAATGGAAATAAGCCAAAACTTGCATGGAATTCTGACAGGAATGGATCAAATCTAATGGAAGAAGATTTGAGACTGCATTTAAACAAATGAAAGGAAAAAGACATGGCTCTGGCATATATTGGCACGCAAGAGGAAGAGATGACTCTAAAACAAATGGGGAAAAAGAAATGGATACAGAAAAACTATATCTCAAATCCTTCTAATAGTATGCAAAATGTAAATGGAGGTGATAACCAATTTCAACCTCTGGCTGGTTTGGAAGAGGAGGACCAAGATGAAATGGGAATTGTTGATGTTTTTGATGGAAATGCTAATGGTCTTAATGGTGAAAATAGAGAAGCACCAAATGTTAATGTGCAGGAAAATAGGGAAGATAGGGATAAATATTTAGATGTATCAATTTCAGGAGAAAGTGGGCAAGTGCTAAACAAAAATATGCAGAGCAAGAAATAAGCAGTGACTGTTAATAATACACAGTTTGGAGGGGAAGACAATGATATAGATAAGCAACAATATGATCCACTTTCGGCAAAAGAGTCTATTGCAGCAGGTCTCTATGGGCTTTCACAGATAGAGAACAATACAATGGATGACTTTGAAAAGGAGGAAGATGAGAGACTTTGGGGGGAGCAAGAAGAACCAAATGAGCCTGAATTTTCAAAATCTTTTGAGGAAGAAAAAGATTCGGACAGTATGAATGAAATGCATTTACAAAGGAGATCATCCTATGATTTGGCTACTAGTCCAAGTAAGAGGGAGAGATAAGGGGTTGTGGATGTGGCTATGGCGAATCAAAAAACTACCAGGGGCAAAGCTGTGCCGAGAGAACAAGGGAAGTTTAAGGCAATAAAGCCTCCCAAATCTTTGGATGTTTCAGATTTAACTGTGAAAGAATCTGAGCAGTTACCAGGGGTTTCAGCAGGTTTTATAAGTACAAACAAAGGCAAACAGTCCCTTAACTCTGTCTATATGCCAGCAGAAAACCGAAGGATAACCAGGAGCAAAGCTCAAATACAGAAAGCTTCTTCCTCATCACATTTTTAAATGGCAGGTATGATATGGAATATAAGAGGTTTGGGTAATCATGCTTCTTTGCGCAGAGTTCATTTCTTAAGGAAGTTACACCACCTGAATTTCTTAAGTATTCTAGAGCCTTTTGTTGAGTTAAATGAAGGTTTTATTACCAGACGTTTAGGTTTTAAAACTACTATTTCAAATTGTTCTGGCAAAATTTGGTTTATGTTTGATGCTAATGTTAAATGTGTAGTTCTTTTTTATCATGATCAGTTTCTACATATAGAAGTCTGCTCCTCTACTTTTCCTATCAAAATGCTAATAACTATCATCTACGCCAAGTGAAATCAAGTGGGGAGAGCAATCCTTTGGGAGAAATTATTGGAAATCAGACCGGATGGAAATGAATTTTGGCTAGTATGAGGTGATTTCAATGTTATCTCTAACTCAAATGAGCACTCTAAAGGTTTTCTTCCTAAGTTGGGAGCGGTACAAGATTTCAATGATTTTCTGTTGATAGTTGGGCTTCTAGACGCTAGTTTTGTTGGTGATAGATTTACATGGACAAATAATAAAATTTGGAAGCGACTGGATAGAGTTCTTATATCTTCTTCCTGGAATGCTCATGAATTTTCAGTGCGTGTAGAGCATCTAAGTCGGGCTTGTTCAGATCATTGCCCTCTTCTTATTACCTTTCCAGAATTTTTAAAACCAGTTGCTTTATTTAGATTCCAGAACATGTGGATCAAATACCACCATTTTTTGCAAACGGTTAGACTCAACTGGTTGCTACCGATTGCTAGTTATGGGCTGAAGAAATTACAAGCCAAATTAAGAAGACTTAAAGAGCATTTGAAGTGGTGGAATTGGGAAATCTTTGGTGATATACATGATAACATAATGAAAGCAGAAGAAGGCTTTGCGGCAGCAGAAAAAGCCTATGATTTAAACCCTTTAGAAGCCAATAAAATTGACAAAGCTCAAAAGCAAGATGTGTTATTCAAAACGCTAAATATGGAAGAAATTTTTTGGAAGCAAAGAGCTGCTGTGATGTGGGCAGTGGAGGGTGAAAGGAATACAAAATTCTTTCATGGTTTGGTTCAAAAAAGAAGAATGGTAAACAGGATTTTCCGAATATGGGAAGAGAGAGTTTGCTTAGAAAAACCGGAGCAAATATACTCCTCAGCAGTAGTTTACTTTGAGAAGCTGTTATCTGGAGAGGACTATAATGTTGGTGCAATCCTGTTTAGGTCAAGGTTGACCTAGTTTGACTAAGCTCGGGTGAGCTTAGGTCTGGTAAGCTTGGAAAGCTTATGGAATGGTCGTATGTTTCGATGTTTGATAATGATGTTTGAGTGGTCGTGATGTGTGAGTCAAGTGGGTCAAGGTTGACTGGAGGCTTGACTGGGAAAGACCTAGTGGGACTAGGCACACCTAGTGGGACTAGGTGAAGTCCAGGTAGATCGGGGAGATAGTACGCTGGCATGGCAAAAGACCTAGTGGGACTAGGCACACCTAGTGGGACTAGGTGAAGTCCAGGTAGATCGGGGAGATCGTACGCTGGCAAGGGAAAAGACCTAGTGGGACTAGGTGAAGTCCAGATGGATCGGGGAGATCGCATACTGGCAAGGTGGAAGTCTACCGAGAGACTAGACCTAATTCGAGGGTTAGGCGAATCTGGTTGGGAACCAGGTTAAGTCCGAGCTGGGAGCTAGGCAGTAGAAATCCAGGTTGGTCAACGGGGTTGACTGGACACTTGGTAGGGGATCCTAGACTTGTGGAAACAAGTTAGGTTGGACTCAATCGATTGGGTAATCGATTGAGTGAATCGATCAGTGGATCGATTAAGGAAGTTTGCGCGAGAGGACAGAGGGTGGCTGAATCGATTGGGTAATCGATTCAGCCTTCCCTTAATCGATTGGGTAATCGATTAAGGTGTCTCTTGATCGATTGGGGTAATCGATCACAGAGTTTGCGCGAGAGAACAGAGAAGCTCTGAATCGATTGGGTAATCGATTCAGGGCACGGGTAATCGATTGGCTAATCGATTACCGTTCAAAAACTAGCCGTTGAACGGCTAAATCCTACGTGGTAATCGATTGGGTAATCGATTACCAAACCCTAGGCGTCGGGTATAAGGACTTTCGCGCAGGTTTGAAGCCGCAGAACTTCTCCTCTTCTTCTCCAACTTCATTGCCATTTCAAGGGAAGCCTTGGAGCTTAGTGCTGTTGCATTTCCAAGGTCCAAGAGGCAATCACAAGCTTGAAGATAGCAAGGAAAGCAAAGTGTGAGCTTATTTGTAAATCTTGTAAGATTTCTTTTGTGTATTTGCTTTGTTCTTGTTGTATCTTTGTAACAAGCTTGTAAGAGGTTTCTCCACCTCAAGAAGGAGACTTTCATAGTGCATGAGAGTGTGAGGAGAGTGGATCCTTGGATTAGTCACCCGACCGGGGTGGATACCAAGTAAATCCTTGTGTTAGCGATTGTTTGAAGTCTTCCGCCACGACAAATCATCTATAAGCCAATCGGAGCTAATCACCCCCCCTCTAGCTCGCCAATCGGTCCCAACAAGTGGTATCAAAGCAAGGTTGCTCTTCATTGGACTCATCACCAAGAGGGCAAGAGCTAGAGGAAGAAGAAGAAGTTGAAAGAAATCCTAATTTCAAGAAGTCATCATCAAGGGGTTTCAACTTCAAAGATGGAGTTTGGCTATGACACAAGGGCACCTCCACCATTCGACAAAGAAAATTTCAATCTTTGGAAGTCAAAGATTGAGAATTATTTCATGATGGATATAGAGCAATGGTTTGCTCTAATGGAGGGCTTTGAAGCTCCAACAAGCTCAAAAGGAAAACTCCTCAAGAAAAGCAAATGGAATGAGGAGCAAGTCAAGAGATGCGAGGCCAACTACAAAGTGATCAAGCTATTGGTCAACCTTTTGCCAAGCACCATCTTGGACAAGATTGGAGAATTTGAAGATGCCAAAGAGCTATGGAGCAAATTGGCAAGGCTTCATGAAGACCCCTCCACTATACCAAATCAAGACAAATCCGAAGAGGGAATTTCATCGGAGGAAGAAGATTCGGAAGTTGAGAGATGCTCAACATCCGAAGATGAAGCTCAAGAAGTCTCCACTTCAAGGGTTGAAGAGGAGCAAGATGTGCCATTGGCATCGGATCAAAGAAAAGCGTCAACATCATCATCCGAGGTCAATGAGGAGAAAGAAGAAGTCTCCACCTCTAGGATTGAGGGGGAGCAAAGGTCATTCACTCCGGAAAAGGAAGAAGCTTCTACCTCCGGATCAAGTGAAGAGTCATGCAACACCCCTACAAGCAAAGGTATAGATATTTCAATTTGCAAAAATAAAAATCATATCATTTGCTTTGAGTGTAGGGAAAGAGGGCACTACAAGAGTAAGTGTCCCAAATTGGTCAAAAAGAAGGTGCAAGTAGCACCTAAGCCCAAGGAGAAGCCAAAGGAGGTCGCTCCCATGGCAAAGAAGGATAAGAAGCACATTGTGTGCTTCTCATGCAAAGAAAAGAGACATTATAGAAATCAATGTCTAAAGGGGAAGAATCCCACCAAGGCTAAAAGGAGGAGCTCAAGTCAAGGGGGAGCCTCCAAGAATAACACTAAGGTACCATTAGGTAATGGTAATTCTTTTCATCATGATAATATGCATGCTAAAGAAAATTTTTATCATTTTAATGCAATTTATCATGAAAATAGGAGGTTTGTAAAACCTAAGGAAAAATATAGAGCCTTCCATGCTAGGTCCACTACACCTAAGGTTAGAGAAGATTTTAGATCATTTAAGAGTAGACCTACCCAAAACAAGGCCAAGAAGAACAATCACAAAGGCTATACTAGAAAACCAAGCCTTGATGAAGTAATGATTGAAAATCATGTTTTGAGGTCAAAACTTGAGACATTAGAAAAATCCCTTAAGAAAATAGAAAATCTATTTAAGGGATCAAGAGCTCAAAACCTAGATTTAGGAAATCATGGTCCTTCTAGGAGTAAGAAAGGTTTGGGATACAAACCTAAAGCTAAGGATGATGGTCCATCCTATCATAGAGTTCCATATAGGTATGGAACTCAATTTAGGTCTAGGAGTCAAGTTAAGGTCACAAGGGAAGTCATCCCTAGAGTTGACCAAGACAAGACAAAGGGGACTAAGGCTTCGGAGAAGCCTAAGAAAGTCTTTCGGAAAGTATCAAGGGAAGTCATCCCTAGTGAATACCTAGAACACCCAAGGAGCACCAATAGGTTTTGGGTTCCTAAGAGTGTGTTCGCCACACCCTAGATAGGTCTAGAGAGTGTCAACTCTAATTGGAAGGGTAGTTAGCCCAACCTTGATGAAGTTGGCACTTTGGGACATTTTCAAGGAGCTATTACCCTTGAAAATGATGAATTCATTTATCTACTCAAGGAGGAGTAAATTTGTGCCAAACGATATTTTTGGAAGATTGAACTTGATAAAAGTTGGCACAACTAGGATAGAATCCAAAGATATGCCAAGTTGGGGAGTTTTGGCATTATCTTGGAAAATAGGGGCAAAATAGAATTATCAATGGCTTAGCGATGAGTTATTGATACTTAGATAGGAAATCTAGGTATTTTCCTTTTTGCTATTATGCCATGTTTTGGATGCCCTATCACATGCCATGACATCATAATCCATATCTCATATTTTATTATGAAAATATTACATGTCATGTCATTCATGCATCATTTAGCTATAATTTCTTTTGAAAAACCTAATATGATGCATGTCATAGTCATAATCATGCATTTAGTCAATTTTAATTGAAATTAAGGACATTGGCATTAATTGACATCCTAGGTGGATGATCAAAGTTTATAATGCCTAGGTAGAAATGCATGAACCCTAAGATTAGGGAGAACATGACTTTCACATCTCACTAAGACTATAAGGTGACTTGTGTGCTTTTTGAGACACATTAGAACAAGTGAGATGTTAGGAAGATGAACAAAGCTCAAGGTGTTGATTTATCCTCATCTTAGTGAGTTTTAGGATCATCAAAACAAGAATTTAAATGAACTCCAATCATTGGGAAAGCTAATGTACAAGTCATGTGCATTTAGCCCAAGGAATATGGTTGGAAATTGTTTTTGAAAAACATTTCAAAACTATCTTGGAAAACCTTGGTGAAGACTATCTTTTGATAGCACTCATCATTGATGAAATGGACACAAAATAATGAAAAAAAACATTGAAGTATTTCAATAGTTTCCAATTTTGTGTCAATCTTTGAAAAAGGAGGTTATTTTCATAGAAAATTATTTTTCCTTGATAGTATATGGTATAAATAATGTCTACACAAAATTTTAGAATTTTTCGAATTTTGTAGAATTATTTAGGGGTTTCTGAATTTCGGATCTGAAATTGTTTTCAGATTTCAGAAACTCCCAATCGATCAGGTGATCGATTGGGACTATGTCCAATCGATTGGTCAATCGATTGGTCGACCCTTTTACGAGCACAGAAGCTCGGGTAGTCGATCTGGTGATCGATTACAGATAGCCGTAATCGATCGGCTGATCGATTAAGGCAGGCCGTAATCGATTGGTCCCAACACCAATCGATTGGTGAGACTGAAACTGTCTATTTTCAGTCTATTAACCCATTGTTAAGTAACCTAACAATCCCTAGACCCTAGAATTACTTTTATAAGTATATTTGGGTAAATTTCATTGTGAAATCAAAAAGGGAAATGGTTTGGTGAACATTTAAGGGTTAAGGAGAGATTTTGATTCAAATTTTGAATTCCAAAATCTCAATTACCTCAAGTTGAGTTCTCCTAAAGGTTTAGGAACTCAAAAATCATTGTTGGTGCAATGATAGAGGTTTAGTGCATGTTATGAGGGGGAGGTCGTCCTTAATAACATGTGGTTGAATTTTATTTTTTTTTAAAAATAATGAAGATTAGAAATCTTCATTATGATGAATGCTCAAAGGTGAGCATGGGCTCAAATGAAAGGTATGGGACTTTCATTTGATTTGCCTTTGATCATATAGACTCTCGGGGAGAGTTTTGATGTGTGTCAAAGGGGGAGAAATATGGGAGAGATTGAAAGGCTAATAGGGATTAGTCTTTCTCAAACATATTGTCAAACATCAAAAAGGGGGAGATTGTTGGTGCAATCCTGTTTAGGTCAAGGTTGACCTAGTTTGACTAAGCTCGGGTGAGCTTAGGTCTGGTAAGCTTGGAAAGCTTATGGAATGGTCGTATGTTTCGATGTTTGATAATGATGTTTGAGTGGTCGTGATGTGTGAGTCAAGTGGGTCAAGGTTGCCTGGAGGCTTGACTGGGAAAGACCTAGTGGGACTAGGCACACCTAGTGGGACTAGGTGAAGTCCAGGTAGATCGGGGAGATAGTACGCTGGCATGGCAAAAGACCTAGTGGGACTAGGCACACCTAGTGGGACTAGGTGAAGTCCAGGTAGATCGGGGAGATCGTACGCTGGCAAGGGAAAAGACCTAGTGGGACTAGGTGAAGTCCAGATGGATCGGGGAGATCGCATACTGGCAAGGTGGAAGTAGATCGCATACTGGCAAGGTGGAAGTCTACCGAGAGACTAGACCTAATTCGAGGGTTAGGCGAATCTGGTTGGGAACCAGGTTAAGTCCGAGCTGGGAGCTAGGCAGTAGAAATCCAGGTTGGTCAACGGGGTTGACTGGACACTTGGTAGGGGATCCTAGACTTGTGGAAACAAGTTAGGTTGGACTCAATCGATTGGGTAATCGATTGAGTGAATCGATCAGTGGATCGATTAAGGAAGTTTGCGCGAGAGGACAGAGGGTGGCTGAATCGATTGGGTAATCGATTCAGCCTTCCCTTAATCGATTGGGTAATCGATTAAGGTGTCTCTTGATCGATTGGGGTAATCGATCACAGAGTTTGTGCGAGAGAACAGAGAAGCTCTGAATCGATTGGGTAATCGATTCAGGGCACGGGTAATCGATTGGCTAATCGATTACCGTTCAAAAACTAGCCGTTGAACGGCTAAATCCTACGTGGTAATCGATTGGGTAATCGATTACCAAACCCTAGGCGTCGGGTATAAGGACTTTCGCGCAGGTTTGAAGCCGCAGAACTTCTCCTCTTCTTCTCCAACTTCATTGCCATTTCAAGGGAAGCCTTGGAGCTTAGTGCTGTTGCATTTCCAAGGTCCAAGAGGCAATCACAAGCTTGAAGATAGCAAGGAAAGCAAAGTGTGAGCTTATTTGTAAATCTTGTAAGATTTCTTTTGTGTATTTGCTTTGTTCTTGTTGTATCTTTGTAACAAGCTTGTAAGAGGTTTCTCCACCTCAAGAAGGAGACTTTCATAGTGCATGAGAGTGTGAGGAGAGTGGATCCTTGGATTAGTCACCCGATCGGGGTGGATACCAAGTAAATCCTTGTGTTAGCGATTGCTTGAAGTCTTCCGTCGCGACAAATCATCTACAAGCCAATCGGAGCTAATCACCCCCCCTCTAGCTCGCCAATCGGTCCCAACATATAATTGTTACGATATTAATTTTGATCATATCCCAGCACTAGTTAATTTTGTTGATAATGCTAGCCTTATTGCATCTCCAGATATGGAAGAAATAAGACAAATCATATGGGGAATGTCAAAGAATAGTGCTGCGGGTCCAAATGGATTTTCAGCAGAATTTTATATGGCTTGCTAGGAAATTATTAAAGAGGGTATTCATGAGGCAGTTCTAGATTTCTTTCAAGGCAACTCAATGCTAAAAGGTATGGCGGCTACTACAATAGTGCTAATTCCCAAGGTGGATAATGCGCAGCAATGGAAAGATTTTATGCCTATCAGCTTATGTAATGTTTCAAACAAAATAATTTCCAATTTGCTATCTAAAAGATTGAGTCATATCATGGATAAAATTATCTCATCTTCATAGAGTGGTTTTATGTCAGGTAGATTGATTTCAGATAACATCTTGTTGGCACAGGAGTTCAATCACAAGTTAAACTATCACATGAGAGGTGGAAACTTAATTCTGAAATTAGATATGGCAAAAGCATTTGACAGAGTTCAATGGACTTTTCTTTTTAAAGTTATGGAGGCTTTTGGGTTCTCGAGTGCCTTTATTGGGCTTATTGAGCGTTGCATCACTGAATGCTGGTTCTCTGTTAAAGTCAATAGACATTTAGCCGATTTCTTTCACTCTAAACGAGGACTGAGGCAAGGTGACCCTCTATCTCCTTTACTCTTTATCATCGCTGCAGAATTCCTATCCAGAGGTTTGGACAACTTATTTGGTAAATTCCCGCAACTATATTTTTCTTCAAGATGTGACATTAAACTTTCACATTTAGCCTATGTTGATGATATAATGATTTTAATGAATGGTTCAGTAAACAATGTGAAACGGGTCAAGAAATTTCTAGATGAGTATGAAATATCTTCAGGCCAGGCCATCAATGCGGGGAAGAGTATGTTCTATCCTGCTAAGAGTATTACAAACGTCAGAAAGAATGTGATTGCCTCAGTTACTGGGTTTTCAGAGGGGAGTGATGGATTGATTTGGCGTGCTAGAAGGGGGGTGAATAGCACTTTTTCGGTTTTGGATCTCTACAGGTTCGTTAGCGCAGTGGAAATAATATGCAAATGAATACAAAACAATGCTAACAACCCGATTTACTTGGTATCCATCCCAGACGGGTGACTAATCCAAGAATCCGTCGTTGGATCAACCCCCGGATAACCTCCGACTAGATCTATCGCTCCTTGTGGGTGGAGAAACCTCGCCACAGCACTTCGGATGCTATCTGATCACAAGAGACTACTAACTCAATTTACCCAAGCGAGTTTCGTCAAAAAGGATAGTAGGAGACGAGCCCCTTTAAATAGGGCTCGAATTTGAAACAGCCGCTACCAGTCGACTGCCAAAATGGCAGTCACCTGGTAGCATTCAGATTCGACTGTTACAGTACAACGTTCGAATCTGCCAGCCTGTTCCAGCCTATACCAGTCGACTGTCAATGGGCCAGTCGACTGGGACACCTCTAAGCCTAGGGTTTCACTCCCAAGTATAAATCTCTCCGCACTCAAACCCTCCCGGCTTAGCCCCTGAGTACAAACACTCATACTCAGACCCTCACAACCCAATTGACTCTTCACCAGCAGCCTTGACTGTTGCCTTCACGTCCTCTTCATCTTCGGCCCTCATCCCTCGGATGCGCACGCAAGCCTCCAGCTTGCCTCCATGCCACCCTTCACGTACGCCTCGAAGTCCGCATCTCTCGGCTCATCATCCATGCTATCCAATGGTCTCTCGGATGCGCACGTAAGCCTCCAGCTTACCTCCATGCCATCCTTCACCTGAAGACATCAACCAAGTCCATGTGTACCTGTACACCTGCACACTCATGTACACATATTAGTCCAGCACAAATCCTAACTTAACCATATTGTACACACATCAAAATATCATGATCCTCCAGATCATCTCAGGGTCGATTTCCCTAATAATCTCCCCCTTTTTGATGTGTGGCAATATGTTAAGTTAGGTAAACATATAGCAGCAACCATAATAGCAAAAGCAATTGAAATTAAAGCATAGCACACAATAGGCAACCTCCCCCTTAACCTATGCTTTCTCCCAGATTTTAATCATTCAAGGTCTAAGTGAGAAAGAAAACTTTAAACCATCCATTCCAAGTAGATTTTGACCTAACCTAACTTATCACTCAAGTTCTCCCCCTTTGACACCATCAAAAGATTGTCCCAAGCAACCCTACCCCTGGTGCCAAATAGAACCCAATCAGATTTCTAAAAAACCCCTCAGAAATCACCAAAGCCTAATCTTTCCACACTACCAGTCGACTGCGACCCTGCCAGTCGACTGATACGCCATTTTCAGAATTTCCAGCTGAAATTTAGAAACGCATAAAAAAATCCAGAAAATCTGGAAAAATGTATAACATTGCAGGCACACTTGTTAAGATATTCCCTACCCTAGAAAAATATTGGTCATGAAAAAAACATCAATCGTGTTTGACTTTTAGTACAAACCCTAAAGTCCTCAAATAGTGTCAATTTTTGTATCAGGTTTGACATCCAATCATGATTTCCTATATTTGCCAACTTCATCCACCTCTATTTGACATTTAAAATGATTCCCAAACTTCCCTTTTTCATATGAATATTTCCATTTTGACAAGAGCTCCCCCTCTTTACCTCTTAAGTCTAGATGATAAAGATTTCATTACAAATATGGGATTACATTATGCAACTTGCAACACTTTCTTTACCTCTTTACCATTTTGACAACACTTTCCCATGCCCTTTTTCTATAAAGATTTCATTGTGCAACTTGCACTCAATATATAGTAAACAATATAACCAATATGGGATTACAAACCATTACAAGAACACATATATAAAGAGCATAATTTAACCATAGTGTTTTAGCAATATATTAGCACTTAATGAACTCTCAAAAACATTATCAAAGTAAGACAAAATTTTAATAACATAAAGAAAAGTGTATCATACATGGAATCATAAAGTCTGTCAAG
Source organism: Boesenbergia rotunda (assembly GCA_024364735.1). Taxonomy (NCBI): domain Eukaryota; kingdom Viridiplantae; phylum Streptophyta; class Magnoliopsida; order Zingiberales; family Zingiberaceae; genus Boesenbergia; species Boesenbergia rotunda. Next base: position 174,925 of record JAGFNQ010005231.1, read on the forward strand.
AAATAAACACCATGAGAGTACCTAGGGTCAAAGCCCTGAAGTCATCCGAAAAGTTACAATCATCAGAATATAAAGTGTTTGAGAGGTATAATAAAACAACAAAGCAGAACACTCTCAACACTAGAACCACTCTCAAAGACTGCATCAACTGGTCAGAAGAACATATGATCGTCACCCCCTGGAGGTGGAGGAGGAGGAGCCTAAGATGCGAGATGAAGCTGTCACAACATCTCGTACATGTCGTCCTGGCGGCTGGTCATCCCCTGAACTACCGCCTCAATCCTCTACCCAGACTGCTGTACTCCGTGAATATCCTCACGGATGCCGTGAACATCCTCATGGAGCCTGTGGACGTCTGATTGAAGCTGGGTGAACATTGCACGTGTAACAAGTCCAGCGGGCTCCTCATTTGAGCTAGCGGTCTCCGGACGCTCTCTCCAGACAAATGTCCCCTGCCTACACTCAATACCTGCCAAGGACAATTGGCGTGTGCCAATTTGGTCATAGTCCTTGGACAGGTGCCTGACCTGACCACTACCCACACGGATGCCAAAACGTAAATGGAAAAACTCGGTCAGGATATGGCAGAAAGGCATATATATCTTCCCATTCACACTATGAGAAGAATGACAAATGGCACTAAAGACCTGTAAGGAGACATCGATGTCTAACCTCCACTCCAAAGCGTACATCATCACCAAATGTGGGAGTCTGATCCTGGACCTCCCCTTGGTGACAATAGGTAAAATGCACTCGATGATGATCTTATATAATACATGGCTAGACGGTCTCATGGGTTTAGCATCAAAAAGACACTCCGACTCATTTCTGTGTCTTCTAAAATAATGCATATGTATCTGATCAATGGTGACTCCAGGAAACTCTAATGGTTCGACAACAGTGGAAAAGTAAGTGGATGCATTGTTTGATACTCTACACTATAGGAACCCAGCTAGACCCATGACTGAGAAAGGAATAGGAATACCAGTAACTCGAGACTCATACAAATTACTATCTGAGTCAATGCAAGTCAAATTTGCATAAAACTCTGTACATAAGTCAATATCTATGTAATGCTGGCAGTAGACCAGATGATCCAGTTGAAAATGAGTGATCATTTCAGCTAGTTGAGGCGACTTCTCTTGAAAGAAGGCCTTGTTTATGTATCGGCAATTCATCACTACGAATTCATTTTCTTCAAACCATTTCTTACATTCCAGGGACCTAAACCTGGACCCTCCCTGACTTGGTTGGGATGATCCTTCACCCCTAGGTCTCTTAGAGGCCATCCTAAAAGCCACACATACCCATGCATGCCAAGACAACCCCCCAAAAGGAAAAACATCAAGGAATATGCACAAAAATATCATGTTAGTGCCAAAACATGGTTTAAGTGAAGAAAAAGGAACCTTAAGCAACAATACCTTTTCATTCTCCTCATGATGATTTGATTTTGAGAGTACGGCTTGAGGAGAAGAAGTTTTAACAAACCCTAGAGGTATATCGAGGTTAGAGAGGACCTAGAGAGGGATTTCAGGGGTTAGAAGGCCCTGTGGACGAAGGAGGAACTTGGGAGAGGAGAGGATCGCCGGGGAAATCGCCAAAACCGTAGAGTTTGGCTTCCCCGACGCGCTCATTTCCTTTTATAAAACCCGCATCCCAGTCAACTAGGAGGAGGCCAGTCGACTGGGAAAACCCAGAGAATGTATTTACACTCTGACCCAGTCGACTGCCATTTGGCAGGTGACTGGTATCTGCAACTTTATTTTTCAAGCCGAAATTCAGTAATGTACTGATAATTTCACAAATTCCCAAATATTCTGAAATCTTGTGGGAAGATTTGTGGATCCTATATCTACCTGGAAAAAATATAATTTCAATCAAAAGTATCCCAAGTCCCAAGACTGATACAAACTTCAAAATTTTCTAAATTATATCATGAAATCTTTCCTAAAAGTTCTAATTTTGTCCTTACCTTGATGCTTCTTCCCATACTCGTTCATAATCCATTCATAGCATCAAGTTATATGGTATTTAGGAATTAAAGCCAATTTCTCTCGATTAAGATCCCAATTTCTTTCTTTTACTCTATAACTCTCCCTTTAGTGTGCCAATTCTCTAGGATTAAGACTAACCTTAGCCTTTTACACCTCTTGGCACACCCTATAGTCCATCTAGTTTCCAAGAAGGAGACCACCTGAGATCCATTGACCATGGATCCCATTTTGACTTCTAGTGCACTCCCTTGAGCTCCTAGCCCTAGTTTCCTTCCTAGGTAACTCACCTATAAGTGCAAGACCACACCGGTGCTTCTTGACTTTCTACTCTCTCTCTTTTGACCCTATAGACATTTTGCTTGGTCAACTCCTTATCTTTTGTCTCAAATGATTTTTCATTGCCATGTTTAACCTTTTCCTTACCATAGTCATGGGGCATCCTTGAATATGACAATTTATCAACATTTGCCCCTTTTGAGTGATATCCTAAACCCGGCCTACCATTCCTATGATTTTGATCCTTTGGTATTACGTTCAATCCCTTGGACCCTTGAAAGACTCTACCTTGGTTGTTGGGTCCGGGTGCATGTTGACATGGATGCGGGTTCGTAATTTTAAAATTAATTACGTGCAGCGGAAGATTTAGCATAAATAATTTCTCAGATTATTTAACCACACATCTAAGCATGCAACTTTATCTTGTGTGGACATGATCATATATTTAAAATTTTACAGAAACGTAAACTAATTTACTTATTACCTCGCGTAACTCGAAGGAAGGGACGAGATCCAACCGTAAGCGTCCCTCGGAAGCTCCGCCTCTATTCGCGTCCACGCCGAGTATCTTCGGGATGACTTCGCAAAGACACGAGTTTCGTGTTCTCGAGAACTACTAGATTCTCCGAGAACGCGACAAGAAAAACCAAGAGAGAAGTAATCACATCAGAAAAACTTACTACCAAGGTTGGCCGGAATCACAATTCCGACGAGAAGGAGGAAGATGACTTGCGCCCAATCCCAAGGTGATGATGGCCGGAGAGGAAGATCGTCCCAACGGAAGAACTTTGTCGCCACGGTGCTTCTCCTTGTGCTCACGGCAAGAAGAAGGGAGAAGAACCTTATTGTCGGCCAAGAGGAAGAAGGGAGGAGAGAGAGAGAGCCCAGGTAAGAATACTTCGATAATTTTTCAAGCCTTGCCTTGGGTCCTTTATATAGTGGCCTCTCAACCATGGAATGACTTATTCTATCATGCCAAGTTTTTTCATATTTTAATTCATGATAAAAATTAACCAAGTCTTCTTTTTCTTATGGAATAAATTTTCTTATCATGGTAAATCAATCCATGATTGATTTTATAAAATAAAATAAACCAATCCATGGTTCATTTTAATTTCCATGAAAAATAAACCAAACCTTGGTTTATTATATAAAAAATTTATATCATCCATAATTTTATAAAACAAACCACACTTGTTTTATTTTATAAATTGAACCAAAAACTTGGTTCTCTCCCTTTGTTGTGGCCGGCCAAGCAAAGAGGATGGAGACCCTCTTTGGCCGGCCCATCCAAGCCACGCCCCAATGAATTAAACATATTTAATTCATCTATTAAGTCTTCAAAAGACTTAGCCATTTTACGCTTCTAATGCGTATCTGAAAAATTCAGATTCGACTTATTGTTTGGCTTAACTAAACCTAATCTCTCTTAATTGGAATATCCAATTTTCAACTCATTTTAAATCCCTCGGATTACTCGTAGTGCGTGTGACTAAATAGGCTTTCGATTTATGTTTACCGTCTATAATTAATCAATTATAGAATGATCTTGAGTGGCACCTAGTAGTACATCATGATCCCTAATTAATCGAAAGATCAACGGTTGACCTCAGAAACAATTCTGAAACCCTTCAGCAGCTATAATAAATCGTGCCCCATTTCCTTCACCATCTTATATCCACTTGGTTCAGGATATGGTCTATGTGTGTCAGTCCCCACTAGGCTGACTACGTCACACCTAGCCCAAGTAACGTTTTCTCATCCTACAGATTCTAATTACTCTCATGTATTTAAGAGATTCATACTCTGAACATGTCATGCTTTGGCCAGAGGCTTCGAGTAACAATCCGACGATAAACCTTGGGTATACATCTCCTCGCAAGGAGTGGTGAATCCTTTGTAGGTTGTTCAAACATCTTCGGGCACCTCGGCTTATACCCAATCATCCTGGGTCCACACCTCCTTGGAGATGCTTGCTTAAGATGTCAAAGTATAAGTCTCCATGACCAAGATGACTTGAACACCGCAAGTCAAAGGAACATCGCACTTAAGCTGCAGTAAGAACTTCATTTACATATCTATATGTAGACTACCATATGAAGTTTTACAGCCAGTCACTCCAATGAACTAGTTCCCTTAACTAGCATTCATGTTTATCTCTGGACATCTCAATGTCACCAGCCAGTGAGAATTGTTGAGGCAATCAGCCCTTAAATGATTTGAAAGTCATGGTTTTGATGTGTTGGCGAATAAGTTTAAAGTTAGAGTGTTATGTTGTATTTGATATGTGTGATTGAGTTTGCAGGACTTGGAGAATCACACTTGGTGGACCTATCCGAGGGACGAGAGCCGAGAGAGGAGAGCTCCAAGGGCAAGCCGGGAAGTGGACTTCAAAGGGCACACGTGAAGGGTGGCATGGAGGCAAGCCAAGGGAAGGCTTGCGTGCGCATCCGAGGGACGATAGCCAGAGGAAGAGGACTTCAAGGGGCGAGCCAAGGGAGCAGACTTGAAGGCACACGCGAAGGAGAAGGTTCGGAGTGACTGGAGCTGAGCTGGAAGGCTGGCCAGTCGACTGGCCCAGAGGCAGTCGACTGCCAAAACCCATAGAAAGTTCGCAACTCCGGACCAGTCGACTGGCCTTGGGGCAGTCGACTGGTATACCCCAAAACTAGCCGTTGGCTAGCTGTTGGCTAGCCGTTGGCCAACATTTATTGCTGGGCCAGTCGACTGCCCTAGGGTAGTCGTCTGGTGCGAGTCTGGACAGACTGCGAATCTGTCCTTTTCACCTATAAAAGGAGCTCCTCGTTACACATGTCTGTACAGTTCCGTACAGTAACGAAGTGCTGCCAATTTGTAGAGTGATTCTTTGCTTCCTTCATCATATTCCTGCATCTGTAAAGAGGAAGCTTTTGCTGTAAAGGTTTCTCCACCTCAAGGAGACTTTTCGATAGTGAAAAGTGGTGCTCGCGGCGTGGATCCTTGGACTACTCACCTATCTGGGTGGATACCAAGTAACTGAAAGTGTTAGCATTATTTTTGTATTTCTCTTACATGTTATTGTTGGGACCGGGTGCATGTCGACAAGGATACGGGTTCGTAAAACTTTAAATTATTATGCTAATTCTTCCGCTACACGTAAAAATTTAAAGTTTTACGAACCCGTATCCTTGTCGACATGCACCCGGTCCCAACAGTGGTATCAGAGCCACGGTTAGTGTTCGACATTATCATATAATTGTTTTGCAGAACACTTTGTCATGATCTCAATTTCGGAAAAATTTTTCAATTATGGAAACTTTCAAATTATAATAGATTTTAGATTTAGAAATTTCAATGTTTGGAAATCCTCATGAAATTTCGCAAACGTTTGAAATTTTCTAGTTTCTAAAATTTTATAATAATTGTGAAAATTTTCCATCCTTGGAAACTTTCAAAATTTTGGAAATTTTTCTATTTTAGAAATTTTCCAATTTTTGGAAAAACGTAAGTTTTCTTTTTACCAAAAACTTACAATTATTCTGAAAAATTATTTTTGAAATCTCGCAATTTTGGGCACTTTCTTTTGAGAAAGTCTAGACAAATTCATGGACAATTAATTGACAATTAAATTTGTATTGGTTTTTAAATTGACAACAAAATTCTTTATTTTGGATTGAGCCTCGGGGAGCCGTCCAATTTAAAGTTAGTTGTTGTAATTTAATTTCCAATTTTTAATTGAAATTGTCATGTTTGATTTGGATTGAGCCTCGGGGAGCCGTCCAATTGGATTTACAACACATTACTTTTCTTTGGGTATCTGAGCCTCGGGGAGCCACCCTTAGAAAATAATTTGTTGTAATTAATTAAATCCATGAATAAAATATGTTGAAGAGGTGATGCTCTTACATATTGTTGTCTCCAAAATTAATTAGGAAAATGGTTTCCTATAGAGTTTTCTTAAATAAGATTTTCATGAAAATAATATGTCATTGAATTAAGGGATTTGTCTCTTAATTTAATAAGATTTGATTTAGAGAAATCAAAGTCTTCAACATATTATTTCCGAAATTGATTATGACAATTTAGGAAATTGTTTCCCAGAACAATTCCTTTAATAAAGTATGAAATTAGAATTAGGAGATCCGGTTCCTAATTCAATTCATGAGACTTGATAAATTAAGTCACATACATACCTTATTAAGGAAATCGTTAGTCATGACATAATTATTTGTCATGAATGTGCTTAGAAAAGATGAGACCCAAAACCCCTTACAAAATATTAAGGCTAACACCTTCCATTAATATGGTTAGAATCGGAGTTTTGTTTCTCGATTGGGTTGATGGACACATCCATGCCCGGCTTGAACCTCGACATGTTCAAACCATGGAATTAGTTTATGAATAATATAGTTGGAGTCAGAGGTCAATCCTTAGTTTTGGTTGTTGGACACATCCAAGCCTGACTAAACGGTTGAATGAGCTCCAACCATATTAAAACTATTTCTTGATTAATGGGTCAGCCTTAAGCTTGGAGCATCGATTTGTTGTGCCACAGCCAAGGTCGATGTAAAGAGAGGTGCAGTTGGGTGCTATGTATAATGTTGCATACTTGTTAATGAGTTAACAACCCAATGATTTATACAAACATTCAATTAGTTGATAGCATAAAGTGATAGTTACATATATGTGATGTGTAATCGGTATAATTACCTACCTTCATAGCTAAGAAAAACTTGATGGCCACAGTCATGGTTGTTCTTATCTATGGTTGGATATCAACCTATTTGGAGATGTTCCTACGATCTCCCGAATTGATAATAAGGGTGACTCAATTCGTAAAATAAATAGGATTTAATTTATGTATGATGATACATTCTTCAATCATTCTTCTCACATAATCTCAATTTGTATTTCTAGGATAATCACTCGATCATGTCTTCCCTAAACTTGCATTCCATTTTGGACACCAATAAACTGACTGGGCCGAACTTCATGGACTGGCTTCGAAACCTGAGGACAGTCCTCAAGGCGAAGAAGCTTGCTTATGTCCTTGAAGATCAACTTCCCAACCGTCCTCTCGAAAATGCAACTCCAGACCAGTTTCCTAAGTTGCTCAACCTGCTGAAGACTTTAGAGCCTTCTGTAAAGCAGGATCAAAAGACGGTACTGTTAGTTGGTTCCTCGAAGAATGGTTCTAAGAGGAAGGCTAAAGAACAGAATAAGGGAAAGAAGAAAAAGGCCAAAAAGACTGAAAATACCCTAAAAGCAACTTGCCATCACTGTGGCAAGGAGGGTCACTTGCGAAGAAACTGCAAGATTTATCTTGAGTCCTTGAAGAATAAGGCATCTGATGCCCCATCCTCTTCAAGTATCTTCGTTATTGAATGTCACTCTATTTCCTCAAATACCTGGGTACTTGATACTGGGTGTAGCTCACATATATGTAATGACATACAAGGGCTAAGGAATAGAAGAAGACTCATCAAAGGAGAAGCGAATTTGCGAGTTAGAAATGGAGCAATGATTGCTGCTGTTGCCATCGGAACATATTTGCTAAAGCTCCCCACTGGACGTGTCTTAGAATTGGATAATTGTTATTTTGTTCCTTCGTTAATAAAGAACATTGTATATATTTCATGTTTGAATGAAAAGGGTTATCATTTAACTTTTAGTAACAATTGTTGTTACATAACTTTAAATGGCGTTCTTTATGGGAATGGAACTTTATGCAATGGTATCTACACGTTAGATTTATCCGGTGACGTTTTCAATATCGAAGTTAGCAATAAACGTGCTCGAATAGATAATCGAATAGACTCCTACACGTGACACTGTCGTCTTGGCCATATAAGTAAGAAACGCATGACCGAATTACAC
>JAGFNQ010005232.1:0-20765 GCA_024364735.1 Boesenbergia rotunda
CAAAACCGGAGCGTTCTTAAGGTGCCCATCCCTTGGACCCATACTTCGGTCCGGTACAAGCCCATACATAAAGTAAAATACTTTTCATGTTTCATCATTCATAAGACATTCATGGCATACTTAACATAGCATAACTTGTTACGGCTCGGCCCGTCTACCGACCCATTTACCGGTCCTCTCGACCGTCGTACCGTCGACCATCGACCGTGCTGTTTAGCATATTTATGCCTTAAAGACATAAGCATCATCTTTCATTCATCATACTTGTCATTCATCATACTTGTCATTCATCATCATTCATTCATCATACTTAACATCATCGTTATGCCTTAAAGGCATGTACTTTAACCTCATTCCTAAGACATGGCATACATACATCTTATTCATACAACATGGCATGCATCATTCTTATCATGAACATAAACATAACATACTTATCATGGCATCATTCATATCATGAACATACACAATAACTTAACATGGTTCTTAACATAACATGAGCATATAACTTAGCATGGTTCTCTACATCACATAAGCACACATGGGTAGGATTTCCATAACATTTTACCTACCATTCAAATGCATGGCCTAAAACATAAACATTCATGATAACCCTATTAAGCATGGCATCCAATCATAACCTAAACATGAAACATGAACATGGTGCTTAAACCTTAGGGTTATGGTTAACATGATTTCTACCACATACTTGATCCTATACATATAAATACCTTATGGTAAACATGTACCATCATTCTTTGAACCCTAACTCCACCCCAAACCCTAGATATCAAGCTTGGCCGAAACTTCCAAGGTGGAGTTCCATCAATTCCATAAACATGTAACATAGCATTAGGTAAAGGAACCACCATACATCATTTATGAGACCATAGGAAGTCATTGGGCTCATGATTAGGGTTAACCCTAACCTTTTGGCCACTTTACTAGGGCTGTCTGAAACTTATAAGGCCATGGGGAGTATGAAAAAATTCCATTAAAATTCCCAATCAATCATAAAACACAAATCACATCTTCCCATAGGGCCATTGGGACCCTTACTTGAAATAAATCTTAACTTTTACCCTATTAACCCTTCTTGGACGAAACTTGTGGAGTCCCAAGGCCATGTGAAAATTCACATAATCACCTTCCATCACCCTTATATCATGGCAACACATAAACATATGCTTGAAGTTAAAGACTCAACCCTAACCCTTGGGTCCTTGGGGTTGGCCGAACCATATGGGGCCTCTAGGGTACCCCAAAAATTTCCAAAAATTATACTTAACCTCTACACATCATAAGGGAACATTAAATAACATTATCAAGATTTTTGGCATAATTATAGACCTTTAAATCATGGTGGCAGAAACCCTTAAACTCAGGGTTCTTAGTTTTTGTTTCTTTCATGTTGGCCGAAACCCTAGGGTGTCCTAGGGTACTCCAAAAATTCCCAAAAATTATACTTAACCTCTACACATCATAAGGGAACATTAAATAACATTATCATGATTTTTAGCACAATTATAGACCTTTAAATCATGGTGGCCGAAACCTTTAAACTTAAGGTTCTTGGTTTTTCTTCCTTTCAACATCAAATCCAAAAACTAACCAATATATCATGCTAAAAATCATGGAAATCATAAGGAACTATTATACCACAGGTGAGGGAGTCTTACTTTGGGATTTCTTGATTTTTAGACCTTAAAAGAGAAAGAACTTGTAGAGCTCTTGACCCTTGATCCCTCCTTGCCCTTGTACTCTTGTAGAAACTTTAGATCTAGGAGATGGAACCTTGGTGGAAGCATTTCCAAGGGGAAAGCCCTCTAGGAGTGGTTGGCTAGAATGAGGGAGGAAGAGAGGTGGAAATGCAATTGAAAGAAGAGAGAATGAAACTCCCAAACCCCCCTATTTATCATCCATTAAAGAGGTAAATGAAGAGTCTTTCCATGACTCTTCATCTTCTTCTTAATCTTACCTTATATCCACTTCATTTCCTCATAGAAATCCCTTGCTAGGTGAGTTGGTTAAGGCTTACATGGTTGTACAAGAGGTCCAAGGTTCAATCCTTGGCTCATGCACCTTTATTTTTATTTTATTTTTATTTCATTTATTTTATTATCTTTATTTCCTAAATTCCGAAAATCCCCCTAAAATCACCCTTAATTATGCCAATATTCCTAAATAAAATTCTTTTATATTTATATTAATTTTACCTAATTTATATTAATTTTACCTAATTAATACCCATTTTTGGAGCCCATTTAAAGCTCATTGATACTTAGTTTTTCTCAATTTACATGAGAAAACATGGATTTCTAGGCCCAATTTTACATAATCATTTCTAGGCCCCTCGAAAAATTATCTAGACATGCTCAATATTTTAAGAAAATATTAAGAGAATTTTCCGGGTCGTTACATTGGAGATGTTCCTACGATCTCCCGAATTGATAAAAAGGGTTATTCAATTCGAAAAATAAATAGGATTTTATTAATGTATGTTGATACATTCTTTAATCATTCTTCTCACATAAGCTCATTTGTATTTCTAGGATAATCACTCGATCATGTCTTCTCTGAATTTGCGTTCCATTTTGGAGACCAATAAACTGACTGGGCCAAACTTCATGGACTGGCTTCGAAACCTGAGGATAGTCCTCAAGGCAGAGAAGCTTGCTTATGTCCTTGAAGATCAACTTCCCAACCGTCCTCCTGAAAATGCAACTCCAGACCAGTTTCCTGAGTTGCTCAACCTGCTGAAAACTGTAGAGCCTTCTGTGAAGCAGGATCAAAAGACGGTACTGTTAGTTGGTTCCTCGAAGAAAGGTTCTAAGAGGAAGGCCAAAGAACAGAATAAGGGAAAGAAGAAAAAGGCCAAAAAGACTGAAAATACCCTAAAATGCACTTGCCATCACTATGGCAAGGAGGGTCACTGGCGAAGAAACTGCAAGGTTTATCTTGAGTCCTTGAAAGAGAAGGCATCCGATGCCCCATCCTCTTCAAGTATCTTCGTTATTGAATGTCACTCTATTTCCTCAAACACCTGGGTACTTGATACTGGGTGTAGCTCACATATATGTAATGACATACAGGGGCTAAGGAATAGAAGAAGACTCGTCAAGGGAGAAGCGAATTTGCGAGTTGGAAACTGAGCAAAGATTGCTGTTGTTGCCATCGGAACATATTTGCTAAAGCTCCCTACAGGACGTGTCTTAGAATTGGATAATTGTTATTTTGTTCCTTCGTTAATAAAGAACATTATATCTATTTCATGTTTGAATGAAAAGGGTTATCATTTAACTTTTAGTAACAATTGTTGTTACATAACTTTAAATGACATTCTTTATGGGAATGGAACTTTGTGCAATGGTATCTACACGTTAGATTTATCCAGTGACGTTTTCAATATCGAAGTTAGCAACAAACGTGCTCGAATAGATAATCGAATAAACTCCTACACTTGGCATTGCCATCTTGGCCATGTAAGTAAGAAACGCATGACCGAATTACACCGATGTGGAATTCTGGAATCATTTGAACCCGGTTCATTTGATACATGCGAATCGTGCTTAAAAGGCAAGATGACCAAATTACCCATTTCCGGAAAAGGTAATCCAGTGGGAGAATTGCTTGGTCTAATACATACTAATGTATGTGGACTAATGTCAACTCTTGCACAAGGAGGCTATAGCTACTTCATCACCTTCATCGATGATCACTCACGATTCGGGTATGTGTTCTTGATGAAACACAAATCTGAAGCCTTTGAGAAATTCAAAGAGTTCAGAAATGAAGTAGAGAAACAGCTTGGCAAAAGTATTAAGATACTTCGATCCGATCGGGGTGGTGAATACTTAAGTCAAGAGTTTCAAGATTATCTAAGGGACAATGGGATATTGTCCCAATGGACTCCGCCATATACACCACAGCATAATGGTGTATCTGAGAGTTGCAACCGAACCTTGATGGACATGGTTAAGTCTATGATGAATCATGCAACTCTTCCAAAATCCCTTTGGGGCTATACACTTAAGACAACCGTTTACTTGCTAAACAGAGTCCCGACCAAGGTAGTCTCTACTACTCCATATGAGACATGGAATAGTAGAAACCCCACTTAACTCACCTTAAGATATGGGGTTGTCCTGCTTATATGAAGCGGATTGTATCAGACAAATTGGATGCTAAGTCTAATAAATGTCTATTTATTGGATACCCTAAGGAAACGAAGGGTTACCAATTCTATCATCCCTTGGAACAAAAGGTGTTTGTTTCAAGGCATGCTGAATTTCTGGAAAAAGAATTTCTTTTACAAGAAAACAGTGGGAGTGGCATTGAACTTGATGAAGTTCAAGAAACTCCAATAGACATTACAGAGACACCTAGTCTAGACCCACAACCAATATCTCATAATGATGAGTTATCAGTTGAACCTAATATAACACCACCTCTTCGTAGGTCTGATAGGACACGCAATATTCCAGATAGATACGGATTTCTCGTAAGTGAATCGAACGACGTGTTACTCATAAGCGATGACGAACCTATCAGTTATGAAGATGTTCTGAAAAGTTCAGAAAGGGACAAATGGCTTGAGGCCATGAAGTCGGAAATGGATTACATGTACAAAAACCAAGTATGGGACTTGGTTAATCCACCTGAAGGGATTAAGCCCATAGGGTGCAAGTGGGTTTTCAAGAACAAAATCGACATGGAAGGTAATGTAGTTACCTTTAATGTAGCGCCCGCTTTTTTTTTCCCAAAGCGGCGTTACGTTAACATGCTTAGGGCATGTAGACATCATAAGGCAGCGGAATAACTTTAACTTATACATGCCCTGTTACCATTCTTAACTTAATGACATAGGAACCTTAGCATATTAACTTTGGACTTAAGCATCATATCATATCATGTCATACGTAACGTCATATCATAAGGTTCCATAAGTCAGACATATAAGTAACTAAGGTGAAGTTCTAGCATAAACCGTAAACATAAAGTTTCCTGGGCCAAGTCACTACTACACACATGCGTTCTTGCCCTCCTGCTGCTTCCTTCATTGTCCACTTGAATGATCTGCGGTATAAGGAAATAAGACTATAAGCACACAGGCTTAGTAAGACTCTTTCCTACTCACAAAACCATTCATCATTCATCATCTCATAATGAGCACATAAAACATTAACATACTTGGTGCTCGACTTGGAACATAACATCTTACATCACTTATCGTATACATAGCATGGCATGAACATAAACATAGTAGACATTCTAAGCATAACATAATTCATGGCATAACTCATAAACATAGTAGACATTCTAAGCATGGCATAAATCATAAACATAGTAGCATGGCATAATTCATGGCATAAATCATAAACATAGTAGCATGGCATCTTTCATGGCATAAATCATAAACATAGTAGCATGGCATCTTTCATGGCATAAAACATAGTGAACATTCTAAGCATGGCGTAATTCCTATCATAGCATATGAATATCTTCCTAACATAATCATGGCATAAATCATTCATTCTCATGCATACTTCTTAACATGAACGTAAGCATATAATCTTATCAACATAGCATAATGCATAACATGAATGGATGCATGAGTGAAAATGCATATACATAAGGGATGCTTAACTATTAAAACATACTTTTAATTTGCTTAAACATAATCATCATAACATCATTTGGGGTCCTCGGCTTGTACCACATACATACATCATAGCGCGCATCCCTAGCAAGTCCGAGGTGGCGAGCCCCAACCTACTAGGCTAAGGACAGCATAGTCGGTAGTACCCAAACCGAGGCGTTCTTAAGGTGCCCATCCCTGTTGCCCAGCTCCGGTAGGGCCAGAATCGTGGACAGCTTCGGTAGTCCAAAACTGGGGCGTTCTTAAGGTGCCCATCCCTTGGACCCATACTTCGGTCCGGTACAAGCTCATACATAAAGTCAAATACTTTTCATGCTTCATCATTCATTAGACATTCATAGCATACTTAACATATCATAACTTGTTACGGCTCGGCCCGTCTACCGGCCCATTTACCGGTCCTCTCGACCATCGTACCGTCAACCATCGACCGTGCCGTTTAGCATATTTATGCCTTAAAGACATAAGCATCATCTTTCATTCATCATACTTGTCATTCATCATCATTCATTCATAGCATACTTAACATAGCAAAACTTGTTACGGCTCGGCCCGTCTACCGGCCCATTTACCGGTCCTCTCGACCGTCGTACCGTCGACTATCGACCGTGCCGTTTAGTATATTTATGCCTTAAAGACATAAGCATCATTTTTCATTCATCATACTTGTAATTCATCATTTTCATTCTTAGACATGGCATATGCACACATCATTCATAGAGCATGACACATCATTCATAAACATGGCATATCATTCGTAAACATGGCATATCATTCATAAACATGGCATGTAACGACCTAGCCCCTCGGCCCCTGGGCGGCCCAACTGGCGGCCCACTTGGCGGCCCAACTGGTGGTCCCATGGGCGGCCCAACTGGCGGCCCATTTGGCGACCCCTTATGTCGTCAACCAACGACCATTGGCCGTGCCGTTACTCACAAGTACTTTCCACCCCTGGCCAGTGAATTTTTGCCTTCCTCAGGATTCGAACTCTAGACCTCCAGGATAAGTACTAGAGTTTATGAATCCTGATACCAATTGAGATGTAACTCAATTGGTATCAGGATTCATAAACTCTAGTACTTATCCTGGAGGTCTAGAGTTCGAATCCTGAGGAAGGCAAAAATCCACTGGCCAGGGGTGGAAAGTACTTGTGAGTAACGGCACGGCCAATGGTCGTCGGTTGACGACATAAGGGGTCGCCAAATGGGCTGCCAGTTGGGCCGCCCATGGGACCGCCAGTTGGGCCGCCAAGTGGGCCGCGAGTTGGGCCGCCCAGGGGCCGAGGGGCCGGGTCGTTACAATAAAAAGGCGCCTTTTTATGTAGCGGCCCCGCCTCTATGGTCCCCGCAGGCAACCCACTAGGCCGGCGACCCTACGGTCTTCCCACCCCTGGCAGTGGATTTTTGCCTTTCCCAGGATTCGAACTCTAGACCTCCAGGCTAAGTACTAAAGTTCCTGAATCCTGGTACCAATTGAGCTGTAATTAAATTGTCACGCCCCGAGACCTAGGAGCCGCTGATCCAATAGAAAATCGGACAGCACCTCCCCTGTCCGGCGGACAATTTACACAAGCATACAACATATATATCACAACCACGCAGTTTATATGGGCCTCAGGCCTCAAATCCAAATAAAATAACAACATATATGACAATATGCGAATAAAACCAAAACCCGAACATACCTGAGCTGCCAGGGGGGGCAGGAACGCAGCATAAACCACACACACAGTCCAACATAGGACTCAAAAGTTCAATCCCATAAATAAGACAATTACTACAAGTCCACGAAAAATCCAATGCAACGGGATAAAACATAACATGGTCTAAAGACAGAAAGTAGTCTATAAAACCCAAAACGAACGTTGTAGCAAGCACGGGACTGGCGACTCGGACCCTCCTGGCAGATATCAACCTGTAATCAAAAAGTAATGGCAACGGTGTGAGTCCATAAGCTCAGCGGATACCCAGCAGATATGCATAGTATGTTACAATAACAGTAAAAGTCTACGCTAATACAGTCTCATATGGATAATAGGCAAGGATATACTGAGGATACTAAATACAGGTACATACCCGAATCCATCTAGCCTGCAAAAGGGTGAAATACATCCCTATGGAACAAGTAGAACACATAATCCAAGATAAACAGATATCCAATATATGCATGTCAATCAAGTGCAGAAATCAAATGCAGCAAACAATGCACGATGCAAAATATGCACATGGTGCAATGACATGTGTCACCCCTGACACCAATCAGATCCTCGTCCACCTGTCATAAATGAACGTCCGAAAGGGTAGAGCTATGACAACTGTACGCACCCTGCTATCACTGCTCCTGAGTGACCGAGTGGATAGGATGCTGGCGGAGGTCTCTCTCCTACCCCAAGCAATGGGGGAGTCTAGCTCTCATCTTCTCGTGTCTCAGGACGAGAAGGGATCCCTGGCTGCTACCACGCACCGGAACCACCCTCCAAATAGTGACCGTGCGGAGTAATACAGGGCAAATGCACACATCCTATGGTAGCCACTACCCATGAGTGGATGTGTCTGCATATCCTCATGTAACTGGCGACGGGCTCGGACTATATAGGATCCGATGATCGCCAGAATGCAACAATGCAGGGATGGTGCATGATCCAAACATATAACCCTCACCAAGTTCTCAACTAACACCACCGGGTGCTAGGAATAGGTTTGAATCCTATATAATGGGATACAAGTGACCTAGCAAATATACTAACAAAATAACCAGTGATCTATCAATATCAAAATGCAAAAGGGAAGGTATCACTACATCTATGTATATATCTACCCATATAGATGGCAACTCGTGAGACTGTATAAAGTGAAACAGGAGCTAACCTCAAGGATAAACAGCAGCATATATCAGATACAGGTACACTAAGGCAGATAAGCATACAATCTTACTGTTATCTATAACAGACAATGCATAGCAAGAAGACTATATCTAAAAGATAAGTCAAAGGGTACCCGCCTCCAAAAGAGAAGAATCCAAATGCGAAGAGAACCACCCGCCAATATCAGCAATAAAAATCCAAATCAAGTCCCTGTATCAAGGACAAATTTAAATTAGCTATTACAAAAATAGTAACTAGCTAATTAATCCCTACTCCGTTCTAGGGTTAACCTAATCCTCGTATTTCATTTAATATTTCTAATTAAATGATTAACCCATGTTTGTTTGGGATTAGGTTTCAAATTAGATTTAACCCAAGGGTCACCTCATTTCTAATCCACCACCTATTCCAACTCTCCCATCCACACTTAACTCACGGCAAGGGCCAATAAACAACCACTATCACCTCTAAGTTCTACATCCAAAGATCACACAGCCAACATCAAAGGTAACAATCAACAAATGAACTTCCCACATCAGGTACCTTTCGACACAAAGGAAGGCCACAATAAATACCTAACCAAGTCATGTTCCAAATGGAGCTAACACAAGAACTCACAGTAAGGCAAAGATTAACCAAAATAGGGCATTTACCGAATCATTTCTCATTCAAAATGGATCTAAAACTTACCACGGAAACTACCCACTTATTAGCTACAAGATCAAAATTGAACAACCAAGCACCATAGAACACATTCCACCGACTTGTAAATCTGGAATCATCACAGAACACACAGCTAGACATAATCCAAGAATAAAGCCAAATCCTGAAACCAAAACAGAGCTAATCACTACACGGTAGGACAAGAGATTTCGGCAAAACACTACGCCAATCAACCCACCCCACGGAAAGGTATTCCAAATTCAAACACTAACACCATGAACCAATAACTTAGATCTTACCTAATCAAGACTGAAGGAGGAGCGCTGAATCACTGGCTCCAGTGTTGACAGGGCCAATCGATCCACTGAGAGACGCTCCAAGGAAGAGGCAGAGAGATCGAAGGATCGTCGCTGTTTAGGGCTCGCAAAGGGAGTGACGAGGAGGAAGGCTTCACCGGCGGTGGCTGGCTGCGGCTAGGGCACAATAAGGAGAAGAAGACTCCAGCGTCGGCGCTGGCTGCGGGCTTCGCATGCGAGAAGGGAAGAAGGAAGGGGCGGCACCGCGGCTAGGGAGTCGAGCGAGTTTGGCTGTCTGCGACTACGCCCGAGTGGAGAGAAGGGAGAAGAGTCGGGCGTCGATGCTGTGGCTGCGGCTCGCGGATGGGGAGAAAAGGAGAGTCGGCGAGGGAAGATTAGGGCACGGGTTACTTAAACGAATAACTATATAGAATAGGAAATAATTTTTCATTAATTAATTCCTAATAATTCTATTAGGTGCCCAATTAATCCCGCACCCCCTTTCCAAAAGAAAAAAAAATCCTAGAAAATTATTCTAAATTTTCATGTGATTGATTCCAATTTTAATTCTTATTTATGATTAATATATATATACATATATATATTTATTTATTTATTTTTCCCAGTATTTTACATGGCATATCATTCATAAACATGGCATCATCCTAATTCTTAACATGACATCATTTTCATTCTTAACATGGCATCATCCTCATTCTTAACATGGCATCATTTTCATTCTTAAACATGGCATCATTTTCATTCTTATACATAAACGTAACATACTTAACATGGCATCATTCATATCATGAACCTAACATATCATAGCATCATTTTTATCGTGATCATAACCCTATCATTCTTATCATGACATCATTCATATCTTGAACATAAACTTATCATACTTATCATGGCAACACATAAACATGTACTTACAATTGAAGGCTCAACCCTAACCCTTGGGTCCTTGAGGTTGGCCGAAACATATGGGTCTCTAGGATGCTCCAAAAATTCCCAAAATTTATACATAACTTCTAAACATCATAAGGGAACATTAAATAACATTATCATGATTTTTAGCATAATTATAGACCTTTAAAACATGATGGCCGAAACCCTTAAACTCAGGGTCCTCATTTTTTGTTTCTTTCATGTTGGCCGAAACCCTGGGGTGTCCTAGGGTACTCCAAAAATTCCCAAAAATTATACATAACCTCTACACATCATAAGGGAACATCAAATAACATTATCATGATTTTTAACATATTTATAGACATATAAATCATGGTGGCCGAAACCCATAAACATAGGGACCTTGGTTTTGTCCCTTTCATGTTGGCCGAAACCCTAGAGAGTCCTAGGGTACTCCAATAATTCCCAAAAATTATACTTAACTTCTAAACATCATAAGAGAACATAAAATAACATTATCATGATTTTTAACTTATTTATAGACATTTAAATCATGGTGGCCGAAACCCATAAACATAGGGACCTTGGTTTTGTCCCTTTCCTGTTGGCCGAATCCCTAGAGTGTCCTAGGGTACTCCAAAAATTCCCAAAAATTATACTTAACTTCTAAACATCATAAGGGAACATCAAATAACATTATCATGATTTTTAACATATTTATAGACATTTAAATCATGGTGGCCGAAACCCATAAACATAGGGACCTTGGTTTTGTCCCTTTCATGTTGGCCGAAACCCTAGAGTGTCCTAGGTTACTCCAAAAATTACCAAAAATTATATCTAATTACTAAACATCATAAGGGAACATTAAAAAACATTATCAAGATTTTTAGCATATTTATAAGCTTTTAAATCATGCTGGCCGAAATCCATAAACTTAAGGACCTTGGTTTTTCTTTCCTTTCAACATCACATCCAAAAACTAACCCATGTATCATACTAAAAATCATGGAAATCATAGATAACTATTATACCACAGGTGAGGGAGTCTTTCCTTAGATTTCTTGATTTTTCGAACCTTGAAAGAGGAGAAGGAAGAGGACTTGGTATCTCTTGACCACAACTAGTCCTTGTCACCTTGTAGGAACTTTAGATCTTGAGAGATGAGACCTCTTGTGAAGTTTTCCCCAAGGAATTCCTCCCTTTGGTGCTCGGCAAGAATGAGGAATGAAGAGGAGAGGAAATGCAATTGATTGAGAGAAGAAGTAACTCCCAAAACTCCTCTCATTATAACCCATCAAGGAGGCAAATGAAGAGCCTCTCCATGACCCTTCACCTCCTTTTACCTCTTAACCATCCTCCACTTCAATTACTCATAAGAATTCCTTGCTAGGTGAGTTGGTCAAAGCATTCTTGGTTGTACAAGAGGTCCAAGGTTCAATCCTTGGCTCATGCACATTTATTTTTATTTTATTTTTATTTCATTTATTTTATTATTTTTATTTTCCCTAAATTCCGAAAATTCCCCTAAAATCATCCATAATTATGCTAATATTCCTAAATAAAATTCTTTTATATTTATATTAATTTTTCCTAATTTATATTAATTTTACCTAATTAATACCCATTTTTGGAGCCCATTTAAAGCTCATTAGTATCTAATTTGTCCATTAAAATAGAAAAATTAGGCTAAGACTTACCCATAATCATGCTAATATGCCTAATTAAATCCTATTTATATTTATACTAATTATTACCGAAATCCACCTATAATCATGGTACTAAAAAGCCCACATAAAGCCCATTAGTACTTAGTTTTTCTCAATTTAAATGAGAAAACATGGATTTTCTAGGCCAAAGTTCTCCTTAATATTTCTAGGTCCCTTGGAAAATTATTTAAACATGCTTAATATTTTAAGAAAATATTAAGAGAATTTTCCAGGTCGTTACAATCCCCCATACCTCGTGAAAGTTCGTCCTCGAACTTAGAATAACTCCGGGTACTTGCGCCTCATCTCGTCCTCGCGCTCCCAGGTAGCTTCTTCGAAATGTTGACTTTGCCATAGGACCTTGACTAAGGGCACTTCCTTACTCCTCAGCTTCTTGACTTCCCTATCCACAATCTGGATGGGTCTGCTCTCATAGCTTAGGTCCTCTTGCACTTGCACCATCTGTGGCTCGATCACTTGGTCCACATTTGGGATACACTTTTTCAGCAGGGACACATGGAATACGTTATGGATAGCTGACATCTCTGGAGGCAGCTCTAGCTCATATGCCACCTTACCGACTCTTTTCAGAATCAGGTACGGCCCCACATAAAGAGGACTTAGTTTTCCTTTCTTCCCAAATCTGGTCACTCCCTTCATAGGAGCCACTTTAAGAAATACCCAATCTCCAACATTAAACTCCAGTGGTCTACGCCGGACGTCGGCATAACTCTTCTGCCAGCTCTGAGCAGTCTCTATTCGTTGTCGAATATTCTGTATAGCCCGGGTGGCGCTATCGATAACCTCAATTCCAAAATTCATCATTTCTCTTTCAAGTGGTTGGGGTAATATACGTATAGACATCAAGGTTGTTAGTGATATGAGAGAAGTGTCCTAAGGCAATCGCCTTATGATTGTAAAACATTTATATTAATAAATGATAATTCACTATTTGAGTATACATGCTTGTGTATTTGATTGGGATCTTAAACTCATCTACTGAATGTCCGCAATACAACTCACAGCATAAGAGAATTTGTGATGAGATCACAACTAGTGATTATCTCTAAATGCGCAAATGTGAAGTATTGAAAATATCCCTAGTCGATGAATTGATAAAAACGGACACTATCAATTCTGTTGAGACTAGCATGGGTTATTCTCTATTCAGCTGATTCTCACTGGCTGGTGACATTGGGATGTCCGGAGATAAACATGGATGCTAGTTAAGGGAACTAGTTCATTGGAGTGACTAGCTGTAAGACTTCATATGGGAATCTACATGTAGATATGTCAATGAAGATATTACTGCGGCTTAAGTGCGATGTTCCTTTGACTTGCGGTGTTCAAGTCATCTTGGTCATAGAGACTTATACTTTGACATCTTAAGCAAGCATCTCCAAGGAGGTGTGGACCCAGGATGATCGGGTATAAGCCAAAGTGCCCGAAGATGTTTGAACAGCCTACAAAGGATTCACCACTCCTTGCGTGGAGATGTATACCCAGGCCTATCGTCGGATTGTTACTCAAAGCTTCTGGCCAGAGCATATCATGTTTAGAGTGAGAGTCTCTAAAATACATGAGAGTAATTAGAAATCCAAAGGACGAGTAAGACATTACTTGGGCTAGGTGTGACGTAGTCAGCCTAGTGGGGACTGACACCATTGACCGTGTCCTGAACCAAGTGGGTATAAGGTGGTGAAGGGAATGGGACACGATTCATTACAGCTGCTGAAGGGTTTCAGAATAATTTCTTCTGAGGTCAAACCGTTGATCTTTCGATTAATTGGGGATCATGATGTACTACTAGGTGCCACTCATGATCATTCTATAATTAGTTAATTATAGACGGCCAACATAAATCGAAAGCCTATTTAGTCACACGCACTACGAGTAATCCGAGGGATTTAAAACGAGTTGAAAATTGGATTTTCCGATCAAGAGAAATAAGTCGAATCTGAGTTAGTCAGAGGCGCAATGGAAGCTAAAAATGGCTAAGTCTTTTGAAGGCTTTTTGGGCGAATTAAATGAGTTTAATTCGCGGTGGTCCAGGTTGGTTTGGCCGGCCAAAGGGGGTGCCAAACCCCTCTTTGGTGGCCGGCCAAATAAAAGGAGAAAACCAATTTAATTGGTTTAATTAATAAAATAAACATAGCGCGATTTATTTTATAAATTATGGATAAATAAATTTGCATAAAGAAATTTATATAAATAAAATTTATAGAAATTTATGGAAGATTAAAATAATCCATGAGTTGGTTCATTTTAATTTTATAAAATCAATTATGAATTGATTTATCCATAATAAGAAAGTTTATAAATTTCTTATAAAATTTATTCCATAATTTAAAGAGAAGAAGAATTAGTTTTTATTATAAATTAGTTTATAATAAAGACTTGGTTTAAACGGAATTAATTCATAAGAATTTATAGGATAAATTTCTTATGATAATTAGTTAGTTTTATTATAAAGTTAGTTATAATAAAATTCATAAGAGAATTTATAGGATAAATTTCTTATGATAACTAATTTGTTTTATTATAAATTAGTTATAATAAAACTAGGCTTAAAAGGAATAAGGAATAAGAAAATTTATAAGATAAATTTCTTATAACTAATTCCGTTAATTCCATTAATTCGGTTTAGAGGGAGACTTAGCAAAGGAGTTGCTATTATATAAAGGAACCAAAGGCTAGCCCTTAATTCCAATTGAGTAATTAAGAGATTAATTATTCTCTCCCTCTCTCTCTTAATCTCTCTTCTCCTCTCCCTCTCCCTCTCTTGCCTAGGGCCGGCGCCCTCCCTAGAGGTTTAGGGCCGGCGCACCAAACAACTTCTCCCCTTGAAGTTGCCGTGAGGTTTCAAGAAGAAGGAGAACCCGAACACGAAGAAGATGAAGCGGATAGCGACTCCTCTCTTCCCGGAATTCGATTCCGTTACTTCATTGGTTAGTTTCCTATCTTTCCTCTCTTGATCTTTCAAGTTGTGCCTATAGAGAATCTAGTAGTTCTCGTCGGCACAAAACTCGTGACTTTGCGAAGTCATCCCGAAGAGAACTCGGCGTGGACGCGAATAGAGGCGAAGCTTCCAAGGGACGCTACGGTTGGATCTCATCCCATACTTCGAGTTACGCGAGGTACTTGGTAAATTAGTTTACTTTTCGCAAACTTTTATTTTATGATTATGTCGATACACTATAAGGTTGCATGCTAGATACGAAGTTAAAATAATTTAGGAAATTATTTTATGCAAACTCTTCCGCTGCTCGTAAAAATTTTAAATTTTACGAACTCGTATCCTTGTCGACATGCACCCGGTCCCAACAGTGGTATCAGAGCCGGTTAGTGTTCGACTTAATCATATAATTGTTTTGTGGAAAACTTTGTCATGATCTCAATTTCGAAAAAATTTTTCAATTATGGAAACTTTCGAATTATAATAAATTTTAGATTTAGAAATTTCAAAGTTTGGAAATCCTCATGGAATTTCGCAAACGTTTGAAATTTTCTATTTTTTGAAATTTTATAATAATTTCAAAAACTTCCCATCTTTGGAAACTTTCCAATTTTGGAAATTTTTCTATTTTAGAAATTTTCCAATTTTGGAAATATGTAAGTTTCCTTTGTACCAGAAACTTACAATTATTCTGAAAATCAATTTTTGAAATCTCGCAATTTTGGGCACTTTCTTTTAAGAAAGTCTAGACAAATTCATGGACAGTTAATTGACAATTAAATTTGAATTGGTTTTTAAATTGACAACAAAATTCTTTATTTTGGATTGAGCCTCGGGGAGCCGTCCAATTTAAAGTTAGTTGTTGTAATTTAATTTCCCAATTTTAATTGAAATTGTCATGTTTGATTGGATTGAGCCTCGGGGAGCCGTCCAATTGGATTTACAACACATTACTTTTCTTTGGGTATCTGAGCCTCGGGGAGCCACCCTTAGAAAACAATTTGTTGTAATTAATTAAATCCATGAATAAAATATGTTTAAGAGGTGATGCTCTTACATATTGTTGTCTCCAAAATTAATTAGGAAAATGGTTTCCTATAGAGTTTCTTAAATGAGATTTTCATGAAAATAATATGTAGTTGAATTAAGGGATTTGTCTCTTAATTTAACAAGATTTGATTTAGAGAAATCAAAGTCTTGAACATATTATTTCCGAAATTAATTATGACAATTTAGGAAATTGTTTCCCAAAACAATTCCTTTAATAAAGTATGAAATTATAATTAGGAAATCCGGTTCCTAATTTAATTCATGAGACTTGATAAATTAAGTCACATACATACTTTATTAAGGAAATCGTTAGTCATGACATAATTTTATGTCATGAATGTGCTTAAAAGGAATGAGACCCAAAACCCTTACTAAATATTAAGGCCAACACCTTCCATTAATATGGTTAGAATCGGAGTTTTGTTTCTCGCTTGGGTTGATGGACACATCCATGCCCGACATGAACCTCAACATGTTCAAACCATGGAATTAGTTTATGAATAATATAGTTCGAGTCAGAGGTCAATCATTAGTTTTGGTTGTTGGACACATCCAAGCCTGACTAAGCGGTTGAATGAGCTCCAACCATATTAAAACTATTTCTTGATTAATGGGTCAGCCTTAAGCTTGGAGCATCGATTTGTTGTGCACAGCCAAGGTCGATGTAAAGAGAGGTGCAGTTGGGTGTTATGTATAATGATACATACTTGTTAATGAGTTAACAACCCAATGTTTTATGCAAACATTCAATTAGTTGATAGCATAATGTGATAGTTACATATATGTGATGTGTAATCGGTATAATTACCTACCTTCATAGCTAAGAAGAACTTGATGGCCACAGCCATGGTTGTTCTTATCTATGGTTGGATATCAACCTATTTGGAGATGTTCCTACGATCTCCCGAATTGATAATAAGGGTGACTCAATTCGTAAAATAAATAGGATTTAATTTATGTATGTTGATACATTCTTTAATAAATCTTCTCACATAATCTCAATTTGTATTTCTAGGTTAATCACTCGATCATGTCTTCTCTGAATTTGCGTTCCATCTTGGACACCAACAAATTAACTGGGCCTAACTTCATGGACTGGCTTCGAAACCTGAGGATAGTCCTCAAGGCAGAGAAGATTGCTTATGTCCTTGAAGATCTACTTCCCTCAAATCCTCCAGCAGATGCAACTCCAGACCAATTGGTGGCCTATCAGAAACATGTGACCGATTCTGAACTTGCAAGTTGCATCATGCTAGCCTCTATGATACCTGAGCTGCAAAAGCAGCATGAGCATATGGATGCTTATACCATCATCTTCCATCTTAATGAGTTGTTTGAAGAGCAGGCGAGATCCGAAAGGTTCGAAGTCTCCAGACTCCTCTTCACAACTAAGATGCAAGAAGGCACTTCTGCCTCGCAGTTTGTGCTAAAGATGTTGGGGTACATTGAGCGACTGAACACACTCGGTTTTGCAATGGATCATGAACTAAGTATTGACTTAATTCTGAGTTGTTTGCCCAAAAGTTATTCGCAATTTGTGATGAACTATCGGATGAACAAGCTGGAAACTACCATTCCTGAGTTAGTCAACCTGCTGAAGTCTGTAGAGCCTTCTGTAAAGCAGGAACAAAAGGCAGTTCTGTTAGTTGGTTCCTCGAAGAAAGGTTCTAAGAGGAAGGCCAAAGAACAGAATAAGGGAAAGAAGAAAAAGGCTAAAAAGACTGAAAAGAAACCAAAAGGCACTTGCCATCATTGTGGCAAGGAGGGTCACTGGCGAAGAAATTGCAAGGTTTATCTTGAGTCCTTGAAGAAGAAGGCATCCGATGCCCCGTCCTCTTCAGGTATCTTCGTTATTGAATGTCACTCTATTTCCTCAAATACCTGGGTACTTGATACTGGGTGTAGCTCACATATATGTAATGACATACAGGGGCTAAGGAATAGAAGAAGACTCGTCAAGGGAGAAGCAGATTTGCGAGTTGGAAATGGAGCAAGGATTGCTGCTGTTGCCATCGGAACATATTTGCTAAAGCTCCCGACTGGACGTATCTTAGAACTGGATAATTGTTATTTCGTTCCTTCGTTAATAAAGAACATTGTATCTATTTCATGTTTGAATGAAAAAGGTTATCATTTGACTTTTAGTAACAATTGTTGTTACATAACTTTAAATGGCGTTCTTTATGGGAATGGAACTTTGTGCAATGGCATCTACACGTTAGATTTATCCAGTGACGTTTTCAATATCGAAGTTAGCAACAAACGTGCTCGAATAGATAATCGAATAGACTCCTACACTTGGCATTGCCGTCTTGGCCATGTAAGTAAGAAACGCATGACCGAATTGCACCGATGTGGAATTTTGGAATCATTTGAACCCGATTCATTTGATACATGCGAATCGTGCTTAAAAGGCAAGATGACCAAATTACCCTTTACCGGAAAAGGTAATCCAGTGGGAGAATTGCTTGGTCTAATACATACTGATGTATGTGGACCAATGTCAACTCTTGCACAAGGAGGCTATAGCTACTTCATCACCTTTATCGATGATCACTCACGATTCGGGTACGTGTTCTTGATGAAACACAAATCTGAAGCCTTTGAGAAATTCAAAGAGTTCAGAAATGAAGTAGAGAAACAGCTTGGCAAAAGTATTAAAATACTTCGATCCGATCGGGGTGGTGAATACTTAAGTCAAGAGTTTCAAGATTATCTAAGGGACAATGGGATATTATCCCAATGGACTCCGCCATATACACCACAGAATAATGGTGTATCTGAGAGGCGAAACTGAACCTTGATGGACATGGTTAGGTCGATGATGAATCATGCAACTCTTCCAAAATCCTTTTGGGGTTATGCACTTAAGACAGCTGTTTATTTATTAAACAGAGTCCCGACCAAGGTAGTCTCTACTACTCCATATGAGATTTGAATAGTAAGAAACCTCACTTGACTCACCTTAAGATATGGGGTTGTCCTGCTTATGTGAAGCGGGTTGTATCAGACAAATTGGATGCTAAGTCTGATAAATGTCTATTTATTGGATACCCTAAGGAAACGAAGGGTTACCAATTCTATCATCCCTTGGAACAAAAGGTGTTTGTTTCAAGGCATGCTGTATTTCTAGAAAAAGAATTCTTTTACAAGAAAACAGTGGGAGTGGCATTGAACTTGATGAAGTTCAAGAAACTCCAATAGACATTACAGAGACACCGAGTTTAGGCCCACAACCGATAATTCATAATGATGAGCTATCAGTTGAACCTAAAACTACACCACCTCTTCGTAGGTCTGATAGGACACGCAACATTCCAGAGAGATACGAATTTCTCGTAAGTGAATCGAACGATGTGTTGCTCATTGCGATGACGAACCTATCAGTTATGAAGATGTTCTGAAAAGTTCAGAAAGGGACAAATGGCTTGAAGCCATGAAGTCGGAAATGGATTCCATGTACGAAAATCAAGTATGGGACTTGGTTAACCCACCTGAAGGGATTAAACCCATAGGGTGCAAGTGGGTTTTCAAGAAGAAAACCGACATGGAAGGTAATGTTGTTACCTTTAAGGCTAGATTAGTGGCAAAAGGATATCGTCAGAAGCAAGGAATTGATTATGACGAAACCTATTCGCCAGTAGCTATGCTTAAATCCATTCGGATGCTCCTAGCCATAGCAGCTCATTATGATTATGAGATATGGCAAATGGATGTGAAAACAGCTTTCCTTAACGGAAACCTGCTTGAGGATGTATACATGATACAACCTGAAGGTTTCACATCAGTTGATAAAACCAAGGATGCAAGCTTCGACGATCCATATATGGACTGAAGCAAGCATCTAGGAGCTGGAACATCCGTTTTGATGAGACAATCAAAAGTTTGATTTCTCATAAAATCCTGACGAACCTTGTGTATACAAAAAGGTTAGTGGGAGTGCAGTCGTATTCCTAGTATTATATGTCGACGACAACTTACTTATAGGAAACGATATTTCAGTCTTACAGACAGTTAAAATTTGGTTATCCAAAACTTTCTCCATGAAAGACCTGGGAGAAGCAACCTATATCCTTGGGATTAGAATCTATAGAGATAGATCAAAATAGTTGCTTGGTCTTTCACAGTCTAAATATATAGACCGAGTGCTAAAAAGGTTTAGTATGTCGAAATTCAAGAAAGGTTACCTTCCCATCAGGCATGGGATCAACCTTTCAAAGTCTATGTGTCCGCGCACAGAAGACGAGAGGATTTGCATGAATAAGATTTCCTATGCATCCGCGATAGGATCTATCATGTATGCTATGTTATGTACTAGGCCTGATGTATCGTATGCTTTGAGCGTCACAAGCAGATACCAGTCGGATCCAGGAATGGATCACTGGGCGGCTGTTAAGACAATCCTTAAGTACTTAAGAAGAACTAAGGATGTGTTCCTAATATATGGAGAAGGAGATATGGTAATACGTGGGTATACAGATGCCAGTTTCCAGACAGATAAGGATGACTCCAAATCGCAGTCTGGATACGTATTTACTTTGAATGGAGGCGCAGTAAGTTGGAAAAGTTCCAAACAAGACACCGTAGCGGATTCCACCACGGAAGCGGAATATATCGCAGCTTCGGAAGCAGCAAAGAAGCAGCTGGAATCAAG
>JAGFNQ010005233.1:0-112115 GCA_024364735.1 Boesenbergia rotunda
ATAAAAATCTTAAATAATTTAATTGTAAATGCTACCGGAACGATGATTAAGAGTATGGGTGCGGTCTGATGCACTCATTGTACTTTCCTTGAGATCTAGCTCGAGTTTGATTCTAATGGTTCAAATTTTGATTGGAATATCATTAAATTATATTTCAAAATAACTTAAATTCAAGTTTAATTTAAATTATTTAAATTTTAATTTGAGAATATTATTCAAGATTTTCTCAAATTTGATAATTTTAAATACAAATTCAAAATAAAAAAGCTCACGAGAAATTAGGTTCAAGTCATTAGCACCCACCCTTTGTCTAGATGGAAACTCAAGACCTAACCTTTAGGCAACGCTCCAAGACGGAATTTGTCTCTTTTTTTTGTATTTTAGCCAGTGAGCCTTGCTCTAAAATTGGTCGGCCAAAATGTGTTATGATCATTCTTTCACGAGTGACAAAAGATAAAGTCGTCATCTTAACAGTCCTTTTAAAAAGGTCCCACACACTCTAAAAAAGATAAATCACGAAGACTTATTTAATCTAAGCCGAGTGATCTTCTTATACAGGGGACGAATCGAATCATGTCTCATTCATAACAAATGTTGTCCAAATACCAACTCATATCAACTTGGCTACGCTCACGAAGTCTAATCTACAACTCCAAATAATTTTGATGCTCCATTCTCTCAAATTTCTGTCTGTCTGATAAAGAATCTCATTGTTCAACTTCACAGCAGGGTCTGAGAATCATGTTCGAGCCCTGACGCAAAATTGCTTCACAGAAGAAGTATTCAAGGCTCTGAAGCATTGAATACTTATCATATCTTCACATTAATGACGTATCAATCATGGATAAGACAGGTAGTGTATAGTGTATCTCGCCCACATGACGTGTCCTATAACGTATAGGGATGTCAGGAAAGCAAAGATAGGGGGATGATATCTCATGTGCTCTGACAAATCATATGGTGTGACACCATTACCATTCTTTGTAGTAGGCCAACCCATGAAACCTTAGGATTGTTGGGCTTCGAAGACTAGTTTCGGGCTCCTTACCCAAATAGAGGGAGAAAGAGAGAGGGAGCATCACATCACCAAGACTTGCAAAAACAAGACCTGCTTGTTCGGGGAGATATCTACCGCTTCGCTCGGAGAAGCCCGCCACTCCACTTGGGGAGTAGCTGCGACTCTACTCAGAGGAGTCTGCAACTCCACTCAGGGGAATGTCTGTTGCTCCACTCGAAGGAGTCTATTTCTAAGCTCGGAGGAGTATGCTACTCCGCTTGGTACTCGAGGAACGTCTGCTGCTCCACTCGGAGGAGTTTGTTACTCCGCTTGCCGCTTGGTACTTGGGGAACATCTATCGCTCTACTCGGAGGTGCTCACTGTTAATAATAATGTCCTTGGATAGTAGGTTCTAATCTATATCATATCAATTGGTTAAATTAATAGTGAGATGATGTAGAGAATACTACTCTTAACTATTCCTAGTCAAACATTAACATTCAAGGATAATATTTATGCATTGATACTAGCATATATGTCAATTGATGACTTGATCTCACAAGTTATGGATATAACATGTCAAGTTGACATATGGATACATATTAAAGCAATGTACTGAATTGACCCGCCATGAGAAAATTTCAAGGATTATTATATGAGTGTCATAAACTTTCTCATAATGACTATTGGTATGAATCTACAAAGATTGATAAGAGAATGACACGGTCTATACTTCATTGATAAATCCAGATATCAAGAATATAAGGACAAATTCATACATTGTAATAGATACAGAAAGGTTAGGTCAGATCTCGACTTTCTCGTCACTTGGGTAGCAATGATATATTGCTAGATGTCGCTCATTGTTTATGTGTCTAAAGTAGTTTAGATACATTACCAACGTTACGAGAACTTATTGAGTCACACACAAATAACACAATATTTCGTAGATAACTTATTTTTAGTTTAACTAAAATATGATCTAAAATTAAATTAATTGAGTTAGACTCAAATGAATCTAATTAGATTATGAGATTGAGTCTAATCTGAGTTAGACTCATTTAAATTAGACTTAACCATTTAAAAAGGATTAGTGTTCTTTAAAAGGATTTAGTGAACATTATTAAAGAGGAAGACTAAGAGATCAAGACACTTTGTATTCATTGGATGACAAAAGGTTAAAAGAATACTAAGAGGCTTTGGTATTCATTGAGATTAATAGATATTAATAGATTGAGAAGACCAAAAGCCAAAAACTTTTGTATTTTAAAGCTTGACTATAAAAGGCCATGTTGGTGGAATGAAGATGTGATTGAACTTGATCTTCTTCTTCCTCCTCCCCTTCCTCTTGGCCGAAACACACAAGGTGTGTTTTTGGTCATCTTGTCTTGTGAACCATCCTAAGTTGCTAGTACAACTATAGTGGTGTTAGTGTTAGCTCTAGAGCCAATTATGAGATAATTGTCTGAGAAATATTTTGTATCATATTTTATTTAATAAATATAAAGTTTGATTATTATATTTATTTCATGATTGTGACCAATGAATAAGTATAATACTGTCCTTGGGTAGTATGTTATGATCTACACTAATTCAATTGGTTGAATTGACAGTGAGATAATGTAAAGAATACTACTCTTAATTATTCCTAGTCAAGTATTAATATTCAAGGACAATATTAATACGTTGAGACAAGCATGTAGGTCAATTGATGACTTGATCTTACAAGTCATGGTATGAGATATCAAGTTGACATATGGGTATACATTAGAGAATATGTACTGAATTGATCCGTCATGAGAAAGTTTCATGGATCGTTATATGAGTGTCATAAACTTCCTCATGTAACTATTAGTATGAATAGTCCTTAGACCTGAAATCACTACAGATTCCTACATAAGGAGTTGTGTACTTTGGTATCATCAAACGTCACATGTAACAGGGTGGACTATAAAGGCGATCACTGGGTATGCAATAAATTATGCAGAGGGATGAGTGTGATTTAGATGAGATCTATTCCTCCTATATGACGGGAGTGATATCTGTGTGTCCCTTGGTCGAGTAGGACTACTAAATACATGACCGTGCTCAAATGAGTCAATATGAAATATTGAGCTCATTTGCTTGAGTGAGTCTACTTGGAGATCAAGAAACACAAAGATTGATTACAGGATCACACAGTCTATACCTTATTCATCAATCTAGATATCGAGGATAGAAGGACAAAGTCATATATTATAGTAGTCACTGAAAGGTTATGTCGATCTCAATATTCTCATCACATAGGTAGCAATTATGCATTGCTAGATGTTGCTCACTGTTTATGTATCTAAAGTGGTTTAGATACATTGTCAAGGTTACGAGAACCTATTGGGTCACACACAAAGGACACAATGTCTGGAGATAAATTGAATTTAGTTCGACTAAATTGTGATATGAAATTGAATTAATTAAGTTAGACTCAAATGAATCTAATTGAGTTGAGAGATTGAGTCTACTCCAAGTTAGACTCATTTAGATTAGACTCAACCACTTGAGAATGAATAATATTTATTAAAAGGTTAATGAATATTATTATTAGAGAAAGATCAAGAGTTATTCTCTTCATTGGATCAAGAAAAGATGAAAAAAAAAATCAAAATGAATATCAAGATGTTTTGGTATTCATTGAGTTTTATTGGCATTCATACTAGGTAAGCTCAAGAGACAAAAATTCTTGGTATTTATTGGATGAATATAAAAGGGTCTTTTATCATTTTGAAAAGGCACTAGTGTTCATTGTTCTTCTTCCTTCTTCTTCCATCTCTTGGCCGAAACTCCCTTGGTAGGTTTGAGGTGTTTTGTGAACCATTCCAAGTTGCTATCACAACTAAAGTTGTTCTTCTCCGAGGCGTAGATCGTATTCGTGTGGATACTACTAGAGGCACGGACACTTGAACATGCAAGAGATCCAGTGAACCGAGGATGAGCGGGATAAGCAAAAGGCATGCACCAATGGTATAACCCTTAGATAGATCAAATTTCATACGAGTTTTTCTTTCGCTTGGATTCCTCGAAAGGATCTCAAATTTTCACTGTGATTTTAAGTGTTTTTCGCATAGAGATCTCTACAGGTGGTTCATCTTCGAGATCAAGATCATGGTCGTGTGTATACTATTAGAGGACGACCATCCTAATCGTGCAGAGATCTGACGAACTAAGGACTAGTGGGATAAGCTAAGGGCACACATTAAAGGTATAGCTCTTTAGATAGAACTTTGTACGGATTTTTCACATGGATCGCTTGAAGGGATCCTATTTTCCACTGCGATTTTGTTATTTTTCGAATAGAAATTCCTACACCCACCGCTCAGCTCGGGGAACGTTTGCTACTTGATGGGTTATGCCCGAACAATTCAAGACATTCTCTGACTAGTTCACTTTACTTCCGACATTCTGATTTTATCCCATATGGAGGTCAAAATTCTCGACTCACCATATCACCTCCGTATCACTGTGGATTCTCATGGCAGTTGGAGTTCCTTTTGCAACCGATCTGATTCTGACCCTGCAAAGCTTGAAAAAGTGCAGATTGATTGTTCAAGCAATAAAAAATGATTAACGAGGTTTTTCCAACCAATCTCGGGCGACCGGCCCGACCACACAGAAGTTTTCCACCGGCCGCTAGGGTAAATCGGGAAGCACTCGCAGTGGGCAGTCTAGAAGCCCAGCTCGCAGTGGGCAGTCTAAAAGCCCAACGTCCCAGGATTCACGCCCCATTTGGAGGAAAAATTCCTACAAATACGCCGTAGTTGGGGATCGAACCGCGGATGCCTGGGATAACGACTAGTCGCCCTACCGCTGCAGCTTGAAGTTAGAGTTGTCAAATGAGGAGCAAAATGGAGAGCAACCATTTTCTCTCATGGATACTTCTTTGGCTGCTCTACCTTCCGAGCAATCAAGTAGGCAATAGTCGTTGAATCGATGAAATTTATATATTTTTATAATAATATGATATTATTCAATCTAAGTCCTCATGAATTTATTTTTAACTATACTTAAAAGGCCTTATATCAATAGATGTGGAGATATATATCTTCCATCTTATAATTTATGATATTCTTTATATATTTTCAATGAGAGACTTTGATGTTAAACCCAACCATCCTCTCCTTAGAACTATCATACTTCAATCAATGTTACTCCTTTCCACTGTGTTTGAGTCCATGCCTTATGTGCCTCGAGAGTTTATCATATGTTTTTATTGAGAACTACTCTATACTATTATTCTCATGGTCCTGACTTTCCCAGGGTTGTCTCCGAAAAATTAGAGGCCCTAAGCTAATTTTTAAGTGAAAGTCTTATATAATTTTTGTTATTAAATATAAAAATATCACACACCATCTGATAATTAAATGCACATGATTATCATGACTATTCAATATGCTATGTAAATATTAAACTTTAAAAAATTAAATAAAGAACTCCTCTACTATTGAGGAGCTCCTCCACATATATAAACTAAATCTAATCACAAATATACAAAATGTTCATACTCTTGCACTTTTTGTTGTGCAAAATTGTCAACTAAACCATCGTAATCAAGCTTAGCTACCATCTTTTTTTTCAATAGACAATATGACCAAGCTATTCAATCTATCATGTGACATAGTTAATCGAAGATAATTCTTTATCAACTTCAACTTTGAGAAACTTCTTTCAGCAGAAGCTACCATAATTGCATGGTTAATAATATTCTATAAGTTGTCTAAGCATTAGAAAACTCATGATGCAAATTTTTGGCATACTCCAAGACTTTAAGGGTGCGTTTGGTTGGGGATTATCCTTGATAACCTTGGTTATCCATTCAAGGTTATCAATGAAAACCTTGTTTGGTTTCGATAATGAGCGATTCTCAAGTAATGAGCGATGCCCGACACGTCAGCAAAAGGGTCATGCAACCAGGAATCGGAAAACTTTAGGAAAGTAAGGTTTTTCTTGATTCCGGGGTTATGCAACTTTTTTTCCAAAATTATCCTTCAATATTTACATTTAAGACGAAAATAACCGTTACAATTTATTAACTTTCGAAAGCGTTATTCACGAACGACGATTGACAAGGATGGTCGACAACCACCGCCGGCGGCCGGCGACCACCGCCGGCGGCCGGCGACCACCGCCGGCGGCCGGCGACCACCGCCGGCGGCCGGCGACCACCGCCGGCGGCCGGCGACCACCGCCGGCGGCCGGCGACCACCGCCGGTGACCGACGACCGGCGACCGGCGACCGGCGACGACCGGCGGCGGCCGGTGATCGACGACGGGCGACCGACGGCGGCCGACGATCGGCAATCGGCGACGGCCGACGATCGACGACCGGCGACGGCCGACGGCGATCGGCGATGACCGGCGATCAGCCGGCGACGACCGGCGATCGGCGACCGACGACCGACGACGACGGTCGGCGGCAACCAGTGACTGACGACCACCGTCGACGACTGGCGACCAACAACTAAATTAAAATATTTTTTATTTTATATTTTAATTATATTTTTAATATATTAAAAAGAAAAATTAAATAAATTTAATTTAAATTTTAATAAAATTATCTAAACAAATTCTAAAGGGTAATATGGTAAAATATTATATTAGGTTATAGACTATTACCTCTAAACAAACAAGATTTTATTTGATTAACTAGATTGAACCAAACAACTTCAGGTTATCTTTCATTCCCCATTACCTTGGTTATGTGATTACTTGGTAATCACATAACCAAGGTTATATACGATAACTTGAACCAAACACGCCCTAAGTGGTTTGGTAATCTAATTTAGCAATGCTTGAGTAATTGTAATTCAGAAAATAGTTGAAGTGCATTAATATTAGAATC
Organism: Boesenbergia rotunda; assembly: GCA_024364735.1. Lineage (NCBI taxonomy): Eukaryota > Viridiplantae > Streptophyta > Magnoliopsida > Zingiberales > Zingiberaceae > Boesenbergia > Boesenbergia rotunda. The sequence continues at coordinate 6,870 of JAGFNQ010005233.1, forward strand.
ATCCTCATATTTCAAAAAATCTTCAAGTGCAACACATAAATTGTTTAAACTCTCATGATCTGCGTCTTTCAACTTGCTCAAGTTAAATAAAAAACCCAAAAGTCTCTTTAAATTTTTGAAATTATTCAAATCTTGTCTTGAGTGAAGAAAGAACATTATCAACTATCTACAAAAAATAATTTACTCGAAAATATTCTTCAACTCCTTGTATTGGTTCATCTCAAGATTTTTCATCAAAGACTTTTTTTTTGCGACGAATACAAGTTTCACTAAATTGAGTTCAATCTCCGTTCCTAAAACAATCTTTTTGACAAAATTCTAAAAATGAGAACTTGTATAGGATTATTACTGTGGAGTTTTGTATGTGAAATAGTTGTTAATGCAATTCTTTCAACTGCTATTTTTTTATTAAGAAGTTGTAAATCTGATGAACAATATAAATGTGGATAAATTTGGTTGATTTTCAAGCTCTAGCATTAGCCATGGCATATCAATCTGCTACCAATAATCACATGCAATGCCCTCCTATTGACGATCCTTGATTAAACTGGCATATTAGCCTCCGGGGCTATGGTGCAGCGGTAGGGCGATTAGTCGCTTTCCTAAGTATTCGTGGTTCGATTCCCAGCTACGACGTATTTGTAGGATTTTTTTCTCCCAATGGGACGCGAACTCTGGGACGCTGGGCTTCTAGACCGCCCACTGCGAGCGCTTCCTGATTTACCCTAGCAGCCGGTAGGAAACTTCCGTGAGGCCGGGTTGATCGCCCGAGGTTGGTTGAAAAAATCTCGTTAATTTTTTTTTTGATTAAACTGGTATATGGAGTAAGGAACAAAATACCTCTGTTATAATGCACATACATTGATACATATATTCTTTGGTGGCAATCATGTGAGTTCAGAGAAAAGTATGATAGCAAACTATGTAAACATCTTAGTAGAATGAATCGTTGCATTAACTAGTTAGCCTATTCAATTTGCTAAACAACTTACATATTATTTCAACTAGTTTAATATATGCAGTAGTTAGCCTATTCAATTTGCTAATAAACTAGTTTCACACTTTCACTGCAAGTCTGCAAACTACGTAAACAACTTGTTAACCATGAATCACTGCATTAAGAGACTAGTGGATTGCTCAACTTGGTTAGCCTATTCAGTTTAACCATATGCTAATATGCAAATGGCTACTCCCATCAACCATTGATAACTTATTATTGTTGGAGTTTTTGATGACTTGTCTCTCTTCGGTATTTGACTTAGTTGATTTATGACCGTCGGATCTTCCAGGAGGTTGCTTTCGGATGAAACAAACTGATTGGTTTATGTTGAGGTTAGTGTTTGACACTATCTTCGTAAAACGATATTGCTTCTCTACTAGTGCTCACGGATAGCAGCAATTCGTTTCCAAGATACAACGACGTCGGCTCGGAATAATAACACTTCAAATTTCGAGACCGACGAACCTTTTCGTAGGCTTTTTGGACTCTCGATGCAGAAGATGGATGACTGCAAATGCTTTAGATTGCAATGCTTGAATGAATGAAATGATCTAGTGGAGGGATTTATTTATATTGAATGAAGAGGTAAGTACCCTTTGGTTCGGACAGATCCATCCTCCCTCTTCACAGTCAGATTTGAATCCGACGCTCCAGATCGCACCTGCTTGCGATCTGTCCAGATCTTTGATCCGACACTCCAGATCGCATCTTCCTGCGATCTGTCCAGATCTTTGATCCGACGGCCACCATCTGTTCGCCCAATCCAGTCATCGTTCTCTACACAGTCACGTGCCACATAGGCATTACCTCGTCACCGACATGCAACGTGGCGCTACCTAATCATGACACGTCACACCGACATGTCACGTGGCGTCACCTGATCACGGCACGTCATCGCCACGTGGAGCATAAATTAAAGCTCCTCGCGACGATGCGTACGTGCGAAGTGCGCCAACAAAGCGCTCATTGTGCGTGTGCACGGGTGGTGGGCTCGCAGGTGCGAGCACTTGCTCGCCCAAGGGTAGAGACCTCTTGTGTTTTTGTATTAACAACATTAGCACAAGAACACATATAAGAAAACACTGACTCTCGCCGGTTAGCAATGTGAGACTAAAAGCCCTATCTTTTTCTTTAATGTTCATTTGAGCGTATCTTTGAACAATTAATTTCTCATTTACCCTTAATCGGTTTGAGCAAATAAATAGTCCAGATTTATCTACGCGAAACGTAGATTTCGATTTTGAAGTCAAACTTGACTGTCAACGATCGATGACATCAAAATTTTGCTTTGTAAAATCGTATCCAACAATTATAAGTATTAAGTACATTGGAAATAATAAAATTGTAGAATTTTTAAAAACAAAATATGATTAACAAAAAAAATTAAAAGCACGATCGTTTACCAACAAAGGAGGTTTGTTGGAATCGTCGCGACGAGAGAGGGGCAAGGCACACCAGGGAAATCAGGATAAGACACAATCGGAGAGACGATTCTCGACTCGTAGATCTGTAGAAGTTGCAATGAAGGTAGAGTATGGCTAGAGAGACTATTCCCAACTTGTAGAATTGTAGATGTAAAATACGGCGATTCAAAAATTCAGACCAGAAAATTTTTCGAGATTTTTCGGATTGAGTCTAGGGTTTTCGGCCCTACGAGAGGAGCTCCAGGGGTTTTATTGTAAAACTTAAAATTTATCAAGGGTTTCGGATAAACTCTTAAATTACGGAAGTATAAATAATTTAACCCTAATGATTTTTGAGAGGGATTATATTAAATGGGAGGGTTAAATGATTAAATCCTTTGCCCTAAGGGTAGAAGGTTAATTTGAGAACAGTCAGGGACTTTTCTGTAAAAGTCCACTCTTTTATTACATCTTCCCGAGCCTTACCTGAGCCCTAGCCGCAGCAGCCATAGCCACGCCAGAAGCGCCGACTCTTCCTTTCCCTTCTCGCGAACCCTAGCCGCCACGCCCAACCGTTCTCCTCACCTTCGCGATGCCCTAGCGTCGACACCCCCTTCGTGCGAGGCCCTCCGGCGACGCCATGGTTGTTGCTGATCGTGATGAGTTCCATCACCTCCATTCCTCCTCGCGCGCCTCGATTCACTGCCGCCTGGGGTGAGAGCCAGCTGATCATCGCATCATTGCCAGCGTTGTTGACCGTGTGCTGCCGGCCACCACCCAACTTGCCCTACTTGCTCTCCACTGTCGGAACTCGACCCGTAGCCGTCGCCTTCTTTTCGGACGGATCCCAAGCCAAGGCCGGCATCAACCCAGGTGAGAATTTGTTTTGTGTTGCTGAATGGAGAAATGAGCAACCAGCCTTAGGTTGTTTTCTTTGGACCTAAATTGGGTTTTCTGTGTTGGGCGTATAGAACTGAAATTGGGTTTATGATGTGTCTTGGTTTCGAATTTGGAATTGGTGTTCTTATGGGTATTGATCTGGATGGTGGGTTAATTAGAGTTAAGAAGATGAATGAAACTATTCGAATTGTGTTGTTTCTGATATTGTTAATTTTGATCATGGTTTAGTAATTTCGTTGGATGTTTTGGATCGGTTTGGGTGAGCTGTAAGTTGTTTCTTTGATCCTGTCATGATACTGTGTTACCATGGGGTTGTGATGTGTGAGATCCTACCGTGGGTTTGTGTTCTTGTATCAGTTTTTGGAAAAATAGCCATGTTGGGTTGTTTGAATTGACTCTTTTCTCTATTGGATTTGCAACTTGGTTTGATGTTGTTCAAAAACAGGTTGTGAGCTTCTCACTTTAGATTTGCTACCGAGTTGTGGAGTGGGAGTTAATAAGGTATTGGAATGTTAAGTGCTTCACCATGTTTTTCCATAGGTGGTCTTTGTAAAAGTAGATGGATTGATAATATCATGGATTAGATCAGTAGGGTTATGTGGTGTTGTGTCCTTGTTCCGGTTGGGAATTTGGTTGGATTTGGTATTTGGTTTGCAGCTTGATAAATTAAGGGAGTTGGTATTGAAATTTGATTTCGGATTTTGTTTTGGAGTTACATGTTGGGGTTTTTGGTAGTGGATTCTATGGATTTTATTCCATGTTATACTCTGTTGGATTTGATTAAAGTAGCCTTTGGATTGAACCGTGGCTGGTGATGGTGATCTGGGTAACTTGGGACAATTAAGGATTTCTCATTTATGTGTGATTATGTAAATGAAACAGGATAATTAGGATGATCCTAATTAATTGAGATAACTCGTTTAACTGTAAATTTTATATTAATATAGCTAAACATTATGCCTTTGTTACAGGGTATTGATTGGATTTAGTATTGCTGATATCAAACGGGAGGCTCTTTCTTATGCGAGCATCTTACTTTTGAGGCGGGTACCCTTGACTTATCTTTTTAGATATTGTCATATTGCTATGCGTGGTTTGTTATAGATAACAGTAAGACTACAAGTTATCCCTGGTTTAATATGCCTGTCCTGGAAACTTGTTAGTTATCCCTGCGTTATTATGTCTGTTCTGGATACTTGTTAGTTATCCCTGAGTTATTATGCTTGTCCTGGATACTTGTTAGTTATCACTGAGTTATTATGCCTGTCCTGGATACTTGTTAGTTATCCCTGAGTTATTATGCCTATCCTGGATACTCGTTAGTTATCCCTGAGTTATTATGCCTGTTCTGGATACTCGTTAGTATTGGATCGGGTTGGACCGGTTAGAGGGGGGTGAATAGACGGGGAAAAAAAATTATGAAAGTGGAGGCACTCGTCTTTAAAAAAGAACTTGGTCGCAACTGAGAACGTTGCTTCCAAGGCAGTGGACGCTCAATAAAAATCTCCTTGTGGCGGAGAAGCCTTACAAAAATAGCACGCTAGAAATTTTACAAGAATGAATAAAATGATTGAATTCTAAAGCTAAATCTCTAAGCCTATTTATAGCCTAAGAGAATAAATCTGGATTGTTGATTTTTGATAAATTTTCTCTTGGCCGTTGATCCATGGATATAATCTGGACAGTTAATCTTGGATGGGATTAAACTGCATCCATTAAATCTGATTAAAGGATAAGGTTATCCTTTAGAAGATAAAGTTTAATTAAAACTTTGCTTCTATTCGCAGCAAGTGATTAACTTTATCTTCGGCTCACATCAACTTTTTCACATCACCTGTTTATCCCATTCGGTAAGTATGGAGATATCTAGCAGTGGGGTCTCAAGTTCGAATCTTCTTGGCACCAAATAATTTTTTCTTTTCTTTTGGGCGCTTGGACTAGTCTTTTTGATTCTTCGTCTTCTGGGTGATTTCCGGCCAACCGGAGTTAGGCTCACCTGAACCCGGCTCCGGCCTTTCGCCCCTCGAGCGTCCTTCCTCCCGGCTTCTCGTCCCTCGGACACCGCGCACGTCCTTCTCGCTCCACTGGTGTACTCTTCCGCAGCTTCCGCGTCCCTCGGATTCTACCGAGCCCGTCGGCTCACTTCCCCGCACAATTCTTCTCGTCCGCTATGTCTTACGTTCGACTTCCTCCGTACCTAAGCTCCTGCACGCTTAGCAGAGGGATTAAAACCAACAGGACCTAACTTAACTTGGTTGATCACATCAAAACCAACTGGGGCACCAACAATCTCCCCCTTTTTGATGTGCATCAACCCAAGTTTAGTTAGGGATAAATAACAAACAATAATAGTATTGTAACAGAATTAAGCATAAAAAATTTTGCAATCAAGTACATAACCTCCCCCGAACTACTCTCCCCCTTTGATCACAGCAAAAATGGGACAAAAAAAATAGGGAAGGAAAAATATAATTAGGGAAGAAGAAAAATTTTAAGTGTGATAACAAATATTCTAAGTAAAAATAATCACATTACCATAAATTTTTCAAATTTAAAATGACATATTTTTTCAGAAGTTAATTCTAATTTTTTTTATTGGAAAAAATAAATTTCAATAAACGATTCATAAAAAATCGAACATTTATGAAAAAAATCTGAATATTTTTGTCAAAGTCGAAGATGAAGATATGAGTTTAGACAAAAATTTTCAGCTTTAAATTTGTTTATCAAGTCTGAAAATAACAGATACGAGTTTTTGAAGAATAATTTTTTTTAAAAAAATCGAAAAATACTTCGAATATTTTTTTAAAAAAAAATTATAATGAGTTTTTCTACTATATCTGAATCATGAAAAATTAGATCAATAAAAATAAATTATTTATCTATTTTTTTTAATTTTAATTTCAAATTTTGATCGAAAATATTTGAAAAATATTAACATAACTTTTGTAAAAGAATTCTGCACAAAAAAAACTTATCAGTTTAAAATAAATTTTGGAACCCAAAATAAATTTTCATCTATGGGGTTAATCAAAAACTTTGGAGGAATATAATTTCTAGGAATTGTCCTAATCTGGCCCTTATGATTTTTAACATACCAATTCAGATTTTCAGGATAAAAATTCTTTTTAATTCTTAAACATACAATATCATTTTCTAATTTCTCCACTAGATTCTTCAAATTTTCATTTTCTATTTTTAATTGGTCGGATAGAATAGATGAGCATACAGTGCCAAATCATTCTTTTAACTCAGAGTTTTCTATCTCCAATTTATTCATCGACTTAACCATGGATTTTATTACCGAGTAGATTCGAGCAGGTGGAAGTAGACATACCTCACTTACCGGGTCGGTTTCGAAAAGCGAGATTCCTCCTTCGTCGTCGCTTTCTTCTGACGTCTCTCCCCCTTCATCAGTGCTCCCTTCTTGATGGTTTGCCATCGGCGCAAGTTCCGCGTATTCTTGACCTTCCGACTCCTCTGACGAGGACTCATCGTCGAGTTGGATCTTCCTTGTGTTCAGTGCTGCGATGTCTGATTTCTTATTCTTCTCTTCATGAAATCTAGGAATTTCTCCCAGAGCTCTTTTGCCGAGTTGTAATTCTTGATGTGGTTAATTTCTTGCGCGGGAAGAACGGCTAGTAGATGAAATTCAGCTTTGCCGTTTGCTTCAAAGTCTGATTTCTCCTTCTTGGTCCACGACTTTATTTTTTTATCCTTGCCGTTGTTGTCTTTAGGAACTGAAAATCCATTTTTCATAATTATTAGCAATTCAATATCAGTTTTAAAAAATACCTGCATTCGGCGCTTCCACATCGCGAACTCCCCCTCAAATTTCGGCGGGTAGATTACGGCTCCAACCATTTTTCTTGAAATTGCTGCAGTCGGCGATTAGTCCTTCTGCGGCGACCTTGGCTCTGATACCACTTGTTGGATCGGGTTAGACCGGCTAGAGGGGGGTGAATAGACGGGGAAAAAAAATTATGAAAGTGGAGGCACTCGTCTTTAAAAAAGAACTTGGTCGCAACTGAGAACGTTGCTTCCAAGGCAGTGGACGCTCAATAAAAATCTCCTTGTGGCGGAGAAGCCTTACAAAAATAGCACGCTAGAAATTTTACAAGAATGAATAAAATGATTGAATTCTAAAGCTAAATCTCTAAGCCTATTTATAGCCTAAGAGAATAAATCTGGATTGTTGATTTTTGATAAATTTTCTCTTGGCCGTTGATCCATGGATATAATCTGGACAGTTAATCTTGGATGGGATTAAACTGCATCCATTAAATCTGATTAAAAGATAAGGTTATCCTTTAGAAGATAAAGTTTAATTAAAACTTTGCTTCTATTCGCAGCAGGTGATTAACTTTATTTTCGGCTCACATCAACTTTTTCACATCACCTGTTTATCCCATTCGGTAAGTATGGAGATATCTAGCAGTGGGGTCTCAAGTTCGAATCTTCTTGGCACCAAATAATTTTTTTTTCTTTTGGGCGCTTGGACTAGTCTTTTTGATTCTTCGTCTTCTGTGTGATTTCCGGCCAACCGGAGTTAGGCTCACCCGAACCCGGCTCCGGCCTTTCGCCCCTCGAGCGTCCTTCCTCCCGGCTTCTCGTCCCTCGGACACCGCGCACGTCCTTCTCGCTCCACCGGTGTACTCTTCCGCAGCTTCCGCGTCCCTCGGATTGTACCGAGCCCGTCGGCTCACTTCCCCGCACAATCCTTCTCGTCCGCTACGTCTTACGTTCGACTTCCTCCGTACCTAAGCTCCTGCACGCTTAGCAGAGGGATTAAAACCAACAGGACCTAACCTAACTTGGTTGATCACATCAAAACCAACTGGGGCACCAACAGTTAGTTATCCCTGAGTTATTATGTCTGTTCTGGATACTTGTTGTTGTTGGACCGGGTTGGACCGGCTAGAGGGGGTGAATAGACGGGAAAAAAAATTATGAAAGTGGAGACACTCGTCTTTTAAAAAAAACTTGGTCGCAACTAAGAACGTTGCTTCCAAGGCAGTGGACGCTAAATTAAAATCTCCTTGTGGCGGAGAAGCCTTACAACAAAAGCACGCTAGACTTTAGAGAGAATTACAAGAATGAATTGAATGAATAAAATGATTGAAACTCTAAGCTTATTTATAGCCTAAGAGAATAAATCTGGATTGTTGATTGTTGAGGAATTTTCTCTTGGCCATTGATCCATGGATGTAATCTGGATGGTTGATCTTGGATGAGATTAAACTGCATCCATTGGATCTGATTAAAGGATAAAGTTATCCTTTAAGAGATAACTTTATCTTCTGCTCGCAACAGATAAATAACTTTATCATCTGCTCGCAACAACTTTAATCACATCTCTTTCTTATCTTAGTTGGTAAGGTTGATGATTTAGGTTGACGAGGTTGTTGGTTCGAATCTTTGCAGCAACAAATAAAATTCTTTTTGTTTCACGTGCCTTGTTTGACTTGGTCAAACTGACTAGTCTTTTGGTTCATCTTCTGGGTGATTTCCGGCCAACCGGAGTTAGGCTCACCCGAACTCGACTCCGGCCTTTCGCCCCTCGAGCGTGCTTCCTCCCGGTTTCCCGTCCCTCGGACGTCGCGTACGTCCTTCTCGATCCACCGGTGTACTCTTCCGCAGCTTCCGCGTCCCTCGGATTGTACCGAGCCCGTCGGCTCACTTCCCCGCACAATCCTTCTCGTCCGCTACGTCTTACACTCGACTTCCTCCGTACCTAAGCTTCTGCACACTTAGCAGAGGGATTAAACATACCAGGACCTAACTTAAATTGGTTGATCACATCAAAATCAACCAGGGGTACTTACAATCTCCCCCTTTTTGATGTGCATCAATCCGAGTTAAGTTAGGGTAAACAAATAAAAAAAAACATGCATAATAATGTAAATGCATAATAATGTAAACAGTTTAAGTTAAAAAAATTTAATTTAGAATAAATTAAAATTCTACCCCTTAACTTAATACTATTCCTCCCCCTTTGATCACATCAAAAAATGGAAAAATATAATTAGGGAAGAAAATTTTTGAGTGCGATAAAAAATATTCTAAGTGAAAAAAAATCGCGTTACCACAGATTTTTCAAATTTAAAATGGCATATTTTTTTCAAAGTTAATTCCATTTTTTTTAAAAAAAATGACATAAATAAAATCTAAATTTTTTTGATAAAATCCACAGCTGATGAGGAGATCCAAAAAAATTGGATCTGGTCAAAATATTTTTCTATCGAATTTTAAAAATAAAAAAAACATATTTCAATAAATAATTCATAAAAAATCGAAAAAATATGAATATTTTTGTTAAAGTCGAAGATTAAGATATGAGTTTGGACAAAAATTTTGAGTTTTAAATTCGTTCATTAAGTCCAAAAATGACAGACCAACACATAAGAGTTCTTGAAGAGTAAATTTTAAAAAATTAGAAAAAATATTTCGAAAAATTTGAAAAAAAATTGTAATGAGTCTTTCCTCTAAACTCTTAATTTCAAATTTCGAGGGAAAAAAATATTCGAAAAATTTTGAAAGAAGTTCCAGTAGATAGACAGCATAATTGTGCAAAAAAAATAAAGACATAATTTTTATTAGAGAAACAAAATGCGCACATATATAATAACAAAAAAAATTCTCAGTTTAATACAAATTTAGGAACCCAAAATAAGTTCCTGTCTACAGGATTAATTAAAAACTTAGGCGGAATATAGCTTTTGGGCACCTTTTTAAATTGACCCTTATGATTTTTAAAATACCAATTTAAATTATCAAGAAAGTAATTTTTCTTTTGGCGTAAATATGCAATATCAAGTTCTAATTTTTGCACCATGTTTTTCAAATTATCATTTTCATTTTTCAAAATTTCAGACGAGGATGTAAGTGTTAATTCATTTTATAATTTTAAATTTTCTTTTTCTAATCTACAATTAGATTTGAGCAAAGCTTTAACTCCAGCATATAACTGATCATGAGGAATAAAACAAACCTCACTTACTGGGTCGCTTTCGAAAAGCGAGGTTCCTCTTTCGTCATCGCTTTCTTCTGACATCTCTCCCCCTTCATCAGTGCTCCCTTCTTGATGATTTGCCATCAACGTAAGTCCCGCGTATTCTTGACCTTCCGACTCTTCTGACGAGGACTCATCGTCGAGTTGGATCTTCCTTGTGTTCAGTGCAGCGATGTCTGATTTCTTATTCTTTTCTTCATGCAATTCCAGGAATTTCTCTCAGAGCTCTTTTGCCGAGTTGTAATTCTCGATGCAGTTAACTTCTTGCGTGGGAAGAACGGCTAGTAGATGAAATTCAGCTTTGCTGTTTGCTTCAAAGTCTGATTTCTCCTTCTTGGTCCACGACTCTATTTCTTTATTCTTGCCGTTGTTGTCTTTAGGAACTGAAAAACCATTTTTCATAATTATTAGCAATTCAATATCTGTTTTAAAAAATACCTGCATTCGACGCTTCCACATTGCGAACTCCCCCTCAAACTTCGGCGGGTTGATTACGGCTCCAACCATTTTCTTAAAATTGCTGCAGTCAGCGGTTAGTCCTTCTGCGGCGACCTTGGCTCTGATACCACTTGTTGGACTGGGTTGGACCGGCTAGAGGGGGTGAATAGACGGGAAAAAAAATTATGAAAGTGGAGGCACTCGTCTTTTAAAAAAAACTTGGTCGCAACTAAGAACGTTGCTTCCAAGGCAGTGGACGCTCAATTAAAATCTCCTTGTGGCGGAGAAGCCTTACAACAAAAGCACGCTAGACTTTAGAGAGAATTACAAGAATGAATTGAATGAATAAAATGATTGAAACTCTAAGCCTATTTATAGCCTAAGAGAATAAATCTGGATTGTTGATTGTTGAGGAATTTTCTCTTGGCCATTGATCCATAGATGTAATCTGGATGGTTGATCTTGGATGAGATTAAACTGCATCCATTGGATCTGATTAAAGGATAAAGTTATCCTTTAAGAGATAACTTTATCTTCTGCTCGCAACAGATAAATAACTTTATCATCTGCTCGCAACAACTTTAATCACATCTCTATCTTATCTCAGTTGGTAAGGTTGATGATTTAGGTTGACGAGGTTGCTGGTTCGAATCTTTGCAGCAACAAATAAAATTCTTTTTGTTTCACGTGCCTTGTTTGACTTGGTCAAACTGACCAGTCTTTTGGTTCATCTTCTGGGTGATTTCCGGCCAACCGGAGTTAGGCTCACCCGAATCCGACTCCGGCCTTTCGCCCCTCGAGCATGCTTCCTCCCGGTTTCCCGTCCCTCGGGCGTCGCGTACGTCCTTCTCGATCCACCGGTGTACTCTTCCGCAGCTTCCGCGTCCCTCGGATTGTACCGAGCCCGTCGGCTCACTTCCCCGCACAATCCTTCTCGTCCGCTACGTCTTACACTCGACTTCCTCCGTACCTAAGCTCCTGCACACTTAGCAGAGCGATTAAACATACCAGGACCTAACTTAAATTGGTTGATCACATCAAGATCAACCAGGGGTACTTACAGTTGTTTATCCCTGAGTTATTATGCTGTTAGTTCCATACAGTCTCGGATATTGTCATATCTATACATATTCTTAGATATCGTGATGTATCTCTTGCATTTGACATGAGGGATCTGTAGATTTCGGCCAGTATACCTTGTAGGTCACCAGTATTTCCTGTTATAGGGATTCAGGCTGAGACTTGGTACACTGAGGACTTAGTGAGGGAGGTATGTGTATCTATCATACACCATCTCTGCATTATTGCATGCTGACCCACGCGGACGTTGTGGACGATGTCCTGACTGGGTACAGGTTGTCACAGCTCTACCCCACGCGGACGTTGTGGACGACGATCCTGACTGGGACTAGGGGGTGACACATGTCATTGCACCATGGTGCTTTATATGTTTGGGTCATGCACCATCCTTGCATTATTGCATGCTGACCCACGCGGACGTTGTGGACCATGTCCTGACTGGGTACAGGTTGTCACAGCTCTACCCACGCGGACGTTGTGGACGACGATCCTGACTGGGACTAGGGGGTGACACATGTTATTGCACTATGTGCATATTTTGCATTGTGCATTGTTTGCTGCACTTGATTTCTGCACTTGTTTGACATGCATATTCTGGAGACTTGTTATCTGAGATTATATGTCTATTGGTGTTCCATGGGTATTTCTTACCCTCTTTTCAGGTTAGATGGATTCTGGTATGTATCATATACCCTTTCCTATTGTTCATATGAGACGGTATCAGCGTAGACTCCTATTGTTATTATAACATACTATGCATATCTGCTGGGTATTCGCTGAGTTATGGACTCACCCCGTTGCCATATATTTTTATTTCAGGTTGAGATACTTGGAGTCGCCGGAAGAGCCCAGCAGCCAGTCCCTACCCATCGCGACAATAAAGTTTGTTTTGTACTTAGTAGTATCTATGTTTTCATATTCAGTTATTGGATTTGTATATGTCTTGGGGAGTGTTGTTTTGTACCCTAAGGGGTTTGTGTATTGGTTGTTTCATCGTAAGTCGGACCGGTCCGCAGTCAGGTATGATTTACTTAATTGTCTTGTGCTTTTACGTTGTGTTTATCTATTTTGGAGGCCTGAGGTCAATTAAACTGCGTGGTCGTGTTCTGTGTATGTGTAAATTGTCCGCCGGACAGGGGAGGTGCTGTCCGATTTTCTATTGGATCAGCGGCTCCTGGGTCTCGGGGCGTGACAGTAGAAATAGCTGCGAGAGAGGGCCGGAGGGCCTGGCATTGGCGAGGATGCCGAAGAAAATCGCGGGGCGACACCGCGGTAGGATAGGGCTTCGGGCTCTTGGCTAAAGCCTGTTCAGGCCATTATAAATTTTAAAAAATGATTCATAATTAAATATAATAGTTGAAATAAAAAAAAAAGGTCCTAAGCAATTGCCTAGGTTACCTTCCCCTGAAGCCGGCTCTGAATCTTCCTCATCTCTTTTATTAAGGTTCTCGCATGTCTATATCTAGATGATGACTCTTATTTGTTGGAGGGATGAATTCATATATGTTCGTAATAATATAATATTATTCACTATACATCTAAATTAAATTATAACCAGAAGACCACGTAACAATCTCGTTTAAGCGTTAGGGTCCTTGGAACTATTCACACGTTCTGCCATCTGGCCCATCTGGTTTCCTGCTACTGAGATTTGGAAGTGAAACTGATATTTGGAGATGCTTAGAATAGGCTCTTGCTTCTCAAGCCATGGAGCAGTGACGACACTAAGCTCGAAAAAGTCTCCTCTTCTGTTCCTGTATGGGTCGAGATATTCAACTTTCCCTTGCATTATACGCTCAGCTCACGGCTGTTCTTCTGCGCCGGGCATGGACGTACCTGACTGACGGACAGCAGCTTAATGTCGGTACTGTCTGTTACTGGCAGAAAGTGTTATTTCTAATAGTAAATGTAATATGCATCAAAGCAGCAGACAATATAATATATAGATGTAAAAATTTGATAAGAAAAGAGCAGAGTTTAGGAATAGTTATCCGGTTAAAGCGCCGGCGTGCCGACTGCCCTTAGAGAATTCGTTGCCGCCCTACGGTGCAAAGGCTTCCGGCAAAATCCCCCCAAGATCTGACAACCTCGTGACGTTCGTAGGTGCACTCCAAGACGAACGTTGCCTCCGGACACAATCTCAGATCGCACAAGGCGAAGTCTCAAGACTCAAAATTGATAAAGAAAGAAGGGAAGAGATGAGAGAAGTGCTCGCAGGCTGAGGAAGGAGATAATGCTCGAAGAGAAGAGAAGCAGTGAATGAATAGTCGCGCCGGTTGGTTTCTCAAATAAATAAAAGAATAGAAAAAATAAAACCAAACCAAATTGATTTAGGAATCAAACCGAACCGAAATCTGCACCAAACCGGGCCGCCCGCAAGCGCGAGGCTCACGGGGCTGGGGATTTGCACCCCCCCTGCGCGCGATAATCGTGTGCGTCGCGCCTGGTTTATGGATTTTCGGCCCAAACCCCCTGAAACCACCTGGTTTGGGCTCAGCCCGCGCATGTGTGTAGGTCCCCCTAAGCTATCTGATCCGGGCGGGTGATTTTTTAGAAAGATCGGGGGCTCGGCCGGGTTCGATTTCCGCTCCGAACTAGGAGTTATTAAGCCGGGTCAAGGTCGACTCCGAGGTCGGGCATTCGGGTTCGGTCACCCGAGGTCAGACACTCGAGTTCGGTCATCCGAGGTCGGGCACTCGGGTTCGGTCACCCGAGGTCGGGCGCCCGGAGTCGGTCGCCCGAGGTCGGGCACTAGGGGTCGGCTGAGCAATTATAGCTATTCCCGTCAGTAATAAGGTGACAGCCCCCCGACATAATCATCACCTGACAGAGTCGCCAAGAGTTAATGAGGAACAGAAGAGACCGTTTGCGCAGGGTGTCAGGCGGCTGTGGCAGTCTCACAGCATTAATACAGCTGTCACTAGTGTGATTTATCAACTGATCATTCCTTAATGAGATAGGACAGCTCTGACACAGCAGAGAGTTTCCCTCCCTCTATATAAACCCCCCTTTGGGCTCCAAAGAGGGGATTGCTGTCATTTTGCAACCACACCACCACTTGTGAGCCTCGTTTGGTCCGAGCCGAGTGAATTGAGCCCTACTCCCATTCTGCCCGAGTCCGACCCCTGAGTGACAGTAGACCGGGTCATCTTGGTCAGACCGAGTCGTCCGGAGGAGAACCGGTCTTCGCTTGTCGACAGGATCAAATTTGGCGCCGTCTGTGGGAATCTGCCTGATCGAAAGACGAAGATGGGTGACTCCAACAGGGTGACTGTTACTCTCTCACAAGAAGACTTGGATCTGCTGATAGAAGCCAAAGCCAAAAAGTTGGCAGCAGCGCAACAGACAGCCGCTCAACCCACTCGAGCGGGACCGGCCGAGCCCACAACTCAGGGGGCAACGAAGGAGGAGGTCGCCAAGGAGACAGTCCTCATTTCCACCGAGCTTTGTTTGGCCCAGCGGAAGGGGCAGGACAGTCTGACCCGCATGAAGCCTCTTCCAATCAAGCCAGAACTAACAAAGGGAAGGCTCCCCTTGTGCCGACCTGAGAGAGCGCACTGGGCTCCCCTTCTCGAGCCAAATCATACAAGAACCAGTGCCCCAGCATTTCTGGCTCCTGTCCATCCCTGAATACGGAGGAGCCACGGACCCGGAAGAACATCTAATGAAATTTGAAAATGCCTCGTTGCTGCATCAGTATGCGGATGGTATCAAATGCCGAGCTTTCCTGACCACTCTGGCGGGGCGGCCCAACGATGGTTTGACAGGCTCCCTGAGGGATCGGTGAGGGACTTCTCTGACTTCAAGAGGTTGTTCCTTCAATATTTTGCGAGCAGCAAAAGACACCACAAGACTAGCTTGAACCTTTTCACCCTGAAGCAGGGCTCCAAGGAGCCCTTGAAGGTATACATCAAAAGATTCAACCAGGTCGCGTTGGATGTACCCACCGCTACATCCGAGGTGCTAGTCAGTGCCTTTGCGCAAGGTTTACAAGAAGGCGAGTTCTTTAGGTCCTTGATCCGAAAACCCCCGAAGGACTTTGAGAGCCTTCTGGGCAAAGCCAGTAAATATGTGGATGTGGAAGAAGCACAAGCCGCCAGGCGGCCGGAGGTCAGACCTGCGCCCGAGACTCCTCAGCATCACCAGAGAAGTGTGCCTCCTGGGGGACCCCTTAGAAGCCCCAGAGCTGTAGGGCACCGGCAAGGAGTTGAACGGGGAATAGTTCAGCAGGTAGCCCAGGGTTGCCTCCCTTCCAGATGGCAACCCTACTGTTCTTTTCATAACAGTCATACCCACGACCTTCAGGATTGCTGGCAAGCTGGCCGAGGTCGGGGTCGTACCGGTCGAGGAAGTCCAAGAGGAGCCCACCATGGAGGTGGCCGCGGTCGGGGAAGAACATCGCCAAGCCAACCCGAATCTCCTGCCCGACCGACCGCCCCTGCCGCTAGACAGTTGTTCCCAACCCCTGGCTCTACCGCGCACGAGAATGCCAGCGAAGAGCAAGCTAACCAGCAGAATGCTGTGCACGGATCTATTAATGTGATTTCGGGCGGACCCACCTATGGAGATTCCAATAGAGCTCGGAAGTCGCAGGTCAGGCGCCTTGATATCTATCAAGTGGGCTGCAGTTCCGCCCAAGCTCAGGGGCCGCAGATCAGTTTCGGCCCCTCGGACCTACAAGGAGTGGAAGTGCCTCATGAAGACGCTTTGGTCATCACAGCCATCATAGCTAATTACCAGGTCCACAGGACCATTGTGGATACAGGGAGCTCAGTCAATATCTTATACTTGAAGGCCTTTGAGCAGTTGCAGATTGAAACTACTGAACTGCAACCTGTAGCTACACCCCTGTTCGGATTCACCGGAAATGAAGTTCAACCGCTCGGCCAAATCAAATTGGTCGTTTCACTCGGAGAGGAGCCCCTGCGAAGAACCAGGTGGTCCACTTTCCTTGTGGTGGACGCACCCTCAGCCTACAACGCTATACTGGGCCGACCGACATTGAATGAGTTCCGAGCCGTGACATCTACCTTCTATCTGAAGGTCAAATTTCCGGTGGGGGATCAGGTCGGCGAAGTCAGAGGGGATCAGAAGGTGGCACGCCGGTGCTATGTGGATGACGTCCGAGTGGAAGTGAGGAAGACCTTCCGAGCTCCGTCGGCCAGCTGTAACATGGTGCAGTCCTCTCAGCCCTCCCCCTGGGCTGAGCTGATAGAAGAAAAGGAAGAGGTCCAGCTCTTGCCTGACCGAGAAGAGACTAAGGTGAGGATAGCTCCTGGACTACAGCCAGACCTCCGACAACAGCTGATAGAATGTCTGATCCAGAACCAAGATGTGTTTGCCTGGTCCCAGCAAGATCTGAAAGGGGTCAGGCCCGAGGTCATGGAGCACAAACTACATGTGTACCCTGATGCCCGACCTGTGAAGCAGAGAAAAAGAGACTTCAGTCCTGAGCAGAATAAGATTATCCAGGCTGAGGTGGAAAGGTTGTTGAAAGCAGGACACGTCCGAGAAGTGCAATTCCCCGCCTGGCTGGCCAATGTGGTGCTGGTCTCCAAGCCGGGCGATAAATGGAGGGTGTGCATAGACTTCAGGGATCTCAACAAAGCTTGTCCTAAGGATTGCTACCCCCTCCCCCGGATAGACCAGATGGTAGACTCTACCGCGGGGAGCGAGCTCATCTGCATGCTGGATGCCTACCAGGGGTACCATCAAGTGCCCTTATCCCGAGATGATCAAGAGAAGGTCAGTTTCGTCACCGCCGAAGGCACCTATTGCTACACAGTTATGCCTTTTGGGCTCAAGAATGCAGGGGCCACGTACCAAAGACTGATGAACAAGGTTTTTAAGGAGCAGCTCGGGAGAAATGTAGAAGTGTATGTAGACGATATTCTCATCAAGTCCCTCCGAGCTGCCGACCTGATAGCAGATGTGAAAGAAACTTGTAACACTCTCAGGAGGTATGCCTTAAGCTCAATCCTGCCAAATGCCTATTCGGAGCTAAGAGTGGTAAATTCCTCGGTTACATCCTGACCGAACGGGGAATAGAAGCTAATCCCGGCAAGGTGAAAGCTCTACTCGACATGCCTCCGCCCAGGAACCAAAGGAAGTCCAGCGCTTGACGGGGAGGATCACTGCCTTATCCCGATTCATCTCCCGGTCGGCTGATAGAAGTCTGCCGTTCTTCAGGATCTTGCGCAAGGCCTCCAAGTTCCAATGGGATGCTGAATGTGATCAAGCTTTTGAAGAACTGAAGACTTACTTGGTCAGCCTGCCGATATTGGCTAAACCTGAGGAGGGAGAGCCCTTGTACGTCTATTTGTCAGCTACTGAGGGAGCTGTGAGTGCTGTACTTGTGACTCAGAAGGAGACTGAGCAACAGCCGGTCTACTTCTTTGGACATTTACTCAAGGAAGCCGAGTGTAGGTATACCACACTCGAGAAATTGGCTTATGTACTTGTATTAATGGCTCGGCGACTGCGACCGTACTTTTTGGCTCATCCCATCCGAGTGCTGACCAATAGCACACTCGGAAGGTGTTGATTAACCCTGAAATCTCAGGTCGGATGGTTAAATGGACAACCGAACTGAGTGAATATGATGTACAGTACCAGCCCCGGACGGCGATCAAAGCTCAGGCCTTGGCTGATTTCCTGAGTGAGCTCCATACAGAGGAAGAGGAAGAGGTATGGAAGATATATGTGGATGGGTCAGCCACTCGGGCAGGGAGTGGCGTGGGAGTCTTATTAGTCTCTCCTAAGGGAGACTCACTTCACTTGGCTGTACGCCTAGAATACCCAGCTACTAACAATCAAGCGGAATACGAAGCCCTCCTGGCAGGGCTGCAAGCAGCCAAGCATGTAGGCGCCGCTCGGGTTATCTTGCACTCTGACTCTCAGTTAGTGACTCGGCAGGTGGCAGGGCAGTTCGAAGTGAATGACGAGAAGCTGCAGGCTTATGTGGAAGCATACAAACAGTTGCAGGCAGAGTTTCAAGAAGTTCAGATTCTACAGATCCCTCGGGGAGACAATGCCAAAGCTGATGAGCTGGCTAGGCTAGCCAGTTCGGTCCGCCCCTGGGTCTTCCCCAGACCTTCGCCTCAAATCATGCTGGTGGCCCAGGTCGAGAGGGAAGCTGAGATAGAAGTACAGGGGGATTGGAGAGCTCCATTCATAGCCTATTTGCGGGGAGGAGCTCTCCCGGATAGTCCCGAGCAAGCACGAATATTGAAGATAAGGGCAGCCAGGTTCACTCTGATAGGAGATGCCTTATACAAGCGGGCCTTTGCCCGACCGTTACTCAGATGTTTGGGGAAAGAAGAGGCAGACTATGTGCTCAGAGAAGTGCACTTGGGGTGTTGCGGAAATCACTCAGGAGGTCGGTCCATGGCTCGGAAGGTCCTGTTGGCCGGTTACTTTTGGCCTACACTCCAGAAGGACGCCGAGAAGTTGGCCCTCTCTTGCCTGTCTTGTCAGAAGTATCAGAATCTATCACACCGGCCGGTCGAGATGCTGAGAACGTCCACCGTGTCCTGTCCCTTTGATCAGTGGGGCATGGATATAGTGGGACCATTCCCCCGAGCAGTAGCTCAGAAGAAATTCTTGTTAGTGGCAGTGGACTACTTCTCCAAGTGGATCGAAGCGGAAGCCCTAACCCGGATTACCGAGCAAGCAGTAAAGAAGTTCCTGTGGTAGAATATTATCTGTCGATATGGCATACCTCACAAGCTGGTGTCAGACAACGGTCGCAGTTTCAGGGCCGGGTAATAAGGGAATGGTGTAAAAGCTTTGGGATCAAGCAGGCCTTCACTTCAGTGGCTTATCCTCAAAGTAATGGTCAGGCTGAAGTGGCTAATAGAGAGATTCTGAAGGGGCTCAGAGCCAAGTTAGATCAAGTTGGCGGATCTTGGGTGGACGAGCTGCCCGGCGTTCTGTGGGCTCTCCGGACCACTCCCAAAGAAGGGTCAGGGTGCACTCCTTTCCAGCTGGTATACGGCAGTGAAGCTGTGATCCCCATGGAGGTCGGCTGCGAGTCTGACAGAAGACATCTGTACGGGGAGGACAATGCGGAGAAAAGGCGAGTGGAGCTGGATCTGATTGAGGAGGTTCGGGCTAAGGCCGCGGTTCGCATGGCCGCTTACCAACAAAGGATGCGCCGCCGATATAATCAAGGAGTCATACCCCGAAGCTTTCAAGTGGGTGACAGGGTCTGGAAAAGAGTCAAGCCGGTAGGGGAAGTGGGCAAGCTGGAGCCTCAATGGAGTGGCCCCTTCCTAGTGGTCAAGGCGCTGGAATCAGGAGCTTACTATCTGCAAGATGCTCAAGGAAAGCAGCTCGGAAGACCCTGGAGTGCAGTGCACCTAAGATTGTACCGTGAGGGGAGCGGAGAGAAATGATTCTTGTAACTGTACTCAGATAATATGATAACAAGGGCTCCGACCCTCCAAAAGGTAGTCCTCGCAAGTTATAAGTGGGCATGCTCCCACGCACCCACCGGACTCGGCGCCGATCGGGCGTGGCGTTCCACGTTCGGTCGGGCCCGGTCGGGCGTGGCGGTCCACGCTCGGCCAGGGTAAGTCGGACGGTGTCCAGACTCTTGCTCAGGCAAGTTATAAGTGGGCATGCTCCCACGCACCCACCGGACTCGGCGCCGATCGGGCGTGGCGTTCCACGTTCGGTCGGGCCCGGTCAGGCGTGGCGGTCCACGCTCGGCCAGGGTAAGTCGGACGGTGTCCAGACTCTTGCTCAGGCAAGTTATAAGTGGGCATGCTCCCACGCACCCACCGGACTCGGCGCCGATCGGGCGTGGCGTTCCACGTTCGGTCGGGCCCGGTCGGGCGTGGCGGTCCACGCTCGGCCAGGGTAAGTCGGACGGTGTCCAGACTCTTGCTCAGGCAAGTTATAAGTGGCATGCTCCCACGCACCCACCGGACTCGGCGCCGATCGGGCGTGGCGTTCCACGTTCGGTCGGGCCCGGTCGGGCGTGGCGGTCCACGCTCGGCCAGGGTAAGTCGGGCGGTGTCCAGACTCTTGCTCAGGCAAGTTATAAGTGGGCATGCTCCCACGCACCCACTGGACTCGGCGCCGATCGGGCGTGGCATTCCACGTTCGGTCGGGCCCGGTCGGGAGTGGCGGTCCATGCTCGGTCAGGGTAAGTCGGACGATGTCCAGACTCTTGCTCAAGGGAAATATGAAATGACATCTTACTGCAATATCTATTGCCGGGGCGTGGCTTCCCATGTTCTGAGATACAAAAAAAATAGTAGGTCAACCTGGTAAGGCTGAACTAGTCAAACAAGAGTACATGACCTAACTCGACTCCACCGTGGACGTTGACCCGTTGAAAACAAGCTAGAACGCTAAGTCAGGGTATCAACCAGACCGAGCGTCATCGTCGAGTCAGGGTATCAACCCGACCGAGCAACGGGCCTGAATTTGGGTAACGGCCCGATCGAACGGCTAATGGCGTAAATATCCCGAGCATCTGACACTTATAAAAATTTTCTGCTCAGCCGAGAGAATCGAACTAAAGGGGGCGGTATGAGCGGCCCAAACAATCAACACTCAGTAAAGATTCGCGGTGTGAATTAAACGTCGATCCGCACAGAGTAGGTCGGGCATGCCGAGCGAACAACACTTAGCAAGAATTTCAAGCACCGCAAATAAATAAGTACCCTGATAGGGTAAAGGGGGGCAGAGGCTTAACTAGTCAACGTAACTAAAGAAAGGCCCGTGGCCGTCACAAAATTAGGGCCCAAGGGCCGAGTCAAACAAAACTAGATTATCATAAAAATTCTAAGGCCTGGATGCCGAGTCATTGCAAGACATTGGAAGATGGGAGCATAATCTATGTGAACGAGGGGAAAGCATCATCCGGAATTGACGCCTTGATCCGCCTCAGCTTCACTGCATTGGGTGGAAGGTCCGCGGGAAGGTGGCCGGCTTCGGTCAGCTATTGGATGGCGCCCTTCACGCCGTATAGGATCATGCCGCCGGTCCGCTCTGTCACTTGGTCCAGGAAGGGGTCAGACCGGATGTAGGCCTGACGAGCTGCTTCGATCCGAGCGGACTCGCCCGACTTATAGTCCTCTAACTCCTTCCTGAGCCGAGCAATCTCAGTGTCCTTCCCTTGAATGGCGGTCTCTCGGGCAGCCAGCTGTTTCTCCTTGCTAACTAGCTGAGCTTCAAGACCTTGGAAGGCCTCTTGCTGGGCGGCTAGCTCCGTTTCCTTGTTTTTCAGAGCAAGTTGGGTATGATGGTGAGCGGCATCCGATTCCTTCAGTTGCCGTTGGAGACCCTTAGCCTCGACAGTCTTCTTATCCAAGTCGGAACGGGTTCGGGTGTTGCGAGTTTGGAGAATCTTATTTTCGCCCTCTAAATGGGCCACCCGGTTTGCCAATCGCTCTGCCTCCACGGCGGCTTGGGCCATCGTTCTTTGCTCTTCCTCTGATCGGGCCTCCAATTTCGATAGCTGCAGCCTCAGTGCCGCTATTTCCAAGCGTAGTTGGTCCAGACCCTCCTCGCCTGGGGGAAGGGTGTAGTCTGCCAGTTTGGCTTCCAGCTCCTTCACCCTCCGATCAGGCCGCTCGGCGCTCCCTGATATTGATAACTAACGCCTGGCTGACAGCTTGACTCGCCGCCCAATGCTACAATATAACATGAATGATATAAGAGCCAGCATGAGTCATCAGGCGGGGGAGGAATGTACCTGAGTCGCTTCCAAGAAGAAGTTGTCGGCTAAACTGACAGGGTTCATGGCAAAGGCCATAGCCTGACCTTGATCCCAGCCCGAGACCAGATGACCGTGCAGGTTAAGCGGCTGAGGCTGGACTACTTGGGTCAAGGTAGTTGCTGAAGGGACCTGGATATCCACCACAGACCTCGGGGGTGAATGCATAGACAAGAGGGTCTCCACGGCGTCGAAGTTGGCGGTGCTCGCTTGAGGGGACCTGAGAGACGACGGGGTACCCGAGGTCGATGCTCCAGACAGGAGTATTGCTGAGGTGGAAGCCCGAGCTCCCAAGTGGGGTGTGGCCGAAGCCGAGCCACGAATGCCAGACCGAGGGGGAGCTAGGCCGGGAGTCGGTGCCCGAGCGCTGGGTAAAGCTCGGGCAGGGCGAGAAGGCTCTTGGCCTAACCTCCCGGAGTCGGTGCTGGAGGTGAAGGCGTACCCGAGGAGAGGACCAGCCGGCGGCGCTTCCTGACCAAGCTAGCGGGAGCTGCCTGTTCTGTTTCTTCTTCTTCTTCTTCCTCTACCTGAGCGGACGTCCCCTCGCCCGCTACTCGGGATGCCGCCCCCGAGCCCTGATAGACCCAAATGGACTGTCACGAAAGTGGGTCTCAAATTTAAATGTGAATGAATAACTGGAAACCCTTTTTTGCAATCAAGATATGAAAAGCGTAGTAAAGGGGCCTCAGGTCGTATTTTTCTCGGGGCTAGTTGTCGTGTTTGATTCGAACTTGTATTTATGTGTCGTTTGTGTTTTTGGGTTTCAAATAAGTAATTGGGATTTGGGTTGTAATGCAGAGATGAAATCGCAATGAAAAAGTAAATAACCTTAAACTAAGGCACTAAACAAGAAGTTGGCACTAAATAAAAAACTCAACTAATGATAAACCAAATCAGACAAAGTACTTACCCGAATTGGAAAACAAATCTAAATTCACTTGCAAACAAACACTAAGCTGAGATATAGAGGTAGTGATGGCAATTTTCGGAAACAAACAAATTAAGACAAATCAATGCATATGAAATTCAAAAATCAAACAAGCAACCAACTCAACTCAAAGTAGCTACAAGTTTTTGAAGCTAGCTGATGCAAGGAAAATTCAGAGATACTAGATACGATACCACTTAACTTCAACACTATCATGTACCGAGAACTAAAGGAAAGGCTGATGCAAACTAGTACCAAAAACAGCTTGGCACGCAAGCTCTAATCCTTGTGCCAAAACTGAGTATTTCTGCCCAAAAACTGATGCTAACAATTTCAGCAGTGAAAACTATCCATCTAACTTGGAAAGAGCAGCTATAAATGCAGGGAAATGCAGGAATAATTGAAAGATCCAGACTCCAATTGACCGGGCAAAACAGAACATTGACAGAATTCAGATTTGCTAACTGCGGAAATGAAATTCTGCAGTTCAGATATGAAAACGATACACACCAACTGATGCAGAAATTTTGAAATGCTAGTGCTAATCAAAGTTAACTAACTACAAGATAAACTCAGGAGATATACTACACTAGCTTGATATAGAATTCAATAACTGGAAGAGGAACATAAACGCAGGAATTCAGAAATGAAAAAAATTTCAGAAACTGACTTGCAACTGAGATTTACTGCATGATCTATTGGCAAACGAAATGTAGAAAAGCTAAAGCTTGCTTAACTCAACTATAGGAGAGGAACTACAGCTAACACATACAGAAATTAAATCTGGCACGCTGGGATGATACGCAGCAATCGAAATGGCACGCAACAGGGAAGTAATTTCAGAAACGAATTGAAACAAAATAAACTAACCTAAATTCAATTTGTCATTACACAAACAATCTAGCTTATAAGAACACTGAATTAAACTCTAATTACGGCCGAATCCTTTCAGAAACGAAATACTACAAACATTGCTTCAGAAATTCAGGAACGAAATGACAGTATTGAAATCTATTGCTAATAACCGAAATTAACTAAGCCTCAATCCGATTCCTTGCTGTCGCTCAAGGATGATTTCGAATCGAGGTGGTCACGCATTCAAAACTAAGAAATTGCTGAAGAAACGAGGAAGAAACGAAGAAGAAATCAGCTGCGGCGAGGACTTGGCGAAGACGCGACGAAGGCTGAAGCAGGGAAAAATTTCCTTAAGTAATTAACATTGGACGGCTCAGATTGAATTTAGGAAATCCAACGGCTGATCTTGCTCTGATTTGAGCCAAACTTTGATGATAATGATTTGGGGTCAGGATCTGCCTCGTGGTAGCTCGGATCCTCCAGATGTGCAACGGATGGTCCAGATCAACCAATTCTTTGAATGGACGATCTAGAGCCCTCCAAGCTTGATCCAACGGTTGATTTAGCTCTGATTGGGATGAAATCTTCAGATCTTGATCAGGGTGCTTGATCAACCCTAGCCCTAGCTCGGATTGCTTCAGATGGTCCCGGATGGCTCAGATCTAGCCGCTTTTGAATCGGACGGCCCGGATTAATCCAAAACATGATAATTCGATCCGGTTCCACTTCCGACTCAAGTTTGACCCAGTATGCCCTAGGTCCAGGATCCTTTCGTGCCTACAAAAAATATATTAGAAAATTAGTGGCCAAATAATCCAAAAATGTGAAATTTTGCAATTAAGTCCAAAATAAAAGGAAAACCTAAAACCTAGGGTAAAATCATAATTAAACAAGTAAAACATGGGTCAAACATGGATTTTAGTAATTAAAATAATCAATAAAAATGGTACTTATCAAGCCCCCAGCCGAAAGACCCTCCTCTGGGTTGTCTTCCGCAGTTTCAAGTTGCTCGGGAGCTGGCGCAATGCTTACTGCCGGTACCGCCCGATCAGCCGCCAGCTGGGCGGCCNGTTGTGGAACAACAACCTGTTCAGGTAGACCTACCTCTTCGCAGGTCTGATAGGGTACGCCGTCAGCTTGAGAGATATTCATTTCTCTTGCCTGACCATGTGACTTATGATCATTGAGAATGAGCCAACCACCTATCAGGAAGCTGTGATGAGCCCAGATTCTGAGTCATGGCTGGAAGCCATGAGATCCGAAATGGAATCCATGTACACTAACCAAGTTTGGACCTTGGTTGATCCACCTGAAGGGGTCAAACCCATTGGGTGTAAGTGGGTTTTTAAGAGAAAGCCTAACATGGATGGACTTACTCATACCTATAAGGGTAGACTGTAGCTAAAGGTTTCAAGAAATTCATGGTATTGACTATGATGAAACTTTTTCTCCAGTAGCGATGTTTAAGTCCATTCGGATCATGCTTGCTATTGTAGCCTACCACGATTATGAGATCTGGCAGATGGATGTCAAGACAGCGTTTCTGAATGGAAACCTCCTCGAGGATGTGTACATGACACAACCTGAGGGTTTTGTAGATCCACAGCATACTTGCAGAGTATGCAAGCTGCATAGGGCCATTTATGGTCTAAGCAAGCTTCTCGGAGCTGGAATCTTCGATTCGATGATGCGATCAAACAGTTTGGTTTCATCAAGAACGAGATGAACCTTGTGTCTACAAGATGGTTAGTGGGAGCACAGTAGTCTTCCTAGTCTTATATGTGGGATGACATACTACTCATTGGGAACAACATCCCTTCGCTACAGTCTGTGAAGACTTGGTTGGGGACTTGTTTCGCAATGAAGGACTTAGATGAAGCAGCCTGCATTCTAGGCATTAAGATCTATAGAGATAGATCTAAGAGATTGCTTGGCCTAAGTCAGAGTACATACATCGATACGGTATTACACCGTTTTGCCATGCAGAATTCCAAGAGAGGAATTCTGCCAATGTCACATGGTGTGAGTCTTTCGAAGACTCAGAGTCCCTCTTCTAGATAGGAGAGAGACCGCATGGATAAGATCCCTTATGCTTCTGCCATAGGATCTATCATGTACACCATGTTATGTACTCGTCCTGATGTCTCATATGCTTTGAGCATGACGAGCAGGTACCAGTCAGATCCAGGTGAACGTCACTGGATAGCGGTCAAGAATATCCTTAAGTACTTGAGAAGGACTAAGAAATATTTTTTGATATTTGGAGGCGATGAGCATCTAGTTGTAAAGGGTTACACTGATGCCAGCTTCCAAACCGACCAGGATGATTACAGATCGCAGTCAGGGTTCGTGTTTTGCTTGAATGGCGGAGCTGTGAGCTGGAAGAGTTCGAAGCAGGACACAGTTGCAGATTCTACAACAGAAGCTGAGTATATTGCTGCATCAGAGGCAGCAAAGGAGGCAGTTTGGATCCGCAAGTTCATCACTGAGCTTGGGGTGGTTCCTAGCATATCTGATCCCGTAGAGCTCTATTGTGACAACAATGGAGCTATTGTGCAGGCTAAGGAACCTCGCTCACACCAGCGGACCAAACACATACTACGGCGATTCCATCTCATTCGAGAGATCATCGATCGAGGAGATGTGAAGATTTGCAGAGTACCCACAGAGGCTAACGTCGCAGATCCCTTGACCAAGGCTTTGGCACAGATGAAGCATGATGATCACACTAGGTCATTGGGTATTAGATACTACAGCGATTGGCACTAGTGCTAGTGGGAGATTGTTAGTGAGAGCCCTAGAGCCAATCATATGATGATTACTTTTTGGACTCATTGTATCATATTCTTGTATATATATTTATTATATAAAGGCATTTCTTATGGTTATTGTACTTATGTGTATTGGTGCCAAATAACTTAGTATAATAACGTCCTTGAGTAGAAGGTTCTTATCTATATCAATCGATTAGTTGAATCGATAGTGAGATGATATAGAGAACACTACTCTTAATTATTCTTAGTCAAGTATTAACATTCAAGGACAATGTTAATGCATAGAGACTAGCATGTAGGTCAACATGATGACTTGATCTCACAAGTCATGGATATGAGATATCAAGTTGACACATGGGTATACATTAGAGAATGTATACTGAATGACCCGCCATGAGAAAGTATCATGGATTGTTATATGAGTGTCATATACTTTCTCATGTGACTATTAGTATGACTATAGTCCTAGACCTGAAGTTACCATAGTTCCCTACATAAGGAGTTACGTACTTTGGCTTCGTCAAACGTCACCCGTAACTGGGTGGACTATAAAGGCGATTATTGGGTTTGTAACAAATTATGCGGAGGGATGTGAGTAACGTAGATGGGATCTAACCCTCCTATATAACGGGAGTGATATCTTCGTTCTTGATAGAGTAAGACCACTAAGTGCATGGCCATGCCCAAATAAGGCAATATTAGATATTGAGCTTATTTGATTATAGTGAGTCTACTTGGAGATCAAGACATATAGATTGATTTGAGGATGACACGGTCTATGCCTCATAAAAGATCAATCTAGATATCGAGGATAGAAGGACGTTGTCACATATTGTGATGGTCACAATTATTAGTCACAATGGTGATGTTGGATCTCGACATTCTTGTAACTTGGGTAGCAATGATGTGTTGCTAGATACCTCTCATTGCTTATGTCCTTAAATAGGTTTAAGGGCATTGCCAACGTTACAAGAACCTATAGGGTCACACACATAGAGCAATAGATGGAGAATAAGTCCATATGATGGACCGAGAGTAATGAAGTCAAAGTTTGACTTTGGCTAAATATGGAAAGTCCATAAAAGGCAAGTTTGACTTGACTCAAATTAGACAACTTGAGTTGGACTCGAGTTTGATCCAAGTGTTGGATGAATCTAATCATGGGAGAATAATGAAGTTAATGTTTGACTTTGGCTAAATATGGAAAGTCCATAAGAGGCAAGTTTGACTTGACTCAAGCCACATCACCTTGACTTGACCAAGTGATGACTTGGCATCATCATCCAAGCTAAGTAACCTCCCCATTTGAATTTTGAATTCAAATAGGGGGTTACCCAAGGTGGTGGCCGGCCACTTAAACACACAAAAGGGGTTTTGTGTGTGTATGTGATTCATTCTTCTCCTCACTTGGTTTTGTTTTGTTTTTGCTCTCCCTCTCCTCTCATCTTGCTGAGACCCCAAGTAGTGCTAGCACACTTTTGGGCTCTCCTCTCCACTCTCTTGCTTGTGTGGATACTTCTAGAGGGTTGCTACTTTGCATCCTTGAGATCCGACACCAACCGAGGAGCGAGCGGGAATTGCGGGGCACGCATCGAAGGTAGTTTTCTCTTCTCTAATAGATCTAGGTTGTAGATCGGTTTTGAAGAATGTAAACGAGCACTCGTAAAATTTTGAAATGGTTTTCTTCGCTCGGATCCTTTCTATTGGGGCTTTCGGGGTTTCCGCGATGCGGAAAAGCGGTTTTCGCGGCCCGAAAAACCCTACAAAATTTAGGCTCTCAAATCCATGTTTTGATCCACTTTTATATGCTTAAGTTTGCATTTACATTAGGTTTCATGAATTACCTCTATTTTAGCTTTTGATTCAAATCTTTGAATATTTGAGACATTTTGACACTTAAATTTGAATCTAATTTTGTAGGCTTTAATTAACCATGGACCTAGATCAGATTGGGTCAAACTTGAGTCAGAATTGGATCCGGATCAAGATAATCAAGCATCGGATTAATATGGGTCGTCCGATCAAGAAACGGCTAGATCTGAGCCATCTGTCAACTTCTGATCAATCCGAGCCCAAGATAGAGCTAATCAAGTTCACAGATCAAGATCTGGAGTTTTGACCCAAATCAGAGTCCATCTGACCGTCGGATCAAGTTTAAGGGGAGTTTCAACCATCCATTCAAAAGAGAGGAAGATCTGAGCCATCCGTCACAGATCCGGTTGATCCAAGCTAAGGGGAAGTAGATCAGAGCCATTGTCTCAAGATCTGGAAGGTTTGGTTCAGATCTAAGATGATCCAACCGTCAGATGAGGCCAGAACAATCACAGCCGTTCAAATTCAAAATGGGAGTTTAAATCAAAAACATCTCCATCGCCCTCGTCATCATCGCTAGATCGCGAGCTTCTTCCCTGCTTTCGAGTTCTTCAGTTTCTTCATCGATTTCTTTGTTGTTTCCTTCTCCGATTGCGCGACCAACATCAAATTCGTTTTCTTCTCAAGGTTTCAGATCAATGAGGTTTATTTTCTATTTAGTTTGCTAATCCAAATCTCACAGTTGAAAGAGATACGGTGAGGGTTATGACGGAGCTGCTGAGCTTGCCGATCGATCCTTGTTGATTGCTGGTTTCCGTCGTCCGGAGCTGTCGAATCTTGAGAGGGGTTCTTGAAGGTGTTTCGATTGTTCCTAAGCGCGATCGCCATCTAGCCGATTGAGAAGGCAGAGATCAGGGATGGTTTTTCAGTTACTGATCATTCACCACGATCGGACAGAGTCACTCCTGATCGGTCCAGTGACCGATCAGAAGAAGACCTGATCGGTCCCGTGACCGATCAGGAAGAGCAGAGCAGACTGATTCGTAGCAAACTGATCAGGGAGTGTTTCTTCATTAGTTTTTGAGTTCAGAGGGTTTCTAGCTTAACCTTTGTGTGACGGCAAAGGGAAGTCTTGTTGACGAATTGGTTTGATGATCAATTTAGGTTAATTTTGGTTCCAAGCATTTATGTCTTCAAGTTGTTTTAGCTTGTTTTCAACTATACTCCAATTCAAGTTCTTAAGCAATGCTTTGTTCTAATTTGCTTTATCCTGCAATTAGTTTACTGCAATTACTTCTCTGCAATTAGTTCTTAAATTTCAATTCTATAGGTTGGTTTTAATTGCTCAGATGTCAAATAGGTTAAGTTTAGTTTCCGCACTTATCTAATTTATTTCTGCTTAGTTCAGTCTATTTCGTTCCAAGTTGTTATTTCATACTGTCATTTCCTTATCGCAAAAACCCCCATTTTATTAGAAAACCCAAAACATTTAACGACAACAACTTTCAAGCTTGAATTGAACATTCACAACTAGTCCTTGGAAAAATACAACCTGAGGCCCCTATTCTACATTTAACATTGTTAGCCAAGGGTTTTCAGCTTATAAATATCTAAATTTGAGGCTCATTTGTGACACTAGTAATTGGGTCCATCACTCACCCCCAAGGCTTCTACATCCATTCTTTCCAACGCTCCAAACACTTTCTCTCAAGCGCTGCGCCCCAACAAAGTTCGATTACGAGATTCCAGCGCCGACGATGACCCTCTGCTCCAGAATTCGATCCATCTCGGACGTCGGTAAAGTTTCAGTTTATAAAAGTGTTGTGATTTAGTTTTTCGAATTCTATATCTATACTATCAATCTGTAAAAACCTTTTCGAATATAGAATTGTCCAAAGTAAACGGTCAAGTACCGTGGGCCTTGAAGTAGGAGCCGACCGCGACTTCGAATCAAGTAAAAAATCGACTTGTGTTCTTGTGTACTTTATTTCTTTCCGCTGCGCATATTCTTTAACTGTCCGAAAAATTTTGATAACGATATTCACCCCCCTCTATCGTTTTCTTCGATCCAACAAGTGGTATCAGAGCGGGAGAAAAAAATTTTCGTATTTTTTTTTTCTTTTTTTCGCTTTTTATTTCAAATAAATAATATTTGTGCGTGGGTTTAAAATATTCTTACGCCTTTTTGAATTTTGAATTCCTATTTTTTCACCATAAGTCAGAATTGATATAACGATCAAGTTTAAAAAATTTGTCAATTTTTTTTTATTATTTTAATATTTCTTTCGAAATTCGTGCTATCTTAATTCGAGTAATCTCTTTTAACTCCTATTTTTTTCATTAATCAGAATATTCATTTTCTAAACGGGATTCTCCAAATGGGCTTATGGCAGATCATCC
Source organism: Boesenbergia rotunda (assembly GCA_024364735.1). Taxonomy (NCBI): domain Eukaryota; kingdom Viridiplantae; phylum Streptophyta; class Magnoliopsida; order Zingiberales; family Zingiberaceae; genus Boesenbergia; species Boesenbergia rotunda. The sequence goes on from JAGFNQ010005233.1 coordinate 38,201, forward strand.
AAACGGGATTCTCTTTTCCCGTAGAAGATGAGTTATCAATTGAGTGGAACAAACTGGATGAACAAACCCTCAACCAAATCGAGACCGATGCAAGGGCAACTGCAATCCTACTATGTGGCCTAACCAAGGACCAACTCGAACTAGTAGGTCCATTCAGATGTGCTAGAGAAATTTGGGAAAAATTGATTAATATTCATCAAGAGATCTCAGATGAAGATGAAGATCAGGTAAGTTATTTTGCATACTCGGCTCAAGCTCAAATAGCCGAAACAGAGATGGAACCCGACTTCAAAATTGACTTCGGATCAGAAGATGAGATAGAATCTGTACATGACTGTGAATTCGAGCTAGAGTCAGAAAATGAATTGACTGAGACAAAAATAGTAACCAATTTTGAATTTTTTCCAGAATTACAATTCAATAATCAGACTGATACAGTAATAGTCGAGGAAGGTGTAATTTCTAGTGCAGGGAAAGCTCCAAGAGAACTACCAAAGAAGAAGCTTCAACCTGTGTCTGAGTCTGACTCAGACTCAGAATCAGAAGACAGTGAAGAAGATCGACCCAAACTGGTCCGATTAGCTCGTGATCATTACAAGAGTACTGGACAAACGATCGAGAAAGGTAAATTTTCAATATTTGAAAATCTAATATTTATCTCAAATACCATGATTAATTCTATAAATTAGTTAAGGTTAATACGTTAGAAAACTTAATTCACAGCCTTGCTGATTTTAAAAAACCAGAGTTTTATTTCAATTATGATGTAACTTAGATCATTTTTGTCATGTTTATTTATTTTTTTTTATTATGCTTGGATTTAGAATTGGATAGCATAAGGACAAAGTGATTTAGTTGAAATTTGAACAACATAGTATTGGATAGACGTGAGATAATAGTACGTTAGGGAAACCTTTCTAATAAGGTCAAGTATACCCTACTTGGTCTGCTTTGTCTGGTGGAACTAGCTGAAGCTACCGATCCAAGACCCAAGCCAGTTAGACCAAATTCTTTCAAGAAGTAACTTGAAGATGAATTTTTTATAAAAGGCTTTGACAAGGAAAGGGTTGATTATCCAATAAGGTTACGGCTAAAGAAGGCCTAGTGCCTCGCCAAGACCTGGAAGCCAATTATAGAAACCTAAATTCACTTTACTATTGTCAGATTTGAATCTAACATAAATTTCAACTAATCTTAGATTCAACACAATTTTGCAAAATAGACTTAAACTTAATAAATATTTTCAAAATTAATTTAACCTTTTAAAATTAACCATATTTTTCAAACTTAAAATTTTCATTTTTGTTAAAATATCTCACAAAACAGATAAGGTAACCTGTTTTGTCATGTAGAACTGGGTGAGATGTCTAGGACCTAATAATGTAGTACAATACTTTTTCAAAATCAACTCAATTGTTTTTCAAAATTAATTCTAAATTAACTCTTTATGTTTTCCACTCAACATTTTTCAAAAATTGAATTTCATTTGTTTTTAAAATTAACTCATCAATCTAAGTCTTGATTGAATTATACTAAGACCTAGGACTTGATTGGGTCAATTATTGATTGGTAAAACCAAGTCAACATAGTCAAACCTGGTCAATACTGAAGACTCTTAAAGCACTTAGATAAAGTCAGACGAGTCAGATACAAGGGGAGTTTTTTTATTTATTTTTTGAAAAATTTAGATTTTTTTCAAAAACCTTATGCTCTAAAATTTAGTATCATCTCAAAATAAGGTCTTCAAAAATTTGATTCAAAAACTTTCGTATAATTACTATCTCTTTGAAATATTATTATCATATCTTTGAAAAATTATTATTATTTCAAAATATTTTTCGAAAACTGTGCTATCATTCCAAATTGTGTTTTCAAAAATTTATCTCCTTAAAAATTATCATACTCAAAAGGCTGTTCAAAATTGTTCCTTTAATTTTGATAAACCCTAAAGATACACAGGAAGTCTTTATCATGATTTATAAGGACTTATAGGATGTGTCAAATTTAGAGGGAGTCTGAATCAAAAGAAGAATTTTTGAAAAGTTTTTTTTTTGATGATTATCTGTTTTGAAATTATTAGATAATTCCTTTGATCTGAACTGAACCCTAAAGACTTAGAGGAAGAGTACTTGCGGTCAACAAGCTTCCTAGGAATGGGTCAAGTTTAGGGGGAGGTCAAATTAAAAGAATTATTGAATATTTCAAGGCGATATGTGTTCACGCATGTATTTTCAAATCCTTCTGAAAACACAAGTAATTTCCTTTCAAATATTATCATTTTTTTAAATATTATTATTTTTAAAATATTTTTTTTAATAGAATCAATTTGAAATAATATTTCTCTTGAGATTGAAAATTTTCCAGGACACTTAAGGAAATGTCCTTGTAGCTAATAAGGCTTCCTAGGATTGTGTCAGACTGGAAGATAAACCAAGTCAAGTAAAATATTTTGCCTTCAAAAGTTCATATATTTTTCAAAATATACTTGCATATATTTTCAAAATACTATCATTTTGGTTTATCAAAATTCTTTTTGGAAATAGTATTTACTTGAGTTGGAGAATTTCTAGGACACTTAGGGAAATGTCCTTGTAGTTAACAAGGTTTCCTAGGATTGTGTCAGACTGGAAAAGAAACAAAGCAAGTAAAATATTATGTGTTAAAAACAATATTTTTGTAAGTACTTTCAAAAGATAAGTCAAGTAATTTTCTTTAATATTTTAAAAGTACTTATGTTTTTCAAATTCATAATATTTTTCAAAGTACTTATGTTTTTCAAACTCATGATATTTAAAAAAAAACTTATATTTTTCAAATAGCTCAATATCTTTTAAAGTACTTGCATTTTTTTTAAGTATTTACATTTTTCAAAGTATTCAAAATAAGTGGTTAAATGATCTGAACCTAAACTTATTGATTAAATACTTTTTATTGCTTGTCATGCATGGACTCAATGAGAATATACACTTGACTCCAATTCTATTTTTTTAGAGCATCAATTCTTCATTCTTTCAAAAATTTTGTTACTTAGAAAGTGATCCGGGCCTTCTGTTTCGGATGGAAAGTTGGGGGCCCGGTCGGAGTTAACCCGGTATAATCCGGGTCAGGGAAAATCAGACTCGTGCACCCCGATTCCACGGACCAGGTCGAAGGCTCATGCAGAAGATCGAGAGGTCGGGCGCCAGAGGTCAGTATCTAGAGCTCCGTGACTTCGGGCCGGGTACTAGAGCTCGGACACCGAGAGGTCGGGCGCTAGAGCTCAGTATCTAGAGCTCCGTGACCTCGGGCCGGGTACTAGACCTCAGACACTGAGAGGTCGAGCGCCAGAGGTCAGTATCTAGAGCTCCGTGACTTCGGGCCGGGTACTAGAGCTCGGACACCGAGAGGTCGGGCGCTAGAGCTCAGTATCTAGAGCTCCGTGACCTCGGGCCGAGTACTAGACCTCAGACACCGAGAGGTCAGGCGCCAGAGGTCAGTATCAAGAGCTCCGTGACTTCGGGTCGGGTACTAGAGCTCGGACACTGAGAGGTCGGGCGCCAGAGGTCAGTATCTAGAGCTCCGTGACCTCGGGTCGGGCGCTAGAGCTCGGACACCGATAGGTCGGGAACTAACGCTCCGTGACCTCGGGCAGGGTACTAGAGCTCGAACACCGAGAGGTCGGGCGCCAGAGGTTAAGCCCCCCAGTTTGGGCTCTCGGGGTTAGGACACTCGTGAGCGCACGCCTTGGCCCCGACACTCGAGGTCGGGTACTTTAACACCATCCCCAACAGCTAAGGTGGGTAAATAATCTCACTACTCGACCTGGCAAGGCCCCGTGCTAAAAGAGTCAGGTCTGCAACAAGGATCTGACGGGATCCTTCATTAAGAGGAAAAGACCTCTGACCTAATCATTACCTGACACAGCCGCCAAGCATTAATTAAGGTCAGAAGGAGCAGATTCACAGGCTGACAGGCGGCTGTGTCAGTCTCACCCCATGGCTGAGACATCCCATAACCCAGTCTGACCACTGACTGATTCTTAATGAGATGTGACATCCCGCACGATGGGGGACTTTTCCCCTCCCCTATATAAACCCCACATGAGCCCCAAAGAAGAGATCACTGCCACTTTGCAACCAGACCACCACTTTGTGAGCCCCCTTTTTTGTCCGAGCCGAGTGACCTGAGTCGGATTCCTACTTGAGCCCGGGTCAGACCCCCGAGCTACCGCAGACCGGGTCATCTTGATCAGACCGAGTCATCCAAATTAGAACCGGTCTTCGCTTGTCGACAGGATCAAATTTGGCGCCGTCTGTGGGAATCTAGTCTGATCGGAAGCTGAAGATGAGCGACTCTAACCGGATGACCGTGATGCTTTCACAAGAAGACTTGGATATGCTAGTCGAAGCTAGAGCTATGAAGTTGGCGGCCACGCAACAGGCAGCTGCCCAACTCACTCGGGAAGGCCCAACCGAACCTGCTACCCGAGTGGGTACTGAAGGAGGAGCGCGCCAGGGTGATCGCCCTCATTTTCACCCGGCACTGTTCGGACCAACAGAGGGAGTAGGACAGTTTGATCCCCATGAAGTTTCTTCCAGTCGGGCCCGAGCTAACAAGGGCAAGGCCCCTCTCGGCCAGGCCTCGACTAAACTAACCGGGTTCCCATTCTCCAACGAAATCTTGAAAGAGCCACTTCCTAAATGTTTCCGACTCTTTTCCATCCCTGAATATGGAGGGGTCGCAGACCCGGAGGAGCATCTGAAGAAGTTCGAAATGCCGCACTGCTACACCAATACCCGGATAGTATTAAGTGCAGTGCTTTCCTGACCACTCTGGCCGGGCCAGCCCAGAGGTGGTTCGACAGACTCCCCGAAGGGTCGATAAAGGAGTTCGCCGACTTCAAAAGATTGTTTCTGCATCACTTTGCAAGTAGTAAGAGACATTACAAGACCAACTTAAACTTGTTCACCATGAAGCAGGGCTCCAAGGAGTCTCTGAAAGTCTACATCAAAAGATTCAATCAAGTTGCGTTAGACGTACCTACCGCTACATCCGAGGTGCTAGTCAGCGCCTTCGCTCAAGGTCTACAAGAAGGCGAGTTTTTTAGATCTTTGATCCGAAAACCCCCCAAGGACTTTGAAAGCCTCCTGGGTAAAGCTAGTAAGTATGTTGATGTAGAAGAAGTGCAAGTCGCCAAGAGGCCGGAGGCCCGACCTGCACCCGAGACCCCTCAACAGCAGCATAGGAGTGCACCTCCTGGAGGACCTCTCAGAAGCCCCAGAGCTATGGGACACCGACAAGGAGCCGAGAGAGGAATAGTTCAACAAGTGGCCCAGGGTTGCCTCCCTTCCAGATGGCAACCCTATTGTTCCTTTCATAATAGCCATACACACGATCTACAAGATTGCTGGCAAGCTGGCAGAGGTCGAGGTCGCACTGGCCGAGGAAGCCCAAGAGGAGCCCACCATGGAGGATGTCACGGTCGGGGAAGGACATCGCCGAGCCAATCCAGGTCCCCTACCCGACCGGCTGCCCAAGCAGCCAGACAGTTGTTCCAGACCCCCGGTTCCCCCGGACGGGGGAACGCCAGCGAGGAGTAGGCAAATCAACAGAACTCTGTGCACGGGCCCATCAATGTCATTTCAAGTGGACCCACCTATGGAGATTCCAATCGGGCATGAAAATCTCAAGTCCGACGCCTTAATATCTATCAGGTGGGTTGTAGTTCCGCCCAAGCTCAGGGACCACAGATCAGTTTCGGCCCCTCGGATTTACAAGGAGTGGAAGTGCCTCATGAAGATGCTTTGGTCATCACGACGATCATAGCTAACTATCAGGTCCTCCGGACCATTGTGGATTCAGGAAGTTCTGTGAATATCTTATACTTGAAGGCATTTGAACAACTGCAGATTGAGATGACTAAGCTGTAGCCCGTGGCAACACCCTTATTTGGATTCATGGGAAATGAGGTCCAACCGTTGGGCCAGATCAAGCTGGCCATATCACTCGGCGAAGAACCCTTAAGAAGGACCAGGTGGTCTACCTTCCTGGTAGTGGACACCCCCTCAGCCTACAATGCCATCCTGGGCTGGCCGGTGTTGAATGAGTTCCGAGCTGTGGTGTCCACTTTCTACTTGAAGGTCAAATTTCCAGTGGGTGATCAAGTTGGAGAGGCTAAAGGAGACCAAAAGGTAGCACGTCGGTGCTATGTGGACGACGCCCGAGTGGAGGTTAGCAAGTCCTTCCGAGCTGCGCCGGCTAATTGTAACATGGTTCAATCTTCTCAACCCTCCCCCTGGGCTGAGTTGATAGAAGAAAAGGAAGAGGTCCAATTGTCACTCGATCGAGAAGAGACCAAGGTGAGATAGCTCCTGGGCTACTGCCCGACCTCCGGCAACAACTGATAGAATGTCTGACTCAAAACCAAGATGTATTTGCCTGGTCCCAGTAAGATCTGAAAGGGGTCAGGCCAGAAGTCATGGAGCACAACCTGCATGTCTACCCGGACGCCCGACCTGTGAAGCAAAGAAAGAGAGACTTCAGTCCTGAGAAGAATAAAATCATCCAGGCTGAAGTGGAAAGGTTGTTGACAGCAGGACACATCCGAGAAGTGCAATTTCCTGCCTGGCTGGCCAATGTGGTGCTGGTCTCCAAGCCGGACGATAAATGGAGGGTGTGTATAGACTTCAGGGATCTCAACAAAGCTTGCCCAAAGGATTGCTACCCGCTTCCCCAAATAGACCAGATGGTAGACTCCATCATGGGGAGCGAGCTTATCTGCATGATGGATGCCTATCAAGGGTACCACCAAGTCCCGTTATGCCTGGATGACCAAGAGAAGGTCAGCTTTGTCACAGCGGAGGGTACTTATTGCTACACTGTTATGCCCTTCGGACTTAAGAATGCTGGGGCGACCTATCAGAGGCTGATGAACAAGGTCTTTAGGGAGCAGCTTGGGAAAAACGTGGAAGTGTATGTGGATGACATCCTCATCAAGTCCCTCCGAGCCGCCGACCTGATAGCAGATGTGCAAGAGACCTGCTGCACTCTCAGGAGGTATGGCCTCAAGCTTAATCCAGCCAAGTGTCTGTTCAGAGCTAAGAGTGGTAAATTCTTCGGATACATCCTGACCGAACGGGGGATAAAGGCTAATCCAGGCAAAGTGAAAGCTCTACTAGACATGCCTCCCCCCAGAAACATAAAAGAAGTCCAGCGCTTGACGGGGAGAATCACTGCCTTGTCCTGATTCATCTCCCGGTCAGCTGATAGAAGTCTACCATTCTTCAAGGTTCTGTACAAGGCCACTAAGTTCCAATGGGATGCTGAATGCGACCAGGCCTTTGAAGACTTGATCAGTCTGCCGGTATTAGCTAAACCTGAGGAAGGGGAACCATTGTATGTTTATTTATCTGCTACTGAGGGAGCTGTGAGTGTTGTGCTTGTAACCCAGAAGGAGACCGAGCAGCAACCGGTCTATTTCTTTGGGCACTTACTTAAGGAGGCCGAGTGTAGGTATACTACACTCGAGAAATTAGCTTATGTCCTCGTGTTGATGGCTCGGCGACTGCGACCATAATTTTTGGCTCATCCTATTTGAGTGTTGACCAATAGCACACTCGGGAAGGTGTTGATTAACCCTGAAATCTCAGGTCGGATGGTCAAATGGACAACTGAGCTGAGCGAATATGATATTCAATACCATCCCAGAACTACGATCAAAGCTCAGGCCTTGGCGGATTTCCTAAGTGAGCTCCATGCAGAGGAAGAAGAAGGAATATGGAAGATCTATGTAGATGGGTCAGCCACTCGGGCAGGGAGTGGCGTGGGAGTCTTGTTGGTCTCTCCTGACGGAAGCTCACTACACTTGGCTGTACGCCTAGAATATCTAGCTACTAACAATTAGGCAGAGTATGAAGCCCTCTTGGCAGGTCTGCAAGCGGCCAAACATGTGGGTGCCACTCGGGTCATCATGCACTCGGACTCCCAGCTGGTGGCTCGGTAGATGACCGGATAGTTCGAAGTCAACGATGAAAAGTTACAAGCTTATGTGGAGGCTTACAAGCAATTGCAAGCAGAGTTTCAAGAAGTTCAGATCTTACAAATCCCTCGAGGAGATAATGGCAAAGCTGATGAACTGGCTAGGTTAGCCAGTTCGGTCCATCCCTGGGTCTTCCGTAGACCGTCACCTCAAGTCATACTGGTAGCCCAGGTCGAGAGGGAAGCAGAAACAGAAATAGAAGGGGATTGGAGAGCTCCATTAATCGCCTATCTGAAAGAAGGAACTCTCCCAAACGGTCCCGAGCAGGCCAGGATACTGAAGATAAGAGCGGCCAGGTTCACTCTGATAGGAGACTCTTTATACAAGCGAGGGTTCGCTCAACCATTACTCAGATGCTTGGGAGAAGAAGAGGCAGATTATGTGCTCAGAGAAGTACATTTGGGATCCTGTGGGAATCACTCGGGAGGTCGGTCCATGGCTCGGAAAGTCTTGCTAGCTGGTTATTTTTGGCCCACCTTACAGAAAGATGCTCAGAAGCTAGTCCTCTCTTGCCTTTCTTGCCAGAAGTATCAAAATCTATCACACCGACCGGTCGAGATGCTACGAACGTCCACTGTATCATGTCCTTTTGATCAGTGGGGCTTGGATATAGTTGGGTTTTTCCCCAGGGCAGCTGGTCAAAAGAAATTCCTGTTGGTGGCGGTAGACTACTTCTCCAAGTGGATCGAAGCAGAAGCCCTGACTCAGATCACCGAGCAAGCGGTGAAAAAATTCCTTTGGCAGAACATCCTCTGTCGATATGGCATACCCCACAAATTGGTATCAGACAATGGTCAGCAGTTTCAAGGTCAGGTGATCAGAGAGTGGTGCAAGGAATTTGGAATCAAACAAGCCTTTACTTCAGTGGCATATCCCCAGAGTAATGGCCAGGCTGAGGTAGCTAACAGAGAGATCCTAAAGGGCTCAGAGCCAAGTTAGACCAGGTCGGCGGGTCCTGGGTGGACGAGCTACCTGGTGTTCTGTGGGCTCTTCGGACCACCCCCAAAGAAGGGTCAGGATGCACTCCGTTCCAACTAGTATACGGTAGTGAAGCTGTGGTCCCCCTGGAGGTCGGATGTGAATCTGACAGGAGACATCTGTACGGGGAAGACAATGCAGAGAAAAGACGGGCAGAGCTAGATCTGATTGAGGAGGTCCGAGCCAAGGCTGCAGTACGCATGATCGCCTACCAACAACGAATGCGACGCCAATACAACCAGAAGGTTATACCCCGCAGTTTCCAAGTAGGGGACAAGGTATGGAAAAGAATCAAGCTAGTTGGGGAAGTAGGCAAGCTGGAGCCTCAATGGAGTGGCCCTTTCCAGGTAGTCGAAGCGCTGGGATCAGGAGCTTACTATCTACAAGACGCTCAGGGAAAACGGCTCAGAAGACCCTGGAGTGCAATGCACCTAAGATTGTACCGTGAGGAGAGTAGAGAGAAATGATTCTTATAACTGTACTCAGAAAAAACGATAACAAAAACTCTAACTCTCCAAAAGACAATTAAAGCAAGTTATAAGTGGGCTTGCTCACACGCACCCACCGGACTCGGCGCCGATCGGGCGTGGCGTTCCACGTTCGGTCGGGCCCAGTCGGGCGTGGCGATCCACGCTTGGTCAGGATAAGTAGGACGGTGTCCAGACTCTTGCTAAGGCAAGTTATAAATGGGCTCGATCTCAGGCACCCACCGGACTCGGCGCCGATCGGGCGTGGCGTTCCACGTTCGGTCGGGCCCGGTCGGGCATGGCGATCCACGCTTGGTCAGGGTAAGTCGTGTTAGTGATATGAGAGAAGTGTCCTAAGGCAATCGCCTTATGATTGTAAACATTTATTTTAATAAATGATAATTCACTATTTGAGTATACATGTTAGTGTATTTGATTGGGATCTTAAACTCATCTACTGAATGTCCGCAATACAATTCACAGCATAAGAGAATTTGTGATGGGATCACAACTAGTGATTATCTCTACATGTGCAATTGTGAAGTATTGAAAATATCCCTAGTCGATGAATTGATAAAAACGGACACTATCAATTCTGTTGAGACTAGCATGGGTTATTCTCTAATCAGCAGATTCTCACTGGCTGGTGACATTGGGATGTCCGGAGATAAACATGGATGCTAGTTAAGGGAACTAGTTCATTGGAGTGACTAGCTGTAAAACTTCATATGGAATCTATATATAGAAATGTCAATGAAGTTCTTACTGCGGCTTAAGTGCGATATTCCTTTGACTTGCGGTGTTCAAGTCATCTTGGTCATGAAGACTTATACTTTAACATCTTAAGCAAGCATCTCCAAGGAGGTGTGGACCCAGGATGATTGGGTATAAGCCGAAGTGCCCGAAGATGTTTGAACAGCCTACAAAGGATTCACCACTCCTTGCGAGGAGATGTATACCCAGGCCTATCGTCGGATTGTTACTCAAAGCCTCTGGCCAGAGCATATCATGTTTAGAGTCCGAGTCTCTAAAATACATGAGAGTAATTAGAAATCCAAAGGACGAGAAAGATACTACTTGGGCTAGGTGTGACGTAGTCAGTCTAGTGGGGACTGACACAAACAGACCATGTCCTGAACCAAGTGGGTATAAGATGGTGAAGGGAATGGGGCACGATTCATTAGAGCTGATGAAGGGTTTCGGAATTACTTCTGAGGTCAAACCGTTGATCTTTCGATTAATTGGGGGTCATGATGTACTACTAGGTGTCACTCATGACCGTTCTATAATTGGTTAATTATAGACGACCAACATAAATCGAAAGCCTATTTAGTCACACGCACTACGAGAAATCCGAGAGATTTAAAACGAGTTGAAAATTGGATTTTCCAATCAAGAGAAATAAGTCGAATCTGAGTTAATTAGAGGCGCAACGGAAACTTAAAATGGCTAAGTCTTTTGAAGGCTTATTGGGCGAATTAAATGAGTTTAATTCGCGATCGGTTCGGCTCGGTTTGGCTAGCCAAAGAGGGTGTTAACTCCCTTTGGTTTGGCCGGCCACAACAAGGGGAAGAAACCAATTTATTTGGTTTAATTAATAAAATAAATCTAGCGCGATTTGTTTTATAAATTATGAATAAATAAATTTGTATAAAGAAATTTATATAAATAAATTTATAGAAATTTATTCTTTTTATGGAAATTAAAATGATCCATGGAATGGTTTATTTTTATTTTATAAAATCAATTATGAATTGATTTTTTCATAATAAGAAAGTTTATAAATTTCTTGTAAAATTTATTCCATAAAAGGAGAGATGTTATATAAATAAATTTATAGAAATTTATTCTTTTTTATGGAAATTAAAATGATCCATGGAATGGTTTATTTTAATTTTATAAAATCAATTATGAATTGATTTTTCCATAATAAGAAAGTTTATAAATTTCTTATAAAAATTTATTCCATAATAAAAGGAGAAGAAATATTTATTTTATTATAAAGTTAGTTATAATAAAACTTGGCTTAAACGGAATAATTAATAAGAGAATTTATAGGATAAATTTTTTATGAAAAATTCCGTTAAAGAGGAGACTTGGCAAGGGAGAAGCAACTATATAAAGGAAGCAAAGGCAAGCCCTTAATTCCAATCAATTAATCAAGAGATTGTTGCTCTCTCTCTCTCTCTACACACCTCTCTCTCTCTAGGGCCGGCTCTTTCTCTCTCCTCCCCTAGGGCCGGCGCAACTCCCAAGGTGGGCGTGAGCTACTTCCACCAAGAAGACCCCGAAGAAGAAGAAGCGGATCGCGTCTCCTTCCTTTCCTTCCCGGAATTTGGATTCCGATTCTTGGTGGTTAGTTTCCTATTTTTCTCTCTTGATCTTCTAGTTGTGCCTTTAGAGAATCTAGTAGTTCTTGTCGGCACAAAACTCGTGGCTTTGCGAAGTCATCCCGAAGAGAACTCGGCGTGGACGCGAATAGAGGCGGAGCTTCCAAGGGACGCTACGGTTGGATCTCGTCCCTTACTTCGAGTTACGCGAGGTATTAAGTAAATTAGTTTACTTTTCCGCAAAGTTTTAATTTATGATCATGTCAACGCATCATAAGGTTGCATGCTAGATACGTGGTTAAAGTAATTTGAGAAATTATTTTATGCTAATTCTTCCGCTGCACGTAAAAATTTTAGAATTTTACGAACCCGTATCTTTGTCAACATACACCCGGTCCCAACAAGTCGGACGGTGCCCAGACTCTTGCTAAGGCAAGTTATAAGTGGGCTTACTCTCACACACCCACCGGACTCGGCGTCGATCGGGCGTGGCGTTCCACGTTCGGTCGGGCCCGGTCGGGCGTGGCGATCCACGCTTGGTCAGGGTAAGTCGGATGGTGTCCAGACTCTTGCTAAGGCAAGTTATAAGTGGGCTTGTTCCCACGCACCCACCGAACCCGGTGCCGATCGGGCGTGGCGTTTCACGTTCGGTCGGGCGTGACGATCCACGTTCGGTCAGGGTAAGTCGGACGGTATTCAGACTCTTGCTTAAGGGAAATACGAATTAACACATTTCTGTAATCTTCACTGCCAGGGCGTGGCTCCCCACGTTCTGAGAGACAATTGGGATAGTAGGTCAGCTTGATAAAGCTGAACTGGTCGAACCAAAGCACACAAGCTAACTCGGCTTCGCTAATAAGGTTAACTCGCTGGAAACAAGATAGAACGCTAAGTCAGGGTATCAACCCGACTGAACAATATGCCCGAACCCGGGTAACAGCCTGACTGAAGACTGAGAGCTCAAATACACTGAGCGTCTGACACTTAGAAAAATTTTCTGCTTGGCTTACGAAATCGAACTAAGGGGAACTGTATGAACGTCCTAAACAGTCAACGCTTAATGAAAATTCGCGGTGTAGTTCAAATGTCGGCCCTTGCAGAATAGGTTGGGCGCACTGAGTGGACGATACTCAACAAAAATCTTAAGCATAGTAAACGAGCAAGTGCGAGGTTAAAGCCTGCAAAGCAAGGGCACAACCAGTTAAGGTAACTAAGAAAAGGCCCGGGGCCATTACAAAATTAAGCCCTAAGGGCCAAGTCAGCCTAAAATATCACAGAACATCACAAGTTTTCTAAGGCCCAACGGCCAAGTCGTTGCAAAACAACAGAAGGAGAAAACCTAATCTAAGAAAACGGGGGGAAGGCGTCTTCGGGAATGGACGCTTTGATCCGCGTCGGCTTCACTGCATTGGGGGGAAGGTCCGCGGGAAGGTGGCCGGCTTCAGTCAGCTGCAGGATGGCGCCCTTCACGCCGTACAGGATCATGCCACCGGTCCGTTCAGCCACTTGGTCCAAGAAGGGGTCCGACTGAATGTAGGTCAGTCGGGCTGCTTCAATCCGAGCGGACTCGCCCGACTTATAGTCCTCCAACTCCTTCTTGAGCCGAGCAAGCTCAGTATCCTTCCCAGCAAGCTCGGTATCCTTCCCCCGGAGGGTGGTCTCCCGAGCAGCCAGCTGTGCCTCCTTGTTCACTAGTTGAGCTTCCAAACCTTGAAAGGCCTCTTGTTGGGCGGCCAGCTCCGTCTCTTTGTTCTTCAGAGCGAGTTGAGTCTAGTGATGAGCAGCATCCGACTCCTTCAATTTTCGTTGAAGCCCCTTGGCGTCTGCTGTTTTCTTGTCCAGGTCAGAATGGGCTCGGATGTTCCGGGTCTTGAGGATCTTATTCTCGCCCTTCAAATGAGCCACCTGGTTAGATAGGCGCTCCGACTCCACAACAGACTGAGCCAACAACCGTTGCTCTTCTTCCGAGCAGACCTCCAACTCTGATATACGCAACCTCAGCGCAGTTATTTCTGAACGAAGCTGGTCTAGCCCCTCGTCGCCCGGAGGAAGGGTGCATTGCGCCACTTTAGCCTCCAGGTCTCTTACTCTTCTTTCGGCCGCTCGGCGCTCCCTAGTGTTGGTGACCAGCGCCTGGCTAACTGTATGGCTCAACGCCCAGTGCTGCAAAATGACATGAAGGGCATAAGGATAAGTATAACTAACCGAATGACGGGAGAAGGCACCTGAGTCATTCCCATGAAGAAGTGGTCGGCCAAGCTGACAGGATCCATCGCGAAAGACGCCGTCCATCCTTCCTCCCGGCCAGAGACCAACATGCCATGCAGATTAAGTGGCTGGGGCTGGACTGTCGGAGTTAGAATAGTAGCTGAAGGCACCTGAACGTCAACAACCGACCTCGGAGGGGAATGCATGGATAGAAGAGCTTCTACGGCGTCAATGTTTGCAGTGCTCATCTGAGGGACCTGCAGACACGACGCGGTCCCCGAGGTTGACACATCGGGTGGCATTATTATGGAGGTAGGAGTTCGGGCTCCCGAGCGGGGTGTTGACTGGGTCGGACCCCGAGTGGCAGGTCGGGGAACAGCTGAAACAGGAGTTGAGCCCGGGGCCGGAACCCGAGGGTTGGGCATAGCTCAATCGGGTCGAGAAGGCGCTGCGACCTGACCCCCCCGAGGTCGGTGCTGGAGGTGAAGGCGTACCCAAGTGGAGGACCAGCCGGCGGCGCTTTCGGACCAAGCTAGTAGAAGCTGCCTGGTCCGTTTCCTCTTCTTCTTCCTCTGCCTGGGTGGATGCCCCCTCACCCGCTACCCGAGTCGTTGCTCCCGAATCCCCAGTCGGGAGACTCTCTCCTGGGTCGTTTGCTGCAGTTTTTGGCAGCTCGGGATCTAAGGCAATGTTTACTGGTGGTACCGCCCGAGCAACCGCTAGCTGGGCGGCCAGAGCCTCCATGGTTTTTTCCTCCCGCTCCAATACGTCATCAACCCTAGCGCTATACATGACTTCGACTGCACAAAGGAAAAAGTTTTAGTTAGCATTAACAAACTTACAAATCGAATAGAGACGTACCGAGGGTGCCGGGTAGCTCCGCCGAGACTTGGCTCAGCCAAAAGAGATACAACATACCCTCGATCAGTAGCTTGCCCGCGTGGTATCGGGCTCCCTCGAGCTTGGAGAAGGCAGACCGGTAGCCCGGATCTGAACGAAGATTCTTGGGCAGTTGAGGGTGATCGGGCAGGTTCTCTACCCACGCAGTAGGCCAGTTCGGTCGGGGGATGGATTGGATATAGAAAAAGTGAGATTTCCAGCCCTTATTGGATGAAGGGGCCTTCTCTAAGAAGGCCGAGTTAATGCGAGCTTGGAAGTAGAAATTCCCGGGTTCTTGTTTCTTGAGATAGTAGAAGTAGTGAAACACCCGAGGTTCCAGAGGGATTTGATGGGCAGTGAAGATGATCACGGTGCCACACAAGATTCGGATCGAGTTGGGGGCCAATTGAGACAAGGAAACCTGGAAGTAGCGACAGATCTCGCGAAAGAAAGGATGTAGGGGAAAGCGCAGGTCGGCCAACAGTTGATCAGAGAAGACGGTGAAATAACTTAAGGGGGGCTCGTGTGGCAGACCTCGACGGTCGGGAAGAGCCATTGCGTGGTCTTCGGGGATTAGGTAATCTATACGTAAGGTTTCTAGCTGACCTAAGGTTAGTGAAGAACGGGTAGTTAAATACCATGGCTCGGGGGGCGCAGATGATTCGGCCATCAAAACCAAGTCGGAAAAGGCACAACAAAGGCTCGGCAATGGAAAGGAGTACCTAAAATTGAAGTTCGTCGGAAACACTATTCACCGGAATCAAAAAGGTCGGGGTGGCGGAGATCGGACAAAAGTCAGAGAGAAGGCGAAGGTCGGGATAAAAAGGGGTAAAATGAGGAGTTGAGCCTATTTATACCACAGGTAAAACCAGGAGGGTCGTCCGAT
This sequence comes from Boesenbergia rotunda, assembly GCA_024364735.1. Classification (NCBI taxonomy): domain Eukaryota; kingdom Viridiplantae; phylum Streptophyta; class Magnoliopsida; order Zingiberales; family Zingiberaceae; genus Boesenbergia; species Boesenbergia rotunda. Next base: position 53,966 of record JAGFNQ010005233.1, read on the forward strand.
GGAGGAAAGGAAAATGGCGGGGCGGACTCCTCGCCGTCCGATCTCTGCCATTTCCCAGACCTCGAAGCTTCGCTCGCACGTCGCACGAACCACGCCAGTGACGCTTCGTTACCAGAGACCTCCAATAGGGAAATGACACGTGGCCTTGCATTAATGGGGATTTGATGGAGGATACGACATTTAAAGAAGAAGATTAACCGTACGATGTGATGCGCGGGAAGGCGAGAAAGAGGTATGCCGACCGAGCAGGGAGCCTAGTCACTCGGACTGAACTCCTCCTTCGACTAGACTTGAGAGGAAGGCTTGTGATCCGGGTGAATGATTTCTTAGAAGGATCAAGGGCTCGGTCGGATTCGATTGCCGCTCTAAACCTGTAGTAAATAGGCCGAGCCAAGGGTCACCCGAGGTCTGGCACTCGGGGTCAGGCATTCGAGGTCGGTAGGTCGGACACTCAGGGTCGGCAGCCTGAGGTCGGGCATTCGAGGTCGGTCACCCGAGGTCGAGACACTCGAGGTCGGTCACCCGAGGTCGGACACTCATGGTCGGCCACCTGAGGTCAGGCACTCAGGGTCGGTCACCCGAGGTCGGGCCCTCAGAGTCAGTTATCGAAGTCAGGCACTCGCGATCACGCTTGGATGGTCGAACAATTATAGACTGCCCCTATCAATATTCAGATGATAACCCCCCCGGCATAATCATTGCCTGACATAGCCGCTAAGAATTAATGGGGAACAGAAGAGACAGCTTAGGCAGGGTGTCAGGCGGCTGCGGCGGTCTCACAACATTAATACGACTGTCACTATCACAATATATCAACTGATCCTCCCTTAATGAGATTTGCCAGCCCTGACACAGCAGAGAGTTTCCTTTCCCCTATATAAACCCCCCTTTGGGCTTCGAGGAAGGGATTGCTGTCCATTTGCAACCACCCCACTGTTTTGTGAGTCTCATTCCGGTCCGAGCCGAGTGACTTGAAACGGGTTCCTATTTGAACTCAACCCCGACCCCCGAACTATAGCGGACCGGGTCGTCTTGATCAGACTGAGTCATCCGAGTGAGAACCGATCTTCGCTTGTCGACAGGATCAGGGATTGTTCTTTCTCCATCTCAATTTGGTAGCTGCCGTGGATGTTGGATAATTTGGGATCTGTAGACGTTTGACAGAAAGCAGGTTTGTGGTGGATCCTTCGGCTGGACTTGGTTCCGAGCAGATACGAGCAAAGCTTTGGGTTGGCAATTGTCTAAAGTAAGGGATTTTGTTGTGATTCTGTTTTGGTCGTGAGTACGAGTAGGGTTTTGAAATAGGTTTGGATTTTGGTGTGGAAGTTTTCCTTTGTTCTTCCATACAGTAAGCTGGTGTATGATCAAGATCAGATTTTGTTGTGCTTTGGACCCTTGTTCTTGGTGTTGCCATGAGCCACCAAGGTAAAGGAAAGCTCTGTATTGGTTGGGTGTAGCTTAGCTAATGAATGAATTGTATCACATTTCCACTTGGATTAAAGCTGTGGGTTTAAGGTTTGACGATTTATGCTTGGTGTTTGACTTGGGCCTTGTTGCCGTGCGATACATTAATGGAGATTAGATTCTTGGGAAGATTAAATGTTCACTGTTAATCATGACTTGGAGCTTGAAGTAGTTTAGTCCTAGAATTGCATCCCGTGGGATTGCCTTTCCTTACATTAGTTGGATTAGGGTATGATAAAATGATTAAAGAACTAAATCTAAATTAAACCTTAATTTTGGCAACGTAGCTTAATTGGAAGTTAATCATTTAATTATGATAATTAAATGAAATATTATAATTAAAATAAATTCTAATTAATTAAGGTAGTCTGTTTAGCTATGTATCATATATTATTATATCTAAACACTATATATTTGATACAGGGCATTGACTTAGTTTATTGGTGCGGACACCAAGATGGAGATTCTTTTCACTTATGGACTTTTATTTGGAGGCGGTTACCTTTGATTTTATCTATGTAGATATTGTCAATTTTTTATACATGGTTTATTTTATGGCTAATAGTAGGATTTATCTTATATCTGTTTTTGTTCATCGTACTTGATATTTGTTGCTTGACTTTTGAGATACTCAAAGTTTTTTTTCAATACCGTCTTAATATTTGATACTATGATTCTATAGAGTACACACATGTGCACATGTATATAGGAATATTTGTATGTCATATTATACCTGACATATGTTGATACATTGCATTATTGCATACCTAGTAGCTTATTTATAAGTGATTCATATTTTCAGACCTGTTCATGTCTTATTGAGGTTTGATTGGTGGGTGTAGTACGTGTTAGTGTCATGCACCATCTTTGCATTATTACAAAATTGGCGACCCTTGGCTCTCTTGTGGTTGAAACAGGTCATCAATCATATCAGGATCTGCACACACTGTTACTCATGGGTTAGTGATACTATCAAGAGGGTATGTGCAATTGCCCTGTCAAGGCTCCGCTCTTCCACTCATGAATAGTGATTTCCACAATGTGATAGCAAACATGGATCCCTCATCTTTTCGATGATACAAGGAGATGAGAGTGGTGCTCCCCCATATGATTTGGGATAGGAGAGTGTCCTCCGTCAGCATCCTGTCCACTCAGTCACTCAGAAGCAATGACGGCAGAGTGTGTATATTTGTCATTGTCCTACCTATTCGACCTCATCCATGACTGGTGACGATGGTTGATTGGCGTCAGAGGTGACCATGTCATTGCATCATGTGCACGAATGCATGGATTGTATTTGTTTGTGTTTATTGCATTTTTTTGAGTTATGATTGCTACATTTGGATGATATGCACATACAGGAGTTATTTTGTTTGTATATGGTCTGGTGACCTTTCAGGTTCGAGGGTTTAAGGCCTTCATACTCCGTAGGTGGGGTTTGACATTGGTATGTACTTGCATGCAGTTTACAGTCATGTATTCTGAATTTTCTATGAGACTATATCTGCTTAGTTATGTACTGCTTTTGCATAACCTTTTTATAACCATTTATATCAATCTGTATATATATTCGTGGAGTCTACCTGGAGTCACAATCATTTGCTTGTTTTTCTTTTTACAAGATGACGCCGTCAGGAGAGCTCAGTAGTCAGTCCCTCTTACTTCATAGTGGTTTTATTTCACTACATATTTTCTTTTCGTTACAGTTTGGATGTACTTCCATTTATATATGTTTTATGGACTTTCACATTACGTGGATTTATGTATTTGTGCGTTGTTGGTCTGCTCGGAGGGCATTTTAGAGTTTAGTTTTGCAATGGTCATGATGGTACACTTTTTGTTAGTTGTGATGGATATTTATTTTCCTTTATTTACTATATTGTTAGATAAGATATGTGTGGAGGTCATGGAAGTCATATTATGCATGTACAAAGATTTATATTGTCCGTCGTACAGGGGAGATGTTGTCCGATTTTCATCGGATGCACACACCTTCACCGCGATCTAGTGGATACTATACCCGCCAGCAACGCCGACTTACATGCCACCGTCAACACCAACATACGAGCAATCACTGATATACAAGACGCCTTCAAGAGGAGCACTTTCAGGAGAGTACCTATAACCCACCGATACCAACGTACACAAGCTGCCTTTAGGAGGAAGATGTTGGATATCTATTCATAATCTATCGAAGGGACACTATTTGCTTATCTGTCAAAATCGCTTAAGCTGATAATCTCAAATTGTCAGCCTAGTTGAGTAGGCCGATCGCCAACTTCATCTGGAGCTAGCTAAATTCGAGTTAGAGAAGGAATTTGTTGATCGCTGATTCGCTAAGTTGCCAAGTCAGCGAACGCTCCGAGTGTCGAATTGATGAAGATGATACCGAAGGTTCAAGATGGACACCGAACACACCCGAAACCTGAGTCCGAGTTGCGTGATGAGTGTTGCCCAAGGAACAAAGATGTCAACTCCTGCAGTGAGGCAGTCTCCTTGAAACATATTTGCCCCCTCCAGTAGTGCTAAGAGATCACGCTTAGACGTCTGTGTAACACAACCTAGCATAGGTTGACATGACGAATTGAGCATATACTTGAACTTGAACTTGAACGCTATCACATATATCTACCGAGTAAAAATTTACACAATAAAACAAATGAGAAAGAACCGAGGGAATTAGAATTCTACACAATTTTTTTTTTTTACTTTTCCTCTTTTCTTACTCTCTGTTTCATGATTATCTCAATTGTATGCTCCTCATGATCAAAGATCCTCCGTATATAGAGCTTCTTGAGCACCATTGATCAACATGTGTCACTTAAGAACATCATGCACTAACATGTGTCATGCTTGATGGTATTCATGCAAAGCATTTGCATGAAATGGAAAGACAAGTGACATGCTAGTGTAACATGCTCAGACAATGTCATGCAGCAATCGTGTATGCAATCAAAAGAAAAGTACAATAAATATCAGATAATCGACGTGGGCATATCATACCTGACCGATCATATATGGAGTTCGGATCTTCTGTGCCAGACTCTTCACTGTACCCGTATACCAACTCGCCGGCGAATCGTCCGATCGACGATCGGACACCAGTAATAATTTTTGATCGTCGTTCCGAATAAGATGATATCCTCGGAGCACGGTGAACCCGTCGAAATCGTCACATCTGTGATGGTACCATATTCACCGTCGAATCCGACGAGATGTCTGATGCGACGATTTGGACGGATTCACCATGTTCCGAGGATATCATCTTATTCGGAACGACGATAAAAAATTATTGGTGGTGTCCGATCGTCGATCGGACGACTCACCGGCGATCGCCGATGAGTTGGTACACGAGCACAGTGGGGAGTCCGACACAGAGGATCCGGACTCTCATATATGAACAGTTGCATTCATGAACACATTTAAGATCGTGTAATTTGGACTCCCAATTTGCACTCTCTCCTTCATTATAAATCAATCACAATTTCACACTTTCGAGGTGAAACTAATAACCTATAAATCGTATTTCTATTCATAATGTTTTTTCAAAAAAAGATATTACAAACTGCCAATGTCACCAACATACAAGTCAACTCCGATGTCATACTTATTTTTGTCCCCATGAGATGGACTGATGATTAATACGTGAGTGTTGCCACTAAAAGATCTGGGATCAAATCTTGACAAAGCCAGTATATCCACCCTCCTCACGCGCTAGCCACAACAGCCGGGCTAATAGCCCCCGTGATTTCTCTTTTTCATGTTTATCCTGAGACAGATTAGCGAAGACGTTAGAGGCAAACGATTCACCTTTTACCATTAACTCCGGTGTCATACTACAAGAGAAAGGCCCAGCTGTTTGACTTCCCTGTACCATCCACATCCCAAGTTTAGCTTGTCATCCATCTACAAAAAGCCACTCGCCCAAGTTTGGCTTCCCTCCACTCTACCATCCACATCCCAAGATTAGCTTCCCACCCATCTAAAAAAGCCACTCCCCCTAGGGGTGTGCATTCGATCAAAATCGAATCGACCGAATCGAATAAATCGAAAATCGAATTAACCGATTTTTTTTAAACCGACCGAACTGACCGAATTTTCTAAAAAACCGAACTTTCCGAACCGATTTTTTTCGATTAATTCGGTTTTTAACCAAATTAACCGAAATTTTAAATTTAATTTGATTTTTAATTAAAATAACCAGATTTTATTTAATTATCTTTTTAAATAAAAAATAATTAAATTAATAATTAATTCGGTTTATTCGGTTTAACCGAATTATAAAATTCAAAACCGAAACCAAACCGATTTAACTGAAAAATCGAACCGAATTTGTAAAAAAAACCGAAAACCGAATTAACCGAACAGAATTTCAAAATTCAGTCGGTTCGATTCAGTTAATTCGATTTTTCCGAATTTTTGCTCACCCCCTAACTCCTCAGAGCTTGCCTCCGTGTTAGCACTAGCACTTCAAGAAGCCCGGCCACCAACACGCTAAGACGCCGCAAACCATAAAAGAAGATGAACGAGATTATTTATAATAATGATATGCATTGCAAAAGGGTGAGGGTCCAGTATCATGCAGTTGTTGTGTAACAAATCCATTTTTTCTTACGAGCGTTTGTATTGGGATAAGGTTAATTTGTGTTCTTTGTAATTTTTCCTTTTCAGATTACTTTTCTGTGCAACATACAGAAGCACGGTTGCTTATTTGATTTAGTTACTGCTGGTTCATGACTGTTTGATTCTTAGGTTTCTGCGTTTACTTTGGGAACCTTTTTCTTACTCTGAAAAGAAATGCTATGAGATCTCTTGTTGTGTTCAAAGAAAGCAGACAATAAATTCATAATGAAAATTAGTGAAACAAGAGACTAATAAAAACAAAGGAGAAAAGAATTAATATCATAGGGTCCGTATGGTTCACAAAAAAATATTCCAAAAAAAAAAACATTCCAAAATTTTCCATCTTTAGCAACACAATGAAAAACCATGAAAATCTTATTTTGTCAACACCGGTCTTCTCTAACATCATAAGACTCAAACTTAGTTGGGTTGATCATCATTAGGATTATGGCTGAAAGTGAACCCGTTCTAAAGTGACTCATTTTTCAGTATCAATCATTATGCTCCAATAAAGCTTATCAACCTATGATTATGGCTGAAAGTGAACCCATTCTAAAGTGAACACAAATTGAATGAACAAGATGGATTGTGCAACATTGGTTTTAGACAAATTAGTGTGAGAACACATGCTTAATGTTGATTATCCATTCTTCTACCAGAGAATCCCTCTTTCATATGTTTATAGTAACTTGCTTGCTGAACAAAAATGTAGTTTTTGTTAATATAATTCATAACCATGCCCTGTTTTATTTATTTCAGTAATGTATCAAGGATGTTCTTGTCTTCTCTTAGGAAGAGCCTGCAAAATATAATTCCATACATAAGAGTCAACTTCATCTGTGATGAATTTCCTAGCATTTGATTTATCCAAGTAGTTGTGCCCAAGAGTTAAATGTCCATTAAAGACCCAACAAAATGACAGGATAAAGTGTATGTCGATGGATGAGCTAAACATTCACACGAAATTCGTCTCCGAATCTTCTCAAACGAAAAAGTAGATTTTTTTTTTCTTTCTTGGCGGCAAAGAAAAATTGTACAAGTTTTTTTTTTCTTTCTTAAATCTAGACAAGAAAGCAGGATCAATCTCTACTTTGTTAAAGGTTACCAAAAAGTAATTAACCAGGTAGAAGTTTCTTGATGAGGAACACAATTCCTGAAATCGTTGTGCAAATTCTATCGTATTAGCACAAACTTTGTAGAAACCTATCTATTGCCCGAAAAACAAAGAACTACTTGTAGCAATCTCACGCTACAAATCACAATCGAATTGGGGTTTAAAAGAAAAAAAAGGAAAAATCTGCGGGAGCGCCGAGGAACGGCATGGAGCAACAAGATTCAAGAAGTATTAAGTGAAAGGGTGAATCACCGGTGCGCCGTTACCAGCGTCTCGATGAATCTGAGACCGTCGAACCTCGGCGAGAACTTGTCTTCGGCGCTACGCCTCGATCTGGATCCCGAAGCTTTCTTCAACGATCCCGATTCCTATATATCGTGCAAATCCATCACCAATCGGTAAAAAATCTTCAAAAAAGAAAATCAAGACGAGATAACGCTATGCATACCCCTTTCACGGAGGCGGAGGGAGCGATGACCGCGAAGAGGTAAGGAGTGACCGCGGCGGCGAAAGCGGCAGAGGCGGCGGCTGCGATCGAAGCAGTGATGGGTCCGGCCTTGCTCATCTTGACGAGGAGGACGGAGATCGAGGTCGTGTGGTTCTCCTTCCTATCTCGATCGCCGGAGAAGCTTCGAAAACATTCACGGAGTGATGTGCCTGTTTCCGCTCAGTCTGTAGGTCTATAAATTGAAGTGAATGCGTTTAGGTTCCGCCGTCGCGACAGTCGCAGCCAATACAAAACCTCCACGTGACGAACAACCGCATTTTGCTTGGGTTCGACGCCGATTGCTTTGAAGAGGAGAGAGAGATGTGTGTGGCCAGAATGGAAAGGGCCCGGGCCGCTAGGAATCTGAGATGAGATTTTTCTTATAAAAAATAATTTTATTTTATAATTTAACATTTTTTTTTATTTTTTCTCTTCCACAATATTATTTGACATCTATATTCTATCATTGTACTATTACATTCTTCATCTCATCTAGACATTGAAAGGCCTCTCAGTGAAAGCTTTCTACTTGTTCTGGTTTGTTAGAAGAAATAAAAATTCAACTGGTTGAAACTGAGCAAGAAGTGACAGAACTTAAGTCTAAATTGGCTACCAAACAAAAATCAAATAGTTTGTCTGAAACCCAATTGAAGTGTATGGTTGAGTCCTATAAGTTGCTGGGATCACGTACACAAGAATTAGAAGGTGAAGTAAACGTGCTAGGCACAGAAGTAGAAAAATTGAGCAGTAAGCTCCGCGAAGGAAGGTGTATCTATCCATCAGGAAGATTTGGCCAAAATAGAATGTCTTGAAGAGCATATTGAGAGGTTAACTATTATGTTTTAGATCAAATTATTTGCATGATATTTTTCACATTTATTCAGAAAACGATTTTGATTGCTTTGACTGATTGGTTTTTCTTCTTTGATTTAAGGCACGAAAAGGCTTCAATGTGCTCAGATGCTGATACTCACATCAAGACAAAACAGGTATCTCTATTTGAATATTTTCTTTTGTTTTTCCATATAAGAATAAAATAGGGCGATATGTATAGGTTAAATGAAAGGAAAGGAAGGTTGACAAAGTTGGTGTCTCTTGAGAATAATTCATTGAATATTGATGGGGTTAAGTATTCTGTGGCTCACACATGGACTGAAGAAATTATATAGTAAGACTCATCGAGGCTGGACGATTTTCTTTATGTGACGCCCGAGGCCCCCTCGGGAAGTCAGGTACCCGAGAACATCACGGGCAAGTATACTCTGGAGACCGACTAGGGAAGACACACGCTCGAGATCACCTCGGAAAATCAGGTCATTGAGATCACCTCGGGAGGGTAAGCGCCCGGGAATCCCCGGGTCAAAAGACCCCGAGATCACCTCGGGGTAGTGGAGCACGAGGAACACTCGACCCCAAGTAATGATCCCCCATTCTTCAGATCTATGGATAATCATCACCTATAATCACGGGATGATTATGACCCGTAATACACGGCCATTAACGCCTTCATTATCGCAACGATCCAGATTTCATGGCGGCGACAGCCGTTACAAGGGTTATCCAATAGCCGAAGATCGAGGGGACGTGGTGAAGATTATGGAGACACGTATGACTGCTGCCTTAGGTATAAAAGGTACTCCAACCCGTCCGGTAAATGGGTGACACAGTCTCTAACATAAGCATCTTCTCCTTGCTTTCTTCTATCTCCTATACTGAGGCACTGACTTGAGCGTCAGAGTGGGCTCCGCTAGACAACCTCCAGCGTGTTCCTATTAACGCTCGTGTTAATCTCGGAGGGTGAGAGTTCTTCCTCTAACGTCAGCATCCGCGTGGGCTGAACCCTGGTGACTGACCGTCGACGTCGATTACTTCCGGAACAAGTTTAGTGTCATTTGTGGAAACCAGTAAAGCACCAGAAAGAGCATCGATGGCAGAGCCAACGGGACAATCCATCGTCCTGACGAAAGAGGAACTAGATTGCTTGGTGGTCAACGACATCAAAGGGGCGCTCCAACAGCAACGAATGGAGCCAGCTGCTTCACGGCGGGGGGCTTATGAGCAAGATGAGATCCCAGTGCTCTCCGGAGGTCCTACTGGAGGGGACCCCAACCGTGTGAGGAAGGCTCGCACTCAGCAATTGGGGAACTACCCCCTAATCTCTTTCAGCCCAGAAGATCTGGAGGACACAGAAGGCCCCCATGAGGATGCTCTGGTAATTCTTGCGCATATCATAATTACAAAGTTGAACGTGTCTTCGTGGATACAGATAGTTTCGTGAACATCCTGTACAAGGCTGCTCTGGATCAGATGCAGATTGACGAAGATGAACTGCTTCCAATTTCAACTCCACTCTTTGACTTTGTCGGATGCCGAATACAGCCGATAGGATAAATTACCCTATCATTGTCGTTGGGCGGCGACACTCTAGAGAGAACAAGGAGGACTCCCTTCCTGGTCTTGGATGCTCCCTCGTCCTACAATGTCATCTTGGGGCATCGGGTGCTCCGTATATTCTAGTCGGTGGTCTCTTTCTACCATCAGAAAATCAAATTTCTGGTTGGTGACCAAGTAGCTGAAGTCAAAGGAGACCAGGGGATGTCTCGTCGGTGCTACAGTGGGGGAGTCAGATCGGTACCGCACCAGAACCCGAAGTCCAACAAATTGATGTGCCTCCTGTCGGCTTGTCCGTTCGCATGGTTGGGCGATGACTCAAAATGTCATCCTGAACGACCCTTTCGAACCAAATACATAGCACCGGGGGTTGCCTCCATGCCACTCAATTGATGTGCCTCCCGTCGTCTTGTTCGTTCGCATGGTTGGGCGATGACTCAAAATGTCACCCCGAACGGCCCTTTCGAACCGAATGCATGGCACCGGGGGTTGCCCCCGTGCCACACTATAGATGTGCCTCCCAATGGCTTGTCCGTTCGCATGGTTGGGCGATGACTCAAATTGTCACCCCCAACGGCCCTTTCGAACCGAATGTCTGGCATCGGGGGTTGTCCCCATGCTACTCTATAGATGTGCCTCCCGTCGTCTTGTCCGTTCGCATGGTTGGACAATGACTCAAAATGTCACCCTGAACGGCCCTTTCGAACCGAATGCATGGCACCGGGGGTTGCCCTCATGCCACTCTATAGATGTGCCTCCCGTCGGCTTGTCCGTTCGCATGGTTGGGTGATGACTCAAAATGTCATCGAACGACCTTTCGAACCGAATGCATGGCACTGGGGGGTTGCCTCCGTGCCACTCAATAGATGTGCCTCCCGTCGGCTTGTTCGTTCGCATGGTTGGACGATGACTTAAAATGTCACCCCGAACGGCCCTTTCGAACCGAATGCATGGCACCGGGGGTTGCCCCCATGCCACACTATAGATGTGCCACCCGTCGGCTTGTCCGTTCACATGGTTGGGCGATGACTCAAATTGTCACCCCCAATGACCCTTTCGAACCAAATTTCTGGCACTGGGGGTTGTCCCCATGCCACTCTATAAATGTGCCTCCCGTCAGCTTGTCCGTTCGCATGGTTGGGCGATAACTCAAAATGTCATCCCGAACGACCCTTTGAAACCGAATGCATGGCACCGGGGGTTGACCCCGTGCCACGCAATAGATGTGCCTCCCGTCGGCTTGTCCGTTCGCATGGTTGGGCGATGACTCAAAATGTCACCCCGAACGGCCCTTTCGAACCGAATGCATTGTAAGATGTGTATACTGAAAGACAAGAATTTCTTTATATGAACATCTTAGTTATGAAAAGAGAATCACAACTACACTAGGTGCATGTTTACATTAGTACATACATGAAGTCCAATACTATGTATTGTAGATAACATGGTGTGTGGTGACACACGGAAGATCATGTTATCAGTTCCCTGCCTAGTATAAGTAGAGGCTCACAACCGAGATGAAATTGGACAACCCATCAGAATAGTCGTAGTGTAATTAGATGTGGTTGGTCTTGACCATTGAATTACACTAGTGTGCTTTGAGTACATTGAGTAGGACCAAAACCCGAGGTTATCCGATTTATACTGATGCAATAATTGGATATGACCTCAGTTTATATTATGGAGTATGATCCCTTAATCCCGATATAATAACGGGCATATATTATTAACTATTATTTCTTTGATTCACCAATGAGCGAGACATATTCTGTTAGATCGATAGGCCCGGTGAGTTGGGAAATAATATTAATAATATGATATGTTGTTGATTATTGACGAAATCCGTGTCCTGGTGAGTCGGGTTGATGATGCCCCCTTGATGAGCTCGAAAGGTTCATCATGCTAAACCCTGCAGGTGGATTTGATCCGGCATGATGATAAGGTCGAGTGGTACTAATCAAGGACTCAGAAGTTAATTAATTTGAATTATCAGTAATTTAAATTAATTAACGGGCATTCGAGATCTTAAACATGGGGGGATGGATGACTCGTAATATGTGGAGCCCATATGAAAATATGGGGGTTGGTGAGGAAGTTCAATTAAGATCCTTTAGTGGAATGGATCTTAATTAATGGATCGAGTTTCCATTAGTGGGCCAAGATCTAACTCCTCCTCTTGGTCCCTCCCTTAGCCCTATAAATACCCTAGGAGATAATGAAACCAAGGCTTGATCCAAGTGATTACACCCAAGGCCTCTCCTCTTTCTCTCTCTCCTTTTCTCTCTTCTCCTCCAAGTTTCGGTCGGCGCAAAAGAGGAGGAGATTATTCTCCTTCTCTTTTCTTCTCCTCTTCTCCATCACTCAGCTGGGATTACCAAGGATAAGGTAGGGATATTCCCTTGCCTTGTGGTGATCGGCGGCAAGGGAGCAAGTGGTGGTGGCCGAAAGGAGGTGGCGCAAGAGGGAGGCTTGCGACGGCGCAATGTGATGGAAAGTTGAGAGTTTTCGGCTGGTTGGGAGAGGAAGAAGGAGTTCTATCTCATCCTTCATCTTCTTCTCCTTCCTCTCAAGGAGTGCAACTGATCCGGTGACCCACAGGGAGCTCCGGCGGGCGGCGGCACAAAGGGAGAGGGAGAAGGTGTCGGCGCAAAGGGAAACCCTAGAAGCTAGGGTTTCCTATTTCGGCCAAGGTGGGAAGAAGAACTTGGTTGGTGGCCTTGGTGATCTCAGTTCACGATAGATCATCGCCCACACGACATCCGTGAAGGGGGAGGGGGACATAAGGTAGAAGACCGCGAGGTGATCGGAAAGGTATAACCCTTTCCAAGCTCCATTCATTATCCTTATGTCAATATTGTGCTATGTTTACTAACCTTGTCATTTCATGTGTGAAAGTTAATTATTTTAATTAGTTATCATATTTAATAATTAACTAACTAGACCCCGACCATAAACACAAAAGTCGTCGATCAACTCGTCGTTTTTTCCGCGGTTGAGCAAATCACAAGGCAGATTTTTGTAATTGGCCAAGTTGTGATTTGGATCGTTCAATACGGCACGAGATGGTCGATGGGAGACGGGTCTCCATTCGGATTAAATTTTTAATCCGTAGATATGGAGAGGTCTCTCGGATCAACCAAGTATTCGCTAAGGAAACCCGCCAAGCCATACCCAACATGCATGGCATCGGGGGTTGCCCTCGTGCCACACTATAGATGTGCTCCCGTCGTCTTATCCGTTCGCATGGTTGGGCGATGACTCAAATTGTCACCCCCAACGACCCATTCGATCCGAATGCATTGTTGATGCAGTCTGACCCTGATTGTTGTTTTGGTGTTGACACCGATTTTAGTTTAGGTGGATGATTATTGATGATGATTAAGTCCTGATCGGGGATCAAGCATGGTATGGAAAATCCTAGCTTGGAGGGCTAGGTGTTGGAAAATCCTAACCTGGAGGGTTAGGTGTTGAAAATCCTAGCTTGGAGGGCTAGGTGAAAAGTGATAACTTGGAGGGTTAGGTGCAAATTCCCATCTTGGAGAATTAGATGAAAAAGTCCTGGATTGGAGGGTCAGGTCCTAGCTTGGAGGGCTAGGTTTGGAAAGTCCTAATCTGGAAGAGTTGGGTGAAAAGTCCTAGCTTGGAGGGCTAGGTGAAAAGTCCTAACATGGAGGGTTAGGTGCAAATTCCCAACTTGGAAGGTTAGGTGAAAAATCCTTAGCTTGGAGGGTTAAGGTGGATGAAACCCTAGCTTGGAGGGCTAGGTTGGAGCCCCTGGATCGGTCTGGTGATCGATCAGGGAATTGGCACGGTGCTCCTTCGTGGATCGGTCTGGTGACCGATCTAGCGACGACTGATCGGTCTGGTGACCGATCAGGGAGTACGCGTTTCACCCATTGCTTTGCTCTCGATCGGTCTGGTGATCGATCAGGGACCAAACAGTGAAGTTGAGTTCCCTTGCTGAACTGCTCCTGATCGGTCTGATGACCGATCAGGATCACTGTGCAGATCGTTCTGGAGAACGATCCAGCATCGCAGGTTCCTCACTATGATCGATCAGGACGGAGCCCGATCGGTCTGGTCACTACCTGATCGGTCTGGTGACCGATCAGGAGGTTTCCTGATCGGTCCGGTGATCGATTAGGGGATCTGGACTATGAAACTCAGAAATCGCCCAATAAAGGGGTGGATCGGTCGGGTGATCGACCCACAACCTGGGATCGGTCTGGTGATCGATCCAGGAGAGTCCCAAAGAAATCGCGATTTCTAATCGAGCGTTGGGGACCGATCAGGACGGAGCCTGATCGGTCTGGACCCAGCCTGATCGGTCTGGTGACCGATCAGGAGGCTCTCTGATTGGTCCGGTGACCGATCACTTTAATTCAAAATGCACTGTCAGATGCTCTGATCGCGTCTGAACGTATCCGATTCTCTGCGCTTAACATCTGATATATGATATGTTGTTTGATATGCTACTCTAACACACTGATTAAGCTGCAGGTGATAGGGGAGGATTCAAACACTCAAGGAGAAGTCAATAGAGGCTTTCCTTGGAGCATGTTTGTCCGTTTTCCATCTCAGGTTGCAATGGCCGGAGCTGCAGACTGGAGCTGCTAACTAGAGCTTGGCTGAGGGGAGCTCAGGAAGTCCAGGGAGGGCTCAGTGGTAGCTGGTGTTGGCNTGATTTGCTTCCTTTACCTAACACTTCTTCTTTAGTTCACAAGGATGGTCAAGCAAAGGCAGAATATGTGAAAAAAGCTTCATGAGCAAGTTAAAGCTCAAATTGAGAAGAAAATGGAGCAATATGCGAAGAGAGCCAATAAAGGAGAAAAAGAGTTGTCCTTGAACCCGGTGATTGGGTGTGGTTCATATGAGAAAGGAAGGTTTCCTGCCCAAAGGAAATCAAAGCTTCAACCAAGAGGAGATGGACCATTCCAAGTGTTTGGAAAGAATTAATGACAATGCTTACAAAATTGACTTGCCCGGTGAGTATGGTGTTAGTGCAACATTTAATGTGGCTGATTTGCGTCCATTTGATGTAGGTGATGAAGATCTAAATTCGAGGACGAATTCACCTAAAGAAGGAGGGAATGATGTGGACCAAGGAGGGGATACAAGCTTACAAGACAAAGCCATAGAGGAAGAGGCATTGAAAGGAATTGGAGGACCCATGACAAGATCCAAGACTAAGAGAATGAAGCAAGCTTTGGAAGGCTTAATAATGGAGCTCAAGGAGAAGAAGGATCAATGCACAATGGAGGCAACAACTAAATGGATCACATTCCTTCAAATTGAAAGTGAAATTGAGCCCACATGAAGACAAAACTTGAAGGCCCAAAACCACATGATCCAAGATGCATTCAAGGGCTACAAGTGTCCAATTTTCGTGGGTATTTTTGGGGGAATTTTCTGAAGTTATTTTTGATGTCTTTTGATGGGTTTTTAATGCTTTTGGGAGTTCCTAAGCTAGTATTAGGGAATTGTGGGAAATAAACATCATGCATGCATGCATGCATGATAATGGTGCATAATTAGAGCTTAGTGGGAAATGTGGTAGAGGTTAATGTTTCAACCTCCACTAAGTCTATATATAGGAGAACTCTTGTATGACCAAGGGATGTTAAGTTTGAATGAAATCAGAGTTTTCTCTATTGTGAGAGCTTCCTTTGGTTCTTAGGCAAAGAACTAATCGTGATCTTATCAAGGCAACTTGTGGCGATCGAAACCCCCATGACTTATCACTCACCCTCTCATCTTTCTTGAGTGTGGCGTCAATATCCTTCCCTACATCTGAATTTCAAGGCGATCCATTCCAAGGTGCTTATCACCTAGGGTACCTAGGGAATCCACTTTAGCCTTGTCTGTAAAAGTTATATGGAGTCTAGTGTTTGTTGGGTTTAAGAGGATAAGCATCGGCTGAATGTTGATGGGGCCCCATGAGCACCCAGTTCACCGGCTGAAACTCTATAAAACCCAAGGCTCTCTCAATTGCAAGACACACAACACATCTTGCTACAAGTCTTACTTTGAGAAGCTCTAAGCTTGTAAGTTCTAAGTTCTTTCTCGTTCTTAATCAGAAGTCTCAGTCTTGTATATTATTTCTAGTTCTTGTATACATTATCTAGGCTTGAGCAGAGCGGACGCACCCAGTGCGTGGTGCGCGGAGCGGAGGCACCCAGTGCCTTGGTGGTGCGCAGAGCGGACGCACCCAGTACGGAGCGGAAGCACCCCGTGCGTAGTGCGCGGAGCGGAGGCACCCTGCGCAGAGCGGACGCACCCAGTATAGAGCGGAAGCACCCAGTGCGTGGTGCGCTGAGCGGAGGCACCCAGTGCCTTGGTGGTGCGCAGAGCGGACGCACCCAGTGCGTCGTTGGGCGGTGCCCCAAATTGTCACCCCCAACGGCCCTTTCGAACCGAATGCTTGGCATCGGGGGTTGCCCCCGTGCCACTCTATAGATGTGCCACCCGTCGGCTTGTCCGTTCGCATGGTTGGGCGGTGCCCCAAATTGTCACCCCCAACGGCCCTTTCGAACCGAATGCATGGCACCGGGGGTTGCCCCCGTGCCACTCTATAGATGTGCCTCCCGTCGGAATGTCCGTTCGCATGGTTGTGCGGTGACCCAAATTGTCACCCCCAATGGCCCTTTCGAACCGAATGCATGGCACCGGGGGTTGCCCCCGTGCCACTCTATAGATGTGCCTCCCGTCGGCTTGTCCGTTCGCATGGTTGGGCGACAATCCAAATTGTCACCCCCAACGCCCCTTTCGAACCGAATGCATGGCACCGGGGGTTGCCCCCGTGCCACTCTATAGATGTGCCCACCCGTCAGCTTGTCCGTTCACATGGTTGGGCGGTGCCCCAAATTGTCACCACCAACGGCCCTTTCGAACCGAATGCATGGCACCGGGGGGTTGCCCCCGTGCCACTCTATAGATGTGCCTCCCGTCGGCTTGTCCGTTCGCATGGTTGGGCGGTGCCCCAAATTGTCACCCCCAACGCCCCTTTCGAACCGAATGCATGGCACCGGGGGTTGCCCCCGTGCCACTCTATAGATGTGCCTCCCGTCGGAATGTCCGTTCGCATGGTTGGGCGGTGACCCAAATTGTCACCCCAACGGCCCTTTCGAACCGAATGCATGACACCGGGGTTGCCCCCGTGCCACTCTATAGATGTGTCTCCCGTCGGCTTGTCCGTTCGCATGGTTGGGCGGTGCCCCAAATTGTCACCCCCAACGGCCCTTTCGAACCGAATGCATGGCGCCGGGGGTTGCCCCCGTGCCACTATAGATGTGCCTCCAGTCGGCTTGTCCGTTCGCATGGTTGGCCGGTGACCCAAATTGTCACCCCCAACGGCCCTTTAGAACCGAATGCATGGCACCGGGGGTTGCCCCCGTGCCACTCTAGAGATGTGCCTCTCGTCGGCTTGTCCGTTCGCAAGGTTGGTCGGTGTCCCAAATTGTCACCCCCAACGGCCCTTTCGAACCGAATGCATGGCACCGGGGATTGCCCCCATGCCACTCTATAGATGTGCTTCCCGTCGGCTTGTCCGTTCGCAAGGTTGGCCGGTGTCCCAAATTGTCACCCCCAACGGCCCTTTCGAACCGAATGCATGGCACCGGGGGTTGCCCCCGTGCCACTCTATAGATGTGCCTCCCGTCGGCTTTTCCGTTCGCATGGTTGGGCGGTGACCCAAATTGTCACCCCCAACCCAAATTGTCACCCCCAACGGCCCTTTCGAACCAAATGCATGGCACCGGGGGTTGCCCCCGTGCCACTCTATAGATGTGCCTCCCGTCGGCTTGTCCGTTCGCTTGGTTGACCGGTGACCCAAATTGTCACCCCCAACGGCCCTTACGAACCGAATGCATGGCACCGGGGGTTGCCCCGGTGCCACTCTATAGATGTGCCTCCTGTCGGCTTGTCCGTTCGCATGGTTGGGCGGTGCCCCAAATTGTCACCCCCAACGCCCCTTTCGAACCGAATGCATGGCACCAGGGTTGCCCCCGTGCCACTCTATAGATGTGCCTCCCGTCGGCTTGTCCGTTCGCATGGTTGGGTGGTGCCCCAAATTGTCACCCCCAACGCCCATTTCGAACCGAATGCATGGCACCGGGGTTGCCCCCGTGGCACTCTATAGATGTGCCACACGTCGGCTTGTCTGTTCGCATGGTTGGGCGGTGTCCCAAATTGTCACCCCCAACGGCTCTTTCGAACCGAATGCATGGCACCGGGGGTTGCCCCCGTGCCACTCTATAGATGTGCCTCCCGTCGGCTTGTCCGTTCGCATGGTTGGGCGGCGACCCAAATTGTCACCCCGAACGGCCCTTTCAAACCGAATGCATGGCACCGGGGGTTGCCCCCGTGCCACTCTATAGATGTGCCTCCCGTCGGCTTGTCCGTTCGCATGGTTGGGCGACGACCCAAATGTCACCCCGAACGGCCCTTTCGAACCGAATGCATGGCACCGGCGGTTGCCCCCGTGCCACTCTATAGATGTGCCTCCCGTCGGCTTGTCCGTTCGCATGGTTGGGCGACGACCCAAATTGTCACCCCGAATGGCCCTTTCGAACCGAATGCATGGCACCGGGGGTTGCCCCCATGAGCACCCATCTTCTTGCTTGCTTCTTCCTCCTTGACGTGCACACGCTGGGAGAAAGGAGGATCCACCAGTGGCTAGAGAAGTGACCACTTCTATCTTCTCTTGGCCGGCAGCAAGGAAGGAGTGGGGGAGAGAGGTTTTGGCTTTGGTTTGTTGGGAAGAAGATCTTTGTTTCTCTTCTATGTTTTCGTCATCATCTTTCTCCTTGGTCCACTTGGTGGACGGCGCAAGGAAGATGAAGGAGTTCTTCCTCCTTGAAGGGTTGCCCGTGGTAAAACCCTAACCTAGGGTTTTAGGTTGGCACAAAGTAAGGAAGTGTTGGGGCAATCGACCTAAGTATGATCGGAGGATCATGGGTTTTGATGTATGTGTCAATATGATTAAGTTAGGATTTCATGGTGATCTAATATGTGTATGTGAGTGTGTAGGTTTGCAGGATACACATAGAATTTGTTGGATGCCTTCGGGTATGGTCAAGGGTGGAATTGAGACAAGCCGTGGGCTTGTGTGTGCATCCGAGGGACCATGAACAAAGTAGGGACGATGTCCCGAGGGAAGCGGACTTCGAGGCGTACGTGAAGGATGGCATGGAGGCAACCCGAGGGCTTGTGTGCGCATCTGAGGAACGAGGCCCAAAGTCAAAGAGGGCTTGAAAGCAACAAGTCGAGGTTGCTGGAGCAGGAACGATGATTTGAGGGAAGCGGATTTCGAGGCATGCATGAACAATGGTATGGAGGCAAGCGGAGGGCTTGTGTGTGCATCTGAGGGACGGGAGTCAAAGTCGAAGAGGGCATGAAGGCAACATATCGAGGCTGCTGGATGAAGAGTCAACCAGGTCGTGAGGTTTCGAGTGCTGAGGGAATTGATGGAGACAAAGGAAGTGAACAAGTTGCCCAACAATCTAATGATATGGATAATGCTCAACCCACTCTAGAAGATGTTGATGATCCATTATGCATCAAAGGAGGCCTAATTACAAGGGCTATGACTAAAAAAATGAAAGAAGCACTTAATGTGCTAATTGAAGAGGTGAAAGCCAAAGCCACCATTGAAGAAGGTTTGACCAAGAGCAAGTCATACGGCTTAGTCAACCTAATTCAGCCCTTAGATGAGCTTAACTAGTCTCCTTAGTCTCTTGTCTCCTTAGTCTCTTATTTGGGTTGTAATGATGCCAAGAGCTCAATAGGCCTATGTAGTCTACATAGGACTACATAGGCCTCTACTAAATAAGCTTCCTTTTGGCCTTTTAGAGTTTTTAGGTCACCCTATAGCTATAAATTAAGGGGGTGGCGGCTACAACATGTAATTTTTGTCTAATTCAATCTACTATATGGTGAGGCTCTCACTTGTTGGTTCTTCATTGAACTAGAACTTATCAAGGTATCCCCTTGTGGCGTTCAAGACTTATCAACCTCCATCCCAAGGTTGTGGCGTCTATCTTCTTCTTATTCTTCTATACCAAGGTTCTTGCTTCCTTAAGCATTGGATCGAGGTTTCTTTCTTTCATTCTCTATCTTTTCGATTTAGACTATCTTTCTCTCTTTCTTTCATTTGTTGTGTGTTCTTGAGACTTCTTTTCTTTGGGTTCACATCATTTGGTATCAAAGCTTTTGTTTCTCTAAATCGATTTGGTTATCCTTTTCTTTGTGTTCTTGAGTCTCTATCTTATTTTAGTTTCTTTTCTATTGCTTGGCAAGTCTTACTTGCTTTGTTGCTAAAAAAAAAACAAAAGAGGTGGAAAAAAATTCGGCCAAAAAAAAAAACAAAGAAAGGAAGGAAGGAAGAAAGAAAGAAAAAAAAAGAAGAGAAAAGCCGGAAAAAAAGAAAGAGCAAAAGAGTCTGAAAAAAAAGGAAGTAGAGACTTTGTTTGCAAATTTATTTTTCTCATTTCCTTTAAAGTTTGCCTAGATTTAATTCTGATAGTCTAGATTAAGTTCTGGCGACTTTTATTTCAGCTCTTATTTCAAGTATTCTCATTTCATTTCAAGTTAGCCTAGATTCAATTCTGGCAGCCTAGATTAAGTCTGACAACTTTCCTTTCAGCTCTTATTTCAAGTACTTTCATTTCCTATAGGTTGCCAGAATCAACCTAGATTAAGTTCTGGCAAGTTTCCTTTCAGCTCTTTAATTCACGTTTTGCTATCTTTCTTTTCCGCATTATCCTCAATTTTGCCTAGATTCAATTCTGGCAAATTTTTTTCATCACTTACTTCAAGTTTTCAATTCTACAATTTGCACTTTCTGTCTTTAATTCCTATCTTTTAACCTAACACCCTTGGGAATTTTGATAGTCCACGAAACTTACAAGGTATTTGATGTGGACCAAGGAGGGGATACAAGCTTACAAGACAAAGCCATAGAGGAAGAGGCATTGAAAGGAATTGGAGGACCCATGACAAGATCCAAGACTAAGAGAATGAAGCAAGCTTTGGAAGGCTTAATAATGGAGCTCAAGGAGAAGAAGGATCAATGCACAATGGAGGCAACAACTAAATGGATCACATTCCTTCAAATTGAAAGTGAAATTGAGCCCACATGAAGACAAAACTTGAAGGCCCAAAACCACATGATCCAAGATGCATTCAAGGGCTACAAGTGTCCAATTTTCGTGGGTATTTTTGGGGGAATTTTCTGAATTTATTTTTGATGTCTTTTGGTGGGTTTTTAATGCTTTTGGGAGTTCCTAAGCTAGTATTAGGAAATTGTGGGAAATAAACATCATGCATGCATGCATGCATGATAATGGTGCATAATTAGTGCTTAGTGGGAAGTGTGGTAGAGGTTAATGTTTCAACCTCCACTAAGTCTATATATAGGAGAACTCTTGTATGACCAAGGCATGTTAAGTTTGAATGAAATCAGAGTTTTCTCTATTGTGAGAGCTTCCTTTGGTTCTTAGGCAAAGAACTAATCGTGATCTTATCAAGGCAACTTGTGGCGATCGAAACCCCCCATGACTTATCACTCACCCTCTCATCTTTCTTGAGTGTGGCGTCAATATCCTTCCCTACATCTGAATTTCAAGGCGATCCATTCCAAGGTGCTTATCATTTGGTATCAGAGCCTTGGCTCCTTGATTTTCAGGTTTGCGTTTTGTTCTTCTTCATTTGTGTTCTTGTTCATCTTTGTTAATCTCTCATCCATAGTATTCCATTGGTGTTTTCCTTCTCCAACTCTATTTATCGCTTCTCTATTTGGGTCCTAAACTCAAAAAAAAAAAAAAAGGTGTTACTTGAGTCATTGTGTTTTTTGACTGAAGAAAAAAAAAGGACAAAAAGGAAATTCGAAAAAAAAAACAAAAAAAAAAAAGAAGGAAGATCGGCGAATTGAAAGGACCCAATATTTCTCTCATTGCTCTTGATCGTTGCTGAATTTCTTGTTCTAACCGTTTATTTCTCTTGTTCTACTCATATTCTCTTGTTGGTTTCTTGCTCACTTGATTGTCTACTTGTTGTCTTGAGAAAATCGTTGATAAGGTTCTTTTCTTAAGGGCTTATAAAGGAAGCTGAGTGGATAAATTTGAGTGCAACCACGTGAGGCGAGTGGTGAGGTCTTTCTAACATTTCTTGTGTAATTTTCCTTGTCATCTTTTTTTGTTGCAAGCATGAGTGGGGAAAACTCCCCTAGGCAAGATCCTAATAGGCTTCAAATGGAGGCGCTTACTCAACACTTTGAGAGAATGCTTCAAAGACAACTTGAAGGCTTACATGAAAGGATGGACCGACTTGAAGGAGGAAGAGTTTCCAACCATGGGGGAAATTCTAATCATGAAGAATCTCATCCGGGAAGTGACCTATTCTATAGTTCTCCAAGAGAAAGAAGGAGGCGTGAAGGGGGACGAAGACACGAAAGAGGAGGTAGAAACCATCAACATGAAGACGATCTAAGAGGGGTGAAAGTCAAGGTACCTTCCTTCCAAGGGAGGAATGACCCCGACACATATCTTGAGTGGGAAATGAAAATAGAGCAAATCTTCTCATGCCACAATTACCCTGATGCAAGGAAAGTGAAGGTGGCTGCCCTTGAGTTCACCGATTATGCTTTAATTTGGTGGGATCAAATGCAAAAGGAGAGAAGAAGGTATGGAGAGCACCCTATCAACACTTGGGGTGAAATGAAGACTTTGATGAGAAGGAGATTTGTGCCTTCCCACTACCATAGGGAGTTGCACAACAAATTGCAAAGACTCATCCAAGGGAATAGGAGTGTGGATGAGTATTACAAGGAGATGGAGGTGGCTTTGATTAGGGCCAATATTGAGGAGGAAAGAGAAGCAACTATGGCTCGATTTCTCCATGGCCTAAACCGAGATATTGGAGACATTGTAGAGCTACAACATTATGTGGAGCTTGAAGACTTAGTTCATCAAGCAATGAAAGTGGAGCAACAATTAAAGAGAAAGGGCGTTATGAAAAGACCATCTTCTTCAAACTACTCTTCAAATTGGAAGGACAAGCCAAAGAAGGAGGGTTCCTCTTCTAATTCAAAGGAGGTAACAAGCGCTAAGAAGCCTTTTCCTACTACTACTTCTTCTACTTCTAAGAGCAGGGATATCAAGTGCTTCAAGTGTTTGGGAAAAGGACATATCGCATCCGAATGCCCGAATAAGAAGACTATGGTGGTTAGGGATAATGGGAGCATCTCTAGTGAAGAAACTTCTTCTCATTCTTCTTCTTCAAGCGATGAGGAACATGATGGAGCAGCCTATGCGCAAGATGGCGATCTCTTGGTGGTTAGAAGGTTATTAGGAAGTCACGCCAAGGAGCATGAGGAGGACCAAAGAGAGAATATTTTTCATACTCGTTGCCTTATTCAAGGTAAAACATGCTCTATGATCATTGATGGTGGAAGTTGCACCAATGTGGCAAGCACTAGGTTGGTTACCAAACTCAACCTCAAGACTACACCGCATGCAAGACCATATAAACTCCAATGGCTAAGTAATAGTGGTGAATTGGTGGTGAATCAACAAGTGATGATTAATTTCTCCATTGGAAAATATGAAGATCAAGTTCTATGTGATATTGTACCTATGGAGGCAAGCCACATTCTTCTTGGAAGACCTTGGCAGTTTGATAGGCGAGCTCACCATGATGGATTCTCCAACAAGTTCTCATTTCTTCACAATTCCCACAAAGTCACACTTGTACCATTATCACCTAGGGAGGTTTGTGCGGATCAAAAAAAAATGCGAGAGAAAAGAGAAAAGAAAGAGAGAATGAGGAAAGAAAAGAAAAGAGAGAATGAGGAAAAGAAAAGAGAGAACGAGGAAAAGAAAGAGAGAAGAATAGAAAATTTGTTTGCAAGAGGAAGTGAGGTGAAGAGAGCTTATTTGACAAGGCAACCTATATTTCTTCTTTTGTGCAAGGAAACTTGCTTGGAAACTAATACTAACTCCTTGCCCAGTGATGTTGTTGCTATTTTGCAGGACTTTGAGGATGTGTTTCCCCAGGAAGTACCTCACGGTTTGCCACCAATGAGGGGAATAGAACACCAAATGGACCTTATTCCTGGTGCTTCTCTTCCCAATAGGCCTGCTTATAGGAGCAACCCAAAGCAATATGCGAAGAGAGCCAATAAACAAGTTAAAGCTCATGAACAAGTTAAAGCTCAAATTGAGAAGAAAATGGAGCAATATGCGAAGAGAGCCAATAAAGGGAGAAAAAGAGTTGTCCTTGAACCCGGTGATTGGGTGTGGGTTCATATGAGAAAGGAAAGGTTTCCTGCCCAAAGGAAATCAAAGCTTCAACCAAGAGGAGATGGACCATTCCATGTGTTGGAAAGAATTAATGACAATGCTTACAAAATTGACTTGCCCGGTGAGTATGGTGTTAGTGCAACATTTAATGTGGCTGATTTGCGTCCATTTGATGTAGGTGATGAAGATCTAAATTCGAGGACGAATTCACCTAAAGAAGGAGGGAATGATGTGGACCAAGGAGGGGATACAAGCTTACAAGACAAAGCCATAGAGGAAGAGGCATTGAAAGGAATTGGAGGACCCATGACAAGATCCAAGACTAAGAGAATGAAGCAAGCTTTGGAAGGCTTAATAATGGAGCTCAAGGAGAAGAAGGATCAATGCACAATGGAGGCAACAACTAAATGGATCACATTCCTTCAAATTGAAAGTGAAATTGAGCCCACATGAAGACAAAACTTGAAGGCCCAAAACCACATGATCCAAGATGCATTCAAGGGCTACAAGTGTCCAATTTTCGTGGGTATTTTTGGGGGAATTTTCTGAAGTTATTTTTGATGTCTTTTGGTGGGTTTTTAATGCTTTTGGGAGTTCCTAAGCTAGTATTAGGGAATTGTGGGAAATAAACATCATGCATGCATGCATGCATGATAATGGTGCATAATTAGTGCTTAGTGGGAAGTGTGGTAGAGGTTAATGTTTCAACCTCCACTAAGTCTATATATAGGAGAACTCTTGTATGACCAAGGCATGTTAAGTTTGAATGAAATCAGAGTTTTCTCTATTGTGAGAGCTTCCTTTGGTTCTTAGGCAAAGAACTAATCGTGATCTTATCAAAGCAACTTGTGGCGATCGAAACCCCCCATGACTTATCACTCACCCTCTCATCTTTCTTGAGTGTGGCGTCAATATCCTTCCCTACATCTGAATTTCAAGGCGATCCATTCCAAGGTGCTTATCAGTTTGACTAAGAGCAAGTCTTACGGCTTAGTCAACCTAATTCAAGCCTTAGATGAGCTTAACTAGTATCCTTAGTCTCTTGTCTATGTAAGAAGGATATGTTAATTTTGTGGGATCAATTTAGACCCAATTTCTAGCTTTATTTGGGTTGTAATGGTGCCAAGAGCTCAATAGGCCTATGTAGTCTATATAGGCCTCTACTAAATGGGCTTCCTTTTGGCCTTTTAGGGTTTTTAGGTCACCCTATAGCTATAAATATATGGGGTGGCGGCCACAACATGTAACTTTTGGCTTATTCAATCTACTACATGGTGAGGCTCTCACTTGTTGGTTCTTCATTGAACTAGAACTTATCAAGGCATCCCCTTGTGGCGTTCAAGACTTATCAACCTCCATCCCAAGGTTGTGGCGTCTATCTTCTTCTTCCTCTATACCAAGGTTCGTGCTTCCTAAGCATTGGGTTGAGGTTTCTTTCTTCCATTCTCCATCTTTTCGATTTAGACTATCTTTCCCTCTTTCCTCCATTTGTTGTGTGTTCTTGAGACTTATTCTCTTTGGGTTCGCTACAAGATGGACCATTCCAAGTCATGGCGCGAATCAATGATAATGCTTACAAGCTTGACTTGCCGGGTGAGTATAATGTGAGTTCCACATTTAATGTTTCTGATCTCTCTCCCTTTGATGTAGGTAATCAAGATTCGAGGACGAATCCTTTTGAAGAGAGGGGGGGAATGATGAAGACAAAGGAAGTGAACAAGTTGTCTAACAAGCTAACGATACGGATCATGCTCAACCCACTCTAGAAGATGTTGATGATCCATTATGCATCAAAGGAGGCCCAATTACAAGGGCTAAGGCTAAAAAGATGAAAGAAGCACTTAATGTGCTAATTGAAGATGTGAAAGCCAAAGCTACCATTGAAGAAGGTTTGACCAAGAGCAAGTCATACGGCTTAGTCAACCTAATTCAAGTCTTAGATGAGCTTAACTAGACTCCTTAGTCTCTTGTCCATGTAAGAAGGATATGTTAATTTTGTGGGTTCAATTTAGACCCAATTTCTAGCTTTATTTGGGTTGTAATGGTGCCAAGAGCTCAATAGGCCTATGTAGTCTACATAGGCCTCCACTAAATGGGCTTCCTTTTGGCCTTTTAGGGTTTTTAGGTCACCCTATAGCTATAAATATAGGGGGTGGCAGCCAAAACATGTAATTTTGGCTTATTCAATCTACTACATGGTGAGGCTCTCACTTGTTGGTTCTTCATTGAACTAGAACTTATCAAGGCATCTTCTTGTGGCGTTCAAGACTTATCAACCTCCATCCCAAGGTTGTGGCTTCTATCTTCTTCTTCTTCTATACCAAGGTTCGTGCTTCCTCAAGCATTGGGTCAAGGTTTCTTTCTTCCATTCTCCATCTTTTCGATTTAGGCTATCTTTCACCCTTTCTTCCATTTGTTGTGTGTTCTTGAGATTTCTTCTCATTGGGTTCGCATCAGATTGTTTACCACATGTTGAATTTGCATATAATAGATCTATACATTCTGCTACTAAGTGTTCACCTTTTGAAGTGGTATATGGTTTCAATCCGCTAACTCCTTTGGATTTATCACCTTTGCCTATCTCTGAGCATGCTAGTTTGGATGGTACAAAGAAAGCTGAATTTGTGAGGCAAATGCATGAGAAAGTAAGGATGCAAATTGAAAAGAAGACTGAACAATATGCTACGCAAGCCAACAAGGGACGAAAGAAAATAATCTTTGAACCCGGTGATTGGGTTTGGGTTCATATGAGAAAGGAGAGATTTCCGGCTAAACGTCGTACTAAGTTGCATCAAAGAGGAGATGGACCATTCCAAGTCATGGCGCGAATCAATGATAATGCCTACAAGCTTGACTTGCCGGGTGAGTATAATGTGAGTTCCACATTTAATGTTTCTGATCTCTCTCCCTTTGATGTAGGTAATCAAGATTCGAGGACGAATCCTTTTGAAGAGAGGGGGAATGATGGAGACAAAGGAAGTGAACAAGTTGCCCAACAAGCTAACGATACGGATCATGCTCAACCCACTCTAGAAGATGTTGATGATGCATTATGCATCAAAGGAGGCCCAATTACAAGGGCTAAGGCTAAAAAGATGAAAGAAGCACTTAATGTGCTAATTGAAGATGTGAAAGCCAAAGCTACCATTGAAGAAGGTTTGACCAAGAGCAAGTCATACGGCTTAGTCATACGGCTTACATGGACAAGAGATAGTCTCTTCTCCATGTAAGAAGGATATGTTAATTTTGTGGGTTCAATTTAGACCCAATTTCTAGCTTTATTTGGGTTGTAATGGTGCCAAGAGCTCAATAGGCCTATGTAGACTACATAGGCCTCCACTAAATGGACTTTCTTTTGGCCTTTTAGGGTTTTTAGGTCACCCTATAGCTATAAATATAGGGGGTGGCGGCCACAACATGTAATTTTGGCTTATTCAATCTACTACATGGTGAGGCTCTCACTTGTTGGTTCTTCATTGAACTAGAACTTATCAAGGCATCTCCTTGTGGCGTTCAAGACTTATCAACCTCCATCCTAAGGTTGTGGCGTCTATCTTCTTCTTCTTCTATACCAAGGTTCGTGCTTCCTTAAGCATTGGGTCAAGGTTTCTTTCTTCCATTCTCCATCTTTTCGATTTAGGCTATCTTTCACCCTTTCTTCCATTTGTTGTGTGTTCTTGAGATTTCTTCTCATTGGGTTCGCATCAGGAAGGATATTGCCAGCACACTCAAGAAAGATAAGAAGTTAAGTGATAAGTCATGGTTGTTTTGATCGCCACAAGTTGCCTTGATAAGATCAGATTTAGTTCTTAGCCTAAGAACTCGAAGGAAGCTCTCACAATAGAGAAAACTCGGATTTCATTCCAATCAAAAACTTACTTAGCCATCCAAGAGTTTCCCTATATATAGACTTAGTGGAAGTTGAAACATAAACCTCTACTAAACTTCCCACTAAGTACTAATTATGCACCATTATCATGCATGCATGAATGCATGGCATTTATTTTCCACTAATATAACCACTAATCCCTAATAATAGCTTAGTAACTCTCAAAAAGGCATTAAAACCCACCAAAGGACATCAAAAGTCACTCTAGAAAAATCCCCCAATACGAAAATGGTCCTCATGTTCGCTCAATTTCATTTTAGTTGAAGAAATGTGATCCATTTAGTTGTTGCCTCTATTGTACATTGATCCTCTGCTTCATTTTTTTTAGTCTTGGACCTTGTCATGGGTCCTTGGCTTTCATCAGTAGTGGTAGCAAATTTATTGAAAAGAGCTAGTGGGAGAGGACTTGGGATGCTTCGAAGAGCTCTTAGAAGGGCTCCATGACAAGGGGTGCCATGGGCAAGGGCTTATATATCCCTTCCCGGGCGCCCGTGAGTGCCAAGGGGTGGCTGTGGCAGATATGAGGTGCCCGAGACTGTCACGAGCGCCTGAGCTCAGTTTGCTTAGGCATGGCAGTTTTGACTGCCTCGTACACCAGGAAAGTCTTGGGCGCCCGTGAAGGTCTCGGGCGCTCGGTTTGACCTAGGTATGACCGGGGTTAATTTGTTAATTCAAAGCCTAAATTCCAAGATGGTTGAATTCAATACTTGGTTTGATTAATGGGTTACTTTTGGAAACATAAAAAATTTCATTTAGATTTTTTTTTGAAAATCTTAAGTTGAATTTCAAAATGTTAAATTTAACTTTGAAAATGTTAAATTTAATGTTGAAAACATTAGATTGAATTTTGAAAACGTTAAATTGAATTTTAAAAATATTAAGTTAAATTGAATTTTAAAACTATTAAGTTAAATTTGATTTTTGAAACTATTAGTTAAATTTGAATTTTGAAAATATTAAGTTAAATTAAATTTTGAAAATATTAAGTTAAATTGAAATTTGAAATATTAAGTTAAATTTAATTTTGAAATATTAAGTTAAATTGAATTTTGAACATATTAAGCTAAATTGAATTTTGAACATATTAAGTTAAATTAAATTTTGAAAATATAAAGGTAAATTGAATTTTGAAAATATTAAGTTGAATTGATTTTTGAAAATATTAAGTTAAATATGAATTTTGAAAATATTAGGATAAATTTGAATTTTGTTAGGTTAAATTAAATTTTGGAATTTATTTAGTTAAATTGAATTACTCAAATTTTGAATTTGATTAAATGTATATTAAGTATAGGATTAATTAAGTTGGTTGGGTTGGACTACATTATTAGGTCCTAGACATCTCACCCAATTCTAAGTGACAAAACAAGTATTTTTATCTGCTTTGTGAGATGTATTAATTTTATCTTGTTTTTATGTTAACTCTATGATTTAATTGAAACTTGGGTTAGATTTGGGTTTAGCAATTAATAAGTTGACAATAAGTTTCATTAATCGGCTTCCAGGTCTTGGCGAAGCACAGAGACCTTCTTTGGTAATAGCCTTATTGGATAATCAACTCTTTCCTAGACAAAGACTTTTAAAGAAATTTCATCCTCAAATTACATATCAAGAAACCCTAGTCTAACTAGTTAAGGATTTGGCGAGGTAGCTTCGCTTAGTTCCACCTGACTAATAGGACCAAATAGGGTACGCCTTACCCTACCTGACTTTTTAGACAAGTTTCCCTAATGTACTAATACTAGGTTGTGCAAGTTTCAGTTAAATCAGATCCTTATCTAACTAATCCTAAGTCTAAGCATGTTATTTCACAGAAAATAAAAACAAGCATCAGACAGAAAACAGAAAAAAATATTCTAATTATGAAAATGGTTTTTATATTGGCTCCCGCTAACTAAAGCCTCGATATGGATTAGGCAAGATGTGAATCTTGTCCCTGGGAATCTAATATTGGTTCGGTCCGGCTTGATTTGTCAAGCATAATTTCGGGACCCATGCTTAGACTCGGGTTCTACTTGGGTTGACCATAGAGTAGTATGATCTATATCGTGAGTTGGTTCGATAACCAAATCCGGATCGGTTCAAAACTGATTTTTGCCTTCCAAGAATCATGTCAAGATTCATGGAACCCAAAGAAAATCGTTCCAAAGCAACTCTTGGTTACTTAACCTGAGTTTTTGAAGGAGGAAATCTCCTCCTCAAGTTTTTGGGCTTGAGTGGAGGTTCCTTCCTGAACGGGTTCAGTTAAGGGACTAGAGTTGACTCCCTTTTTTAGAATTTTGACTTCCTGTCGGAGGGATTCGAACCTAACGTTGGCTTTGGCCAACTTACGAGATAGGTACCATATTAAATCATAAGGATCAGATTCGAGGTAACTTCTTACCATTATTTGCCCGTCTTCCGAAATTGGAAGTCTTCTGTTTCTGACGTTCTCTTCCGTTTCTGATTCCGATTTGGTGTCGAGGTTCTCCGAAGCAGTCAGTGCGAGGAGGTTGGCGTGTGGTGCTTCGTCTTCTTCTTCTTGAAGAGGATTCGTCCCACGTAGCTTTGAGAGCCTTCTTCCCCTGGTTCTTCTTATTTTCCTTCAAGCTGGGACACTCTGATTTGTACTGGCTCTTCTTGTTGCACCCATAACAAGTGATTTCAGTCATGGCTTTTTGGCCGGTAGACGATTCAGTTGGTTCATCCTTTTTCTGGTTCGCTTTCTTCTTCTTCAATTGTCCCTTGATCATTTTGTACTGACTTCGGGCCAATCGAACTAACTCTGGATAATTGATTCCGTCATCATCAGACTCTGAGTCAGAGTCTGACTCGGGTATCGGTTGCACCTTCTTCTTCTTTTGATTTGCAAGGGCTTTTGCTGCAAAAAGGGCTAACCCTTTCTCGACCATTGAAGCATTAGTTTATTCATGTAGTTCTAATTGAGAGAATAATTCATCTAATTTGATATCTAAATGATTCCTAGAATCCTTGTAAACATCTACCATCGATGCCCACAAAGAATTTCTTGGGAATGAGTTTAAGGTATATCTAATTAGATCACGATTTTCTACCTTGTGACTTATCGTGTGTAGACCGTTCATGATTTCTTGGATTCTTGCGTGCAGCTGAGTGGCAGTTTCACCGTCTTGCATTTTGATCATATATATTTGTTGAGAAGGAGGTCTCTCTCGCTAATTCTTGTGTTCGACATTCCCTCGTGCAGTTCGATCAACTTTCTCCATAGTTCCTTAGCACTGTTGAATGGGCCAACGCGGTTGAGTTCTTCCTTCGTCAGTCCACACTGGAGAGTTTGAGTGGCTTTTGCGTCCGCTTCTATCTTCTTCTTGAGCGAGGCATCCCACTCAGAGTGCCCTTCGATTTCTCCTTGCGCAGTTTTGGGGATTTCCAGTCTAGACTAGATGATAATCCACATTTCGACCTGAGTTTTCTGGTGGACCTCCATTCTGCTCTTCCAGTAGGAAAAATCCTCACTGGAGAATAGAGGAGGGCGCGAGGTACTGTAGCCTTCTGGATGACCATTATGTATTCCTGAGAAATTAAAAAAAAACTCGTTCCGAGACTTTGTCTTGGATTTGTGGTGCGGTATCCAAAAAACATAAGAACAATTCGAGTGGTGTTGCACCAACCTCGAAGAACGAAGAAAAATAATATATATATATATTTAAAAACGAACGAAAGAAAATCGATTCCGAAAAACTGCTCAGTTGGTGGTTTCACCAAGGTTGAGCAACCCGCTATGATCCACTTGTGGGATCGTTGTAATCGGTAGAGGGGGGTGAATAGCAATTACGTAAAATTTTCTGAAAAAATTAGAACACAGCGGAAGAAATAGAAATCACAACGCTAACAAGTTTTCTTTTTACTTGGTTCGGAGTCTTTGACGGCTCCTACTCCAAGGCTCACGGTCCTTGACCGTTTTCGTTGGACAATTCTATAAGTCGCAAAAATATTATAGATATTTAAGTTGAGTACAGAATTTGAACAACGAATTAAACAATACCGACGACACCGAAAAGGATTGTAGACTATCTTGGACAGCGTGTCGACGATCTTGATCGTTTGCAGCGCGGATGAACTCGAGCACGGAAGAATTCTGAAGAGCGTTAGCGTGCTTGAGTTGCGAGGAAGCTTCTTTGTGTTGGAGTGAATTGATGCTGGAAAGCAAGGGGTGGAGCCCCTTTTATATAGGGGTCTACGGCGCCTGAGCCTTATGGGGTGCTTGACACGTGTCGCAAATCCGACGCTTCCTTATCCACATACTCGGCCAAACTCCTATCTTCTGTTCTTGGGCACCTGGGCTTCCTGGGGCGGCTGATGGCTCACAGGCGCCTGAGTTGCAACCTGCCAGCTCAGCAAACTCCCCAACTGGAAATAGCCATCTGGGGCGCCTGATACCTATCAGGCGCCTGGATTCCTAGGCGCCTGACTCCTCTCAAGCGCCTGTGATGCAATGGTAAGCATGCTTCACTCCTGCAACCAGGGTTAGTCCAAAAATAATATATAATATAAATAATCAAAATAAATCATAGCCGGAGCTGTCTTGGTTTTGACTTTGGATTTCAAAATGAAACCCTAGGTCGAACCGACCCCTACTGTTCCCTCTTCCTGCGCAACACATCCTCACCTACTCCTCTTAGGAGAAGATACCTTTTGCCAACCGGCTCCTCCGGTTGGACTTTTGCTTGTCCTCCGAGACTGCCAGATCTCAAGACTTATGTTCCTCGACCCGCCTCTACTTCTGCCCGCAACTCTCGCTCGGTTAAGACTTCTCCCCAATCTTTTGGATTAGGACTTCGGTGCCCGGTCCACGACCAGGACTTCTTGCCCAACCCTCAGCCAGGTCTTCTTGCCCAGTCCTCGACCAGGACTTCTTGCTCAACCCTGTAGATCAAGACTTTGTGCCTAGGTGAACTAGGACTTTCCTACACACTTGTAAATCCAATAGATAACTTTGAACCCTTTGCCATTATCAAAACCTGGTTCGATCCGGTGCTTCCGGCACCAACAATATACATCAACCTTATACTAGCGGACTGTGGGGAATGAAGAGAAGGTTGTGGGAGAAGGAAGAAAATTGAAAGAAAAAGAAGAGGAAAAATCAAAAGAGACGATGGAAGCCTCAAGCTTGTGCATCAAGCAGAGGGGAGGCGCTTATGCGTCGTCGAGCAGAGGACGAGGTGCTTGTGGCAGTGGGAGAGGTGCTTGTGCATCGTCGGGCAGAGGAGGAGGCACTTGTGGTAAAGGGGGAGGTGCTTGTGGTGCGTCGTCGGGCAGAAGGGGGGGCATAGGCATTGAGGGAAAAAATCATTGAGTGTTAGGGTTTTATGGATTTGTTTAAAAATAAATCATTACAGGATAATTTATTGATATGTTACTTCAATATACATTCTTATATATGGATTTTATTTTGTAACTATTACTTCATCGAATATTTATAACGAAGTAAAATATCAGATAAAATTATAGTGAGTACTGCAATTTTTATCCTACAAAGTCTAAAATGGAATTTACTTCATTATATCTATTACCGAAATTGATTAACATATATTTCTTCATTAAAAGAAATCACCGAAGTAACCTATGGCAAGGTTTATGTCTTATTTTCACACAGTGAGAGGTTCTCTTTCACGTGCGGGTGGGCAGGGATACACATTCAAGGCCCAGATACTAACTTAATTCATGTACAAACATGACCTGCACATGTCGAAGATAGATCGGTTGGGAAAATTTTACCCAAGTGGAACAATCAACATTTTGCCACGTGAATCATTTTTTGCTTGTTGCTCAAGAGTGTAGCGGAAGTATTAACTATTGTTAATAGCGATTTCATAACCTCTTGAATAGTAATTGTTGACCATTCATGGCAAAGAGCTATCATTATGTCTTGGGCATTGAATGTCCTTTACTCGGTATTCAACGTAGGTGAGGAATGGTGCTCCTATATTAGGTGAGGAATGGTGCTCCTATATTAGGAGACCGTGGTCTTGAATAGAGTAGAGTAGAGGAGAGAGACACACAAGCAAAAAAGACTTTTTTTCTCGGTTCTTCATCTCTGCCATGCACCTGCTCGGTAGGATTACCCATGATAGCAACCAGATACATTCTCAGTTTGCTGTGATTCACCAATGTGATGGAGTCAAAGGATGTGAACAAGTTGCCCAACAAGCTAACGATACGGATCATGCCCAACCCACTCTAGAAGATGTTGATGATCCATTATGCATCAAAGGAGACCCAATTACAAGGGCTAAGGCTAAAAAGATGAAAGAAGCACTTAATGTGCTAATTGAAGATGTGAAAGCCAAAGCTACCATTGAAGAAGGTTTGACCAAGAGCAAGTCATACGGCTTAGTCAACCTAATTCTAGTCTTAGATGAGCTTAACTAGTCACTTAAGTCTCTTGTCTACGTAAGAAGGATATGTTAATTTTGTAGGTTCAATTTAGGCCCAATTTCTAGCTTTATTTGGGTTGTAATGGTGCCAAGAGCTCAATATGGCTATGTAGTTTACATAGATCTCTACTCAAAATAACACAATGAATGTCATTGAATCTCAACTCAAAAATTTTCAATAGATTTAACTTGCTTTTTGTTAAAGTCAAATTAAACAAAATTTATTTTATTAGTGCAAAACAGTTAGTGTCGTATTGAATGAGCTCTGATACGCTCAATGAAAAATTTAGTGAATGACATGACACTTTATATGTATACGCTCGATTGCCGTTCGGACACCATCAATGGTCTCCCGCGGTCGTCCCGAATCAAACTATACCCTTGGGAGCAAGATAAACTCGTCGAAGATCATGAAAAGTGTTACGTCATTAACTAAGCTTTTCCTTAAGATTTTTTATTGAACATATCATTTTCCATATTGAATTAACTTAACATTCACCCTCTATTCAATTAAATCGGCTCGAGAATCTGGACTTAATATGAGATTGAGTCAACTCAATGACTACAACCTTTGTGATGTAAAAAAAAGGAGCAAATGATAATATTCATACGCTCCTCCATTGTCCATTCTAAGACTTGATGGAAGAGAGATTAATTATGATACTAAATGATTTTTTTTAAATAGGAGAAACTTATTCTCTAAGAAAATTAATAAACCCTAGAAAATTCAAACCTGCTTGCATGATGCAATTTTATCTTTGAAATATCAATTCTACGCCAGTGGAGACACAATGAGTACAACATTAAACATATGTTCCATGACCATACAACTTCCTAGATGGACTTTCAAAGAAACCTGACTACGTTTCCTCATACTCATAGTCTCTCAATGATGGAGATAAAGGAAGTGAACAAGTTGCCCAACAAACTAACGATATGGATCATGCTCAACCCACGCTAGAAGATGTTGATGATCCATTATGCATCAAAGGAGGCCCAATTAAAAGGGCTAAGGCTAAAAAGATGAAAGAAGCACTTAATATGCTAATTGAAGATGTGAAAGCCAAAGCTACCTTTGAAAAAGGTTCGACCAAGAGCAAGTCATACGGCTTAGTCAACCTAATTCAAGCCTTAGATGAGCTTAACTAGTCTTCTTAGTCTCTTATCTATGTAAGAAGGATATGTTAATTTTGTGGGTTCAATTTATGCCCAATTTCTAGCTTTATTTGGGTTGTAATAGTGCCAAGAGCTCAATAGGCCAATGTAGTCTCATAGGCCTCTACTAAATGGGCTTCCTTTTGGCCTTTTAGGGTTTTTAGGTCACCCTATAGCTATAAATTAAAGTTGTGGCGGCCACAACATGTAACTTTTGGCTTATTCAATCTACTACATGGTGAGGCTCTCACTTGTTGGAACTAGAACTTATCAAGGCATCCCCTTGTGGCGTTCAAGACATATCCACCTCCATCGCAAGGTTGTGGCGTCTATCTTCTTCTTCTTCTATACCAAGGTTCGTGCTTCCTAAAGCATTGGGTCAAGGTTTCTTTCTTTCATTCTCCAACTTTTCGATTTAGACTATCTTTCTCTCTTTCTTCCATTTGTTGTGTGTTCTTGAGACTTCTGTTCATTGGGTTCGCATCATTTGGTATCAGAGCCTTGGTTTCTCTAAATCTATTTGGTTATCTTTTTCTTTGTGTTCTTGAGTCTCTATGTTATTTTTGTTTCTTTTCATTTTCTTAGCAAGCCTTACTTGCTTGTTCTTGAGTCTCTATCTTATTTTTGTTTCTTTTCTTTTGCTTAGCAAGCCTTACCTACTTTGATGCTCTACACAAAAAAAAAGAGGGAAAAAAAAATTCGGCCAAAAAAAAAGGCAAAGAAATGAAGAAGGAAAAAAAAGAGAAGAGAAAAGCCGAAACAAAAAAAAACATCAAAAGAGGCTGAAAAAAAAAGGAAGTAGAGACTTTGTTTGCAAATTTAATTTTTCTCATTTCCTCTAAAGTTTGCCTAGATTCAATTCTGACAGCCTAGATTAAGTTCTAGTGACTTTCATTTCAGCTCTTATTTCATTTCCTTTAAAGTTTGCCTAGATTCAATTCTGGCAGCCTAGATTAAGTTCTGGCAACTTTTCTTTCAGCTCTTATTTCAAGTATTCTCATTTCCTTTAAAGTTTGCCTAGATTCAATTCTGGCAGCCTAGATTAAGTTTTGGCAACATTCCTTCCAGCTCTTTAATTACCGTTTTGCTATCTTTCATTTCCGCATTATCCTAAATTTTTCCTAGATTCAATTCTGGCAAATTTCCTTTTAGCACTTAATTCACGTTTTCAATTCTGCAATATGCACTTTTTGTCTTTAATTCGTATCTTTTATCCTAACACCCTTAGGAATTTTGATAGTCCATGAACACTTACAAGGTATTTGCCTCAATTCCCAGTTCAAGTTCTTTAAAGAGCTAACATTCGTGAGTTAGAGTGTTTGAGTGAAATAGGTTGTTCAATGGCGACAAGTGGAGATGAAGCAAGGCATAGAGAATCCCTTAATCAACGTACTTTGAGACAACACTTGGAATGCATGGAAACCCGTTTTAGTCAGATTATGAACAGATTAGAGAAACAAGATGCTGTAATTGCAGGATTGCGACATAAGCCAAGTTGGTAGAGTTCCTTCATGAAGTTCTAACCATATAACCATGGTGATCATGATGATGATTATGGCATATCTGACATTGATGATAGAGCTTCAAGTTGCAGATCGGATCATGCTCGAGTTGGTGGTAGAAGAGGAAGGATGAATGATCATGTGGATAAAAACTTGGGAAATATCAAGATGAGGATTCCTTCATTTCAAGGCAAAAGTGATCCTAAAGCCTATTTGGAGTGGGAAAAGAAAGTGGAATTAGTATTTGATTGTCACAACTATTCTAAAGAGAAGAAGGTAAAACTCGCTGTCGTTCAAATTGTTGATTATGCAATTGTTTGGTGGGATCAAATTATTCTAAGCAAGAGAAGAAACAAAGAGAGACCCGTTGGTGGTTGGGAGGAGATGAAGACTATTATGAGAAAGAGATTCGTTCCAACACATTACTATCGGGATTTGTATCAACGGTTACAAAGTCTCACACAAGGATCCAAGACTGTGGAGGAATACCACAAAGAGACGGAAATTGCCATGATTCGGGCCAATGTGGAGGAGGACCGAGAAGCAAACATGGCATGATTTTTACAAGGTTTAAATCAAGAAATTGTAAATGTAGTGGAGTTGCAACATTATATGGAGCTTGAAGACAAGGTGCATATGTCCATGAAAGTTGAAAGACAACTCAAAAAGAAGGGATCAAACAAGCATGGGGGGGGCAAAGTTTTCATATGTCAACTTGGAAATCTAGTTGGAACAAAAGAGATGATAAAGTTGAATCAAAGAAAATGCTTGATTTTTCAAAGAATAAGGATGCAAGCTCTCCATTGGTCAAGGGAAAGGAACCCCTCCAACCTTCAAAAAAATAGAGATATTAAATGCTTTAAGTGCTTGGGAAGGGGATATATCACTTCACAATGCACAAACAAAAGAATTATGATTTTGAAAGAAAATATTGACATCGAGACTGAAAGTGAGTCCAAAGATGATAGTGTCTTGCCCCCATTATTGGAAAGTGAAGAAGAGTATCCCGTTGAAGGTGAAGCCCTTGTCACTAGGCGTGCTCTAAATGTGCAAGTGAAGGAAGATAATGAAGAACAACGATGATGGAGACAAAGGAAGTGAACAAGTTGCCCAACAACCTAACGATATGGATCATGCTCAACCCACTCTAGAAGATGTTGGTGATTCATTATGCATCAAAGGGGGCCCAATTACAAGGGCTAAGGCTAAAAAGATGAAAGAAGCACTTTATGTGCTAATTGAAGATGTGAAAGCCAAAGCGACCATTGAAGAAGGTTTGACCAATAGCAAGTCTTACGGCTTAGTCAACCTAATTCAAGCCTTAGATGAGCTTAACTAGTATCCTTAGTCTCTTGTCTATGTAAGAAGGATATGTTAATTTTGTGGGTTCAATTTAGGCCTAATTTCTAGCTTTATTTGGGTTGTAATGGTGCCAAGAGTTCAATAGGCCTATGTAGTCTATATAGGCCTCTACTAAATGGGCTTCCTTTTGGCCTTTTAGGGTTTTTAGGTCACCCTATAGCTATAAATATATGGGGTGGCGGCCACAACATGTAACTTTTGGCTTATTCAATCTACTACATGGTGAGGCTCTCACTTGTTGGTTCTTCATTGAACTAGAACTTATCAAGGCATCCCCTTGTGGCGTTCAAGACTTATCAACCTCCATCCCAAGGTTGTGGCGTCTATCTTCTTCTTCTTCTATACCAAGGTTCGTGCTTCCTTAAGCATTGGGTCAAGGTTTCTTTCTTCCATTCTCCATCTTTTCGATTTAGGCTATCTTTCACCCTTTCTTCCATTTGTTGTGTGTTCTTGAGATTTCTTCTCATTGGGTTCGCATCATTTGGTATCAGAGCCTTGGTTTCTCTAAATCGATTTGGTTATCCTTTTCTTTGTGTTCTTGAGTTTCTATCGTATTTTTGTTTTTTTTCTTTTGCTTAGCAAGCCTTACTTGCTTTGTTGCTCAAAAAAAAAAAAAGAGGAGGAAAAAAAAAATTCGGCCAAAAAAAAAAAAAAAAAAAAGAAGCAAAGAAAGGAAGGAAGAAAGAAAAAAAAAAGAAGAAAGGTCAAAACAAAAAAAAAAAAAAAAGAAGCAAAAGAGGCTGAAAAAAAAAAGAAGAAGGAAGACTTTGTTTGCAATTTAATTTTCTCATTTCCCAAGTATTCTCATTTCATTTCAAGTTAGCCTAGATTAAGTTTTGGCAACTTTAATTTCAGCTCTTATTTCAAGTATTCTCATTTCATTTCAAGTTAGCCTAGATTAAGTTCTGGCAACTTTCATTTCCAGCTCTTATTTCAAGTATTTTCATTTCATTTCAAGTTAGCCACGATTCAATTCTGGCAGCCTAGATTAAGTTCTGGCAACGTTCCTTTCAGCTCTTATTTCAAGTACTTTCATTTTCCTTTAAGTTGCCTAGATTCAATTCTGGCAGCCTAGATTAAGTTCTGGCAACTTTCCTTTCAGCTCTTTAATTCACGTTTTGCTATCTTTCATTTTCACATTGTCCTCAATTTTGCCTAGATTCAATTCTGGCAAATTTCCTTTCAGCACTTATTTCAAGTTTTCAATTCTGCAATTAGCACTTTTATCTTAAATTCCTATCTTTTGTCCTAACACCCTTGGGAATTTTGATAGTCGACGAACGCTTACAAGGTATTTGCCTCAATTCCAAGTTCATGTTCTTTTAAGAGCTAACATTCGTGAGTTAGAGTGTTTGAGTGAAACAGGTTATTCAATGGCGACAAGTGGAGAAGACGCAAGACCTAGAGAATCCCTTGATCAACGTGCTTTGAGACAACACTTGGAACGCATGGAAATTCGTTTTAGTCAGATTATGGACAGATTAGAGAAACAAGATGCTGTAATTGCCGGATTGCGACATAGCCAAGGTCGTAGAGTTCATTCACGCAGTGCTAGAACATATAACCGTGGTGACCATGATGATGAGGATGATGTATCTGAGGACATTGATGATAGAGCTTCAAGTGGCAGATCGGATCATGCTCAAGTTGGTGGTAGAAGAGGAAGGATGAATGATCATGTGGATAGAAACTTGGGAAATATCAAGATGAGGATTCCTTCATTTCAAGGCAAAAGTGATCCTGAAGTTTATCTAGAATGGGAAAAGAAAGTGGAATTAGTATTTGATTGTCACAACTATTCTGAAAAGAAGAAGGTAAAACTCGCTACCGTTGAATTTGTTGATTATGCAATTATTTGGTGGGATCAAATTATTCTAAGTAGGAGAAGAAACAAAGAGAGACCCATTGGTAGTTGGGAGGAGATGAAGACTATTATGAGAAAGAGATTCATTCCAACACATTACTATCGGGATTTGTATCAACGGTTACAAGGTCTCACACAAGGATCCAAGACTGTGGAGGAATACCACAAAGAGATGGAAATTGCCATGATTCGAGCCAATGTGGAGGAGGACCGAGAAGCAACCATGGCACGATTTTTACAAGGTTTAAATCAAGAAATTGCAAATGTAGTGGAGTTGCAACATTATGTGGAGCTTGAAGACATGGTGCATATGTCCATGAAAGTTGAAAGACAACTCAAAAAGAAGGGATCGAACAAGCATGGGGGGCAAAGTTCTCATTCGTCAACTTGGAAATCTAGTTGGAACAAAAGAGATGATAAAGTTGAATCAAAGAAAAAGCCCGATTTTTCAAAGAATAAAGATGCAAGCTCTCCA
This sequence comes from Boesenbergia rotunda, assembly GCA_024364735.1. Classification (NCBI taxonomy): domain Eukaryota; kingdom Viridiplantae; phylum Streptophyta; class Magnoliopsida; order Zingiberales; family Zingiberaceae; genus Boesenbergia; species Boesenbergia rotunda. Next base: position 94,984 of record JAGFNQ010005233.1, read on the forward strand.
TTGGCCAAGGGAAAGGAACCCCTCCAACCTTCAAGAAATAGAGAAAGACAATGGTGATATCGAGACTGAAAGTGAGTCCGAAGATGATAGTGTATTGCCCACATTATTGGAAAGTGAAGAAGAGTATCCTGTTGAAGGTGAAGCCCTTGTCACTAGGCGTGCTCTAAATGTGCAAGTGAAAGAAGATAATGAAGAACAACGAGACAACATATTTCATACCCGTTGCCACATCAAGGACAAGGTATGTAGAATGATTATAGATGGGGGAAGTTGCACTAATGTAGCTAGTACTATTTTGGTTGAGAAATTATGCTTACCAACCACTAAGCATCCTAGACCTTACAAACTACAATGGTTAAATGATTGCGGGGAAGTCAAGGTCAACAAGCAAGTGTTGGTTTCATTTTCCATTGGTAGATATCATGATGAGATACTTTGTGACGTAGTACCAATGCATGCAAGTCATCTACTTTTAGGAAGACCATGGCAATTTGATAGGAAGGTCATGCATGATGGGTTTAAAAATAAGTATTCTTTTATGATGCATGGTAAACATGTAACTCTTGTACCATTGACTCCTAAACAAGTATATGAAGATCAATTGAGGATCAAAAATGAGAGTGAAAAAAGAAAAGAGTGTGAGAAAAGAAAAGGTGAGGATGAGATGAGTGGAAAAAAGAATGAAAGAGGAAAAGAAATTCAAGAGCAAGAGAGTAAAAAAGGGAGCTTTTATGCAAAAGAAAGAGAGGTTAAGAGAGCGTTTTATGCTTCACAGCCGATGATTGTACTTTTGTACAAGGAGGCCGATTTTAACACTAATGATCTTAACCCTATTTTGCCTAGTGTTGTTAAATCTCTTTTGCAGGAATTTGATGATGTATTTCCTGATGAGGTTCCTGATGGATTGCCACCACTTTGAGGAATAGAGCACCAAATTGATTTCATCCCCGGAGCCACAATTCCTAACCGGCCAGCCTATAGGTGTAACCCTGCTGAGATAAAAGAACTTCAAAGGCAAGTTGAAGAGCTGATGAGAAAAGGGTATGTCCGAGAAAGTTTGAGTCCATGTGCCGTCCCTGTTTTGCTAGTACCTAAGAAGGATGGAACATGGAGAATGTGCGTTGATTGTAGAGCTATCAACAAGATTACGGTAAAGTATCGTCATCCTATTCCTAGATTAGATGATATGCTAGATGAACTACACGGCTCTTGCATTTTCTCTAAAATTGATTTGAAGTCGGGCTATCATCAAATTCGCATGCGTGAGGGAGACGAATGGAAAACTGCATTTAAGACAAGGTATGGTTTGTATGAATGGTTAGTAATGCCATTTGGGCTTACTAATGCACCTAGTACTTTCATGAGGTTAATGAACCATATTTTGCGTGCTTTTATTGGAAATTTTGTTGTAGTATATTTTGATGACATTTTGATTTATAGCAAAAATTTAGAGGAGCATCTACAACATTTACAAAATGTTCTAATTGTTTTGCGAAATGAAAAGTTGTATGCTAACCTTCAAAAATGTTCTTTTTGCACTAATCAAATTGAGTTTCTTGGTTATATTGTTAGTGCTAAGGGAATAGCAGTTGATGAGAAGAAGGTTAAGGCTATTCGTGAATGGCCAACACCAAAAACAATAACTGAGGTACGTAGCTTCCATGGTTTGGCAAGTTTCTACAGAAGGTTTGTCAAGAATTTTAGCACTTTAGCCGCACCCTTGACTGAAATTGTTAAAAAGAATGTTGGATTTCATTGGAATACTGAACAGGATTAGCCTTCAACTCACTTAAGGAGAAATTAAGTTCTGCACCATTACTTGCATTACCTAACTTTGCTAAAACTTTCAAAATTGAGTGTGATGCATCAGGAATAGGTATTGGGGCTGTGCTAATACAAGAAGGTCGACCTCTTGCTTATTTTACTGAGAAATTGAGTGGAGCAGCTTTAAACTATCCCACTTATGACAAAGAGATGTATGCTTTGGTGAGGGCTTTAGAGACTTGGCAGCATTACTTGTGGCCCAAAGAGTTTGTCATTCACACAGATCATGAATCATTGAAGCACTTGAAGAGTCAAAGTAAGTTGAATCGACGTCATGCGAAATGGGTGGAGTTCATTGAATCATTTCCTTATGTGATCAAGTACAAACGCGGTATGGAAAATACTGTTGCAGATGCTTTATCTCGAAGGTATACCTTGCTCTCTACTTTGAACACTAAATTGTTAGGATTTGAATACATTAAAGATTTATATTCTAAAGATCCTGACTTTGGAAATGTATTTGAAGTTTGTGAGCATGCTGCATTTGAGAAGTTTTATAGGCATGAGGGATTTCTATTTAGAGTAAATCGGTTATGTGTGCCTAACTGTTCATTGCGGGAATTATTAGTCCAAGAAGCCCATGGTGGGGGACTAATGGGCATTTTGGAGTAGGAAAACACTTGATGTTTTGTTGGAGCATTTCTTTTGGCCACATGAAAGGAGATGTTGTAAAATTTTGTGAGAAGTGTATCACATGTAGGCAAGCAAAACTAAATCTTTACCTCATGGGTTGTATACACCTCTACCAATTCCTAGTGAACCTTGGGTTGATATTTCTATGGACTTTATTGTGGGATTACCAAGGTCAAAACGTGGTATGGATTCTATTTTCGTGGTCGTAGACAGATTTTCCAAAATGGCTCATTTTATTCCTTGTAGGAAAACAGATGATGCTAACCATATTGCTGATCTCTTTTTTAGGGACATTGTGCGACTTCATGGAGTGCCAAAAAGCATAGTTTCAGATCGTGATGCAAAGTTTCTAAGCTACTTTTGGAAGACACTATGGGGCAAGTTGGGAACAAAGTTGTTGTTTTCTACAACGTGTCATCCACAGACAGATGGACAAACTGAGGTAGTAAATCGTACCTTAGCTACTTTATTAAGAGCTATCATTCAAAAGAATTTAAAGGGTTGGGAAGATTGCTTACCACATGTTGAATTTGCATATAATAGATCTATACATTCTGCTACTAAGTGTTCACCTTTTGAAGTAGTATATGGTTTCAATCCGCTAACTCCTTTGGATTTATCACCTTTGCCTCTCTGAGCATGCTAGTTTGGATGGTACTAAGAAAGCTGAATTTGTGAGACAAATGCACGAGAAGTAAGGATGCAAATTGAAAAGAAGACTGAACAATATGCTACGCAAGCCAACAAGGGACGAAAGAAAATAATCTTTGAACCCGGTGATTGGGTTTGGGTTCATATGAGAAGGAGAGATTTCCTGCTAAACGTCGACTAAGTTGCATCCAAGAGGAGATGGACCATTTCAAGTGGTGGCGCGAATCAATGATAATGCCTAAAAGCTTGACTTGCCGGGTGAGTATAATGTGAGTTCCACATTTAATGTTTCTGATCTCTCTCCCTTTGATGTAGGTAATCAAGATTCGAGGACGAATCCTTTTGAGGAGAGGGGGAATGATGGAGACAAAGGAAGTGAACAAGTTGCCCAACAAGCTAACGATATGGATCATGCTCAACCCACTCTAGAAGATGTTGTGATCCATTATGCATCAAAGGGGGCCCAATTACAAGGGCTAAGGCTAAAAAGATGAAAGAAGCACTTAATGTGCTAATTGAAGATGTGAAAGCCAAAGCGACCATTGAAGAAGGTTTGACCAAGAGCAAGTCTTACGGCTTAGTCAACCTAATTCAAGCCTTAGATGAGCTTAACTAGTATCCTTAGTCTCTTGTCTATGTAAGAAGGATATGTTAATTTTGTGGGTTCAATTTAGGCCCTATTTCTAGCTTTATTTGGGTTGTAATGGTGCCAAGAGCTCAATAGGCCTATGTAGTCTATATAGGCCTCTACTAAATGCGCTTCCTTTTGGCCTTTTAGGGTTTTTAGGTCACCCTATAGCTATAAATATATGGGGTGGCGGCCACAACATGTAACTTTTGGCTTATTCAATCTACTACATGGTGAGGCTCTCACTTGTTGGTTCTTCATTGAACTAGAACTTATCAAGGCATCCCCTTGTGGCGTTCAAGACTTATCAACCTCCATCCCAAGGTTGTGGCGTCTATCTTCTTCTTCTTCTATACCAAGGTTCGTGCTTCCTTAAGCATTGGGTCAAGGTTTCTTTCTTCCATTCTCCATCTTTTCGATTTAGGCTATCTTTCACACTTTCTTCCATTTGTTGTGTGTTCTTGAGATTTCTTCTCATTGGGTTCGCATCAAACGAGACATCATATTTCATACCCGTTGCCACATCAAATACAAGGTATGTAGTATGATTATAGATGGGGGAAGTTGCACTAATGTATCTAGTACTATTTTGGTTGAAAAATTATGCTTACCTACCACTAAACATCCTAGACCTTATAAACTACAATGGTTGAATGATTGCGGTGAAGTCAAGGTCAACAAGCAAGTGTTGGTTTCATTTTCCATTGGTAGATATCATGATGAGATACTTTGTGATATAGTGTCAATGCATGCAAGTCATTTACTTTTAGGTAGACCTAGCAATTTGATAGGAAGACATGCATGATGGTTTAAAATAAGTATTCTTTATGATGCATGGTAAACATGTAACTCTTGTACATTGACTCCTAAGCAAGTATATGAAGATCAATTGAGGATCAAAAATGAGAGTGAAAAAAAAAGAGTGTGAGAAAAAAGAAACTGAGAAAAAAAAAAGAATGGATAAAAAAGTGTGAGAAAAGAAAAGTGAGAATGAGATGAGTGGAAAAAAGAATGAAAAAAAGAAATCAAGAGCAAGAGAGTAAAAAAGGAGCTTTTATGCAAAAGAAAGAGAGTTAAGAGAGTGCTTTATGCTTCACAGCAATGATTGTATTTTGTACAGAGGTGATTTAACACTAACGATCTTACCTACTTTGCTAGTGTTGTTAAATCTCTTTTGCAGGAATTTGATGATGTATTTCTTGATGAGGTTCCTGATGGATTGCCACCACTTAGAGGAATAGAGCACCAAATTGATTTCATCCCTGGAGCCACAATTCCTAATTGGCCAGCCTATAGGTGTAACCCTGCTGAGATAAAAGAACTTCAAAGGCAAGTTGAAGAGCTGATGAAAAAAGGATATGTCCGAGAAAGTTTGAGTCCATGTGCTCCCCGTTTTGCTCGTACCTAAGAAGGATGGAACTTGGAGAATGTGCGTTGATTGTAGAGCTATCAACAAGATTACGGTAAAGTATCATCATCCTATTCCTAGATTAAATGATATGCTCGATGAACTACATGGCTCTTGTATTTTCTCTAAAATTGATTTGAATTCGGGCTATCATCAAATTCGCATGCGTGAGGGAGACGAATGGAAAACTACATTTAAGACTAGGTATGGTTTCTATGAATGGTTAGTAATGCCATTTGGGCTTACTAATGCACCTAGTACTTTCATGAGGTTAATGAAGCAGATTTTGCGTGCTTTTATTGGAAATTTTGTCGTAGTATATTTTGATGACATCTTGATTTATAGCAAACATTTAGAGGAGCATCTACAACATATACAAAATGTTCTAATTGTTTTGCGAAATGAAAAGTTGTATGCTAACCTTCAAAAATGTTCTTTTTGCACTAATCAAATTGAGTTTCATGGTTATATTGTTAGTGCTAATGGAATAGCAGTTGATGAGAAGAAGGTTAAGGCTATTCGTGAATGGCCAACACCAAAAACAATAACTGAGGTACGTAGCTTCCATGGTTTGGAAAGTTTCTACAGAAGGTTTGTTAAGAATTTTAGCACTTTAGCTGCACCCTTGACCGAAATTGTTAAAACGAATGTTGGATTTTATTGGGATAGTGAACAGGATTCAGCCTTCAACTCACTTAAGGAGAAATTAAGTTCTGCACCATTACTTGCGTTATCTAACTTTGCTAAAACTTTTGAAATTGAGTGTGATGCATCAGGAATAGGTATTGGAGCTGTGCGAATACAAGAAGGACGACCCCTTGCTTATTTTAGTGAGAAGTTGAGTGGTGCAGCTTTGAACTATCCCACTTATGACAAAGAGATGTATGCTTTGGTGAGGGATTTAGAGACTTGGCAGCAATACTTGTGGCCCAAAGAGTTTGTCATTCATACTGATCATGAATCAATCAAGCGCTTGAAGAGCCAAAGTAAGTTGAATAGATGTCATGCGAAATGGGTGGAGTTCATTGAATCATTTCCTTATGTGATCAAGTATAAACAAGGTATGGAAAATACTGTTGCATATGCTTTATCTCGAAGGTCTCTACTTTGAACACTAAATTGTTAGGATTTGAATACATTAAAGATCTATTCTAAAGATCCTGACTTTGGAAATGTATTTGAAGTTTGTGAGCATGCTGCATTTGGGATGTTTTATAGGCATGAGGGACTTTTATTTAGAGTTAATAGGTTATGTGTACCTATCTGTTCATTGAGGGAATTATTAGTCCAAGAAGCACATGGTGGGGGACTAATGGGGCATTTTGGAGTGAGAAAGACATTAGATGTTTTGTTGGAGCATTTATTTTGGCCACATATGAAGGGAGATGTTGTAAAATTTTGTGAGAAGTGTATCACATGTAGGCAAGCAAAATCTAAATCTTTACCTCATAGGCTGTATACACCTCTACCAATTCCTAGTGAACCTTGGGTAGATATTTTTATGGATTTTATTGTTGGTTTACCAAGGTCAAAACGACGTATGGATTCTATTTTTGTGGTCGTAGACAGATTTTCCAAAATGGCTCATTTTATTCCTTGTAGGAAAACAGATGATGCTAACCATATTGCTGATCTTTTTTTTAGGGACATTGTACGACTTCATGGAGTGCCGAAAAGTATTGTTTTAGATCGTGATGCAAAGTTTCTAAGCTACTTTGGAAGACACTGTGCGGCAAGTTAGGAACAAAATTGTTGTTTTCTACAATGTGTCATCCGCAAACAGATGGACAAACTGAGGTAATAAATCGAACCTTGGCTACTTTATTAAAAGCTATCATTCAAAAGAATTTAAAAGGTTGGGAAGATTGTTTACCACATGTTGAATTTGCATATAACAGATCTATACATTCTGCTACTAAGTGTTCACCTTTTGAAGTGGTATATGGTTTCAATCTGCTAACTCCTTTGGATTTATCGCCTTTGCCTATCTCTGAGCTTGCTAGTTTGGATGGTACCAAGAAAGCTAAATTTGTGAGGCAAATGACGAGAAAGTAAGGATGCAAATTGAAAAGAAGACTGAACAATATGCTACGTAGGCCAACAAGGGACGAAAGAAAATAATCTTTGAACCCGGTGATTGGGTTTGGGTTCATATGAGAAAGGAGAGATTTCCTGCTAAACGTCGTACTAAGTTGCGTCCAAGATGAGATGGACAATTTCAAGTCATGGCGCGAATCAATGATAATGCTTACAAGCTTGACTTGCCGGGTAAGTATAATGTGAGTTCCACATTTAATGTTTCTGATCTCTCTCCCTTTGATGTAGGTAATCAAGATTCGAGGACGAATCCTTTTGAGGAAAGGGGGAATGATGGAGATAAAGGAAGTGAACAAGTTGCCTAACAAACTAACGATATGGATCATGCTCAACCCTCGCTAGAAGATGTTGATGATCCATTATGCATCAAAGGAGGCCCAATTACAAGGGCTAAGGCTAAAAAGATGAAAGAAGCACTTAATGTGCTAATTGAAGATGTGAAAGCCAAAGCCACCATTGAAGAAGGTTTGACCAAGAGCAAGTCATACGACTTAGTCAACCTAATTCAAGCCTTAGATAAGCTTAACTAGTCTCCTTAGTCTCTTGTCTATGTAAGAAGGATATGTTAATTTTGTGGGTTCAATTTAGGCCCAATTTCTAGCTTTATTTGGGTTGTAATGATGCCAAGAGTTCAATAGGCCTATGTAGTCTACATAGGTCTCTACTAAATAGGCTTCCTTTTGGCCTTTTAGGGTTTTAAGGTCACCCTATTGCTATAAATTAAGAGGGTGGCAGCTACAACATGTAACTTTTGGCTTATTGAATCTACTACATGGTGAGGCTCTCACTTGTTGGTTCTTCATTGAACTATAACTTATCAAGGCATCCCCTTGTGGCGTTCAAGACTTATCAACCTCCATCCCAAGGTTGTGGCGTCTATCTTCTTCTTCTTCTATACCAAGGTTCGTGCTTCCTTATGCATTGAGTCAAGGTTTCTTTCTTTCATTCTCCATCTTTTCGATTTAGACTATCTTTCTCTCTTTCTTCCATTTGTTGTTTGTTCTTGAGACTTCTTCTCATTGGGTTCGCATCACTCAACTCACATATGATTATGTCTTTGATATCATCGATACTTGTCTGTTTTTTGCACTCGAGTGCATCTCGTTTTGAACATTTGAACCATCATGCTAACAAGCCACTCGATCTAATGCCCCTAGTCAACCATAACTTTTTTGATTTTTTTTATCAATTTGTCAAACTTGATGGATTTTGAAGCTATGTATGTAATCTATATGCTCAACCCACATATTAAAAAAACAAGATAAGTTTAATTTGAACTCTTTATCAACCACAGTTAAAATAGCCTAATTGATCTCTACTGCTTTTAGCGCGTGATTGTAAGAATAAGTTAAATTGTTCAAATTATATCATGATGACATGATAGAAAAAATAACGACACTTTTGGGAGTGACTTTGTTTTTATTTTTTGCTGGCCTGAGCAATCATATTTGACCTTGCTAAGCCATTATGAAAAACATAGGAAGAATCACTTGACACCTAGCTATTTAATCATCCATACCTGTCGACAAGCGAAGACCGGTTCTCACTCGGATGACTCGGTCTGACCAAGACGACCCGGTCTGCTGTGACTCGGGGGGTCGGACTCGGGCTGAATAGGAGTCGGGCTTAATTCGCTCGGCTCGGACCGAATTGTAGCTCGCAATGTGGTGGTGTGGTTGCAACATGGCAGCGATCCCTTCTACGGAGCCATATGGGGGGTTTATATAGGGGAGGGGTAACTCTCTGCTGTGTCAAGGCTGGTAAATCTCATTAAGGGAGGGTCAATTGGCAGATGGTGATAGCGACAGCTACATTAATGCTATGAGACTGACATAGCCGCCTGACACTCTGCTTAAGATATCTCGTCTGTCCCTCCTTAACTCTTGGCGGCTCTGCCAGACAATAATTATGCCGGGGGAGGGGATTATCTTCTTAATATTTGATAAGAAAGGCTCATAATTGTTCGGCCGTCCTCGTGTAGTCACGAGTATCTGGCTTCGGACGACAGACTTGGAGGGACCGACCTCAGGTGACCGACCCCGAGTGTCCTGACCTCGGGTGACCGACCCCGAGTGCCCGACCTCGGGTGACCGACCCCGAGTATCCTGACCTCGGGTGACCGACCCCGAGTGCCCGACCTCGGGTGACCGACCCCGAGTGCCCGACCTCGGGTGACCGACCCCGAGTATCCTGACCTCGGGTGACCGACCCTGAGTGCCCGACCTCGGGTGACCGACCCCGAGTTTCCCGACCTCGGGTGACCGCCCCGAGTATCCCGACCTCGGGTGACCGACCCCGACCACCCGGACCTCGGGTGACCCTTTAGCCTGGCCTGTTCACTACCGGTTTAGATAGGCAATCGAACCCGACCGAGCTCTTGATCCTTCTAAAAACCATACGCCCGGATCACAAGCCTCCCTCTCAAGTCTAGTCGAAGGAGGAGTTCAATCCGACTGACTAGGCTCCTTGCTCGGTCGGCTTGCCTCTTTCTTGCCTTCCCTGTGTCATCTCGTACGGTTAATTCTCTCCCTTAAATGTCGTACCCCCCATCAAATCTTCATTAATGCAGGGCTGCGTGTCGCTTCCTGACTGGAGGTCTTCGGTGGCAAAACGTCACCGGCATGGCTCATGCGACGTGCGAGTGAAGTTTCGAGGTCTGGGAAATGACAGAGATCGGACGGCGAGGAGTCTGCCCCGCCATTTTCTTTTTCTCCATCGAACGGTCCTCCTGGTTTTACCAGCGATATAAATAGGCCTAACTCCTCATTTTACCCCTTCCTATCCCGACCTTCGCTTTCTCTCCGACTCCTGTCCGATCTCCGCCACCCGACCTTCACAAATCCGGCGAACAGTGTTTTCAGCGAACTTCAATTTTAGGTACTCCTTCTCCTTTGCGGAGCCTTTGTTGTGCCTTTCCTGACTTCTTTTTTGATGGCTTCGTCATCTGCACCTCCGCCTGTGCCTCCCGAGCCATGGTACTTAACCACCCGGTCTTCCCTTACCCTAGGTCAGGTAGAAACCCTGCGCATAGATTATCTAATCCCCGAAGACCACCCAATAACTCTGCCCGACCGTCGAGGTCGGGCGCACGAGCCCCCCTTAAGTCATTTCACCATCTTCTCTGATCAATTGTTAGTCGGTCTGCGGTTTCCCCTACATCCCTTTTCCGCGAAATCTGTCGTTATTTCCAGATCTCTTTGTCTCAGTTGGCCCCCAATTCGATCCGAATCTTGTGCGGCACCGTGATCATCTTCACTGCCCATAAAATCCCCTTAGAACCCCGGGTGTTCCACTTTTTCTATTATCTCAAGAAACAAGAACCCGGGAATTTCTACTTCCAAGCCCGTATCAACTCGACCTTCTTAGAGAAGGTGCCTTCCTCCAATAAAGGTTGGAAATCTCACTTCTTTTATATCCAATCGCTCCCCCGACCGAACTGGCCTACGGCGTGGGTAGAAAACTTGCCTGACCACCCTCAGCTACCCAAGAACCTTCGTTCGGAACCGAGCTACCGGTCTGCTTTCTCTAAGCTCGGGGGAGCCCGATACCACGCGGGCAAGCTATTGATCGAGGGTATGCTGTATCTCTTCCAGCTGAGCCAAATTCCGGCGGAGCTACCCGGTACCCTCGGTACGTCCCTACTCGCTTTGTAAGTTTGTTAATGCTAACTAAGACTTTTTCCTTTGTGCAGCCGAAGTCATGTATAGCGCGAGGGTTGATGCTGTAGTGGATCGAGAGGACGAAGCCATGGAGGCTCTAGCCGCCCAGCTAGCGGCTGCTCGGGTGGCACCGCCTGTAAACATTGTCTTAGATCCCGAGCCGTCTGAAACCGCAGCCAATGACCTAGGCGAGAGCCGCCCGACCAGGGAGGTGGGAGCGACAACTCGGGCGGCTGGTGAGGGTACCTCCACCCAGGCCTCAGAAGAAGAAGAGGAAACGGACCAAGCAACTTCTACTAGCTTGGTCCGAAAGCGTCGCCGGCTGATTCTCCGCACGGGTACACCTTCACCTACAGCACCGACCATGGAGGGTCCGGTCGCATTGCCTCCTTGACCTGCCCGAGCTATGGCCAGCCCTCGGGCCCCGGGTCCGGGCTCATCTTCTCTTTCAGCTGCTCCCCTACCTGACCTTCGGGGTTCGGCCCAGGCAATGCCTCGACCAGTAGCCCGGCTCCCTGTCTCCCCAGTAGTGCCACCTGCTGCGTCCGCCTCGGGGACCGCGCCCAGTCTCCAGATCCCTGGGACGGGCCCCGCCAACGCGGAGGCCGTGGAGGCTCTTCTATCCATGCGTTCCCCTCCAAGGTCGGCTGTGGACGTCCAGGTGCCCTCAGCTACTATGCTAACTCAGACAGTCCAACCCCAACCTCTTAATCTGCATGGTATGTTGGTTTCGGGCTGGGAGGAAGGATGGACAGCGTCTTTCGCGATGGACCCTGTTAGCCTGGCCGACCACTTCTTCATGGGGATGACTCAGGTACCTTCTCCGCCACTTGGTTAGTTATACTTTTCTTTATACCCTTCATGTCGTTTTGCAGCAATGGGCGTTGAGCCATGCGGTTAGCCAGGCGCTAGTCAACAATACTAGGGAGCGCCGAGCGGCCGAGCGAAGAGTAAGAGACCTGGAGGCTAACATGGCGCAATGCACCCTTCCTCCGGGCGACGAGGGGCTGGACCAGCTTCGCTCCGAAATAACTGCGCTGAGGCTGCGTATATCAGAGTTGGAGGTCGGCTCGGAAGAAGAGCAACGCTTGTTGGCCCAGTCGGCAGTGGAGACGGAGCGCCTAGCTAACCGGGTGGCTCATTTGGAGGGTGAATATAAGGTTCTCAAGGCTCGGTATACCCGAGCTCATGCTGACCTGGCCAAGGTAACAACAAACGCCAAGGGACTCCAACGGAAATTGAAGGAGTCGGACGGCGCTCATCACCAAACTCAGCTTGCTCTAAAGCACAAAGAGACGGAGCTGGCTGCCCAACAAGAAGCTTTTCAAGGTCTACAAACTCAGCTAGTGGGCAAGGAGGCACAGCTGACCGCTCGGGAGATCACCATCCAGGAGAAGGATGCCGAGCTCGCTCGGCTTAAGAAGGAGTTGGAGGACTATAGGTCGGGAGAATCCGCCCGAGTCGAAGCAGCCCGGGTGGCCTATATTCAGTCGGACTCCTTTATGAACCTGGTATCGGAGCGCACTGGCGGCATGCTCGTGTACGGCGCGAGGGGTGCTATCCAGCAACTTACTGAGGCTGGCCACCTTCCGGAGGACCTTCCCCCCAACTCCGTGAAGATAAGACGGATCAAGGCGTCGATCCCTGAAGAGGCCTTCCCCCCTTTTACTTAGGTTGAATTTTTAATTTCCTTTGTTTCCTGATGACTCCGCCCTCAGGCCTTAAAAAGTTTTCCGTGTTTTGAGTTGACTCAGCCCCTGGGGCTCAATTTTGTAGGGGCCATGAGCCCTTCTTTGATCCTTTTAGCTTACTATGGTTTAATTTTAATAGCCTTGACACCATATTTGTTTGCTCGCGATGCTTAAGGTTTTCGTTAAGTGTTGTCGGCTTGGGGGCGCCCGATCGGCCCTACGAGGGCCGGTGCTCGGGTTATATCCTGCATTTCTACAAAGCGTTGACCGCTCAGGCCGTTCATACCGCTCCCTTTAGCTCGATTTTGTGAATCAAGCGTCAAATTTTTCTAAGTGTCGACCGACCAGTGTATCTGAGCTCTTAGTCCTTCAGTCAGGCCAGTACCCGGGTTCGGGCATATTATCCGATCAGGCCGATACCTTGACTGAGCGTTTCAACTTGTCCTCGGCGGGTTAGCCTTATCGGCGAAGTCGAGTTAGCTTGTGTGCTTTGGTTCAACCAGTTCGGCCTTGCTAAGCCGGCCTACTATTCCTTTTATTTTTCCGAGCGTGGGGAGCCACGCCCTGGCAGTGAAGATCATAGAAATGTGTTAATTCATACTTCCCTCAACCAAGAGTCTGGACACCGTCCGGCTCACCCTGACCGAGCGTGGGTCGCCACGCCCGACCGGGCCCGACCGAACGCGGAATGCCACGCCCGATCGGCACCGAGTCCGGTGGGTGCGTGAGAGCAAGCTCACTTATAACTTGCCTTAGCAAGAGTCTGGACACCGTCTGACTTACCCTGACCGAGCGTGGATCGCCACGCCCGACCGGGCCCGACCGAACGTGGAACGCCACGCCCGATCGGCACCGAGTCCGGTGGGTGCGTGAGAGCAAGCTCACTTATAACTTGCCTTAGCAAGAGTCTGGACACCGTCCGACTTACCCTGACCGAGCGTGGACCGCCACGCCCGACCGGGCCCGACCGAACGTGGGACGCCACGCCCGACCGGCGTCGAGTCCGGTGGGTGCGTGAGAGCAAGCCCACTTATAACTTGCTTCAGCAAGAGTCTGGACACCGTCCGACTTACCCTGACCGAGCGTGGATCGCCACGCCCGACCGGGCCCGACCGAACGTGGAACGCCACGCCCGATCGGCGCCGGGTCCGGTGGGTGCGTGAGAGCAAGCCCACTTATAACTTGCTTCAGCAAGAGTCTGGACACCGTCCGACTTACCCTGACCGAGCGTGGATCGCCACGCCCGACCGGGCCCGACTGAACGTGGAACGCCATGCCCGATCGGCGCCGGGTCCGGTGAGAGCAAGCTCACTTATAACTTGCTTCAGCTGTCTGTCAGAGAGTCAGCGTTTTCGTTATCGTTTTTTCTGAGTACAATTACAAGAATTATTTCTCTCCACTCTCCTCATAGTACAATCTCAGGTACACTGCGCTCTAGGGTCTTCCAAGTCGTTTTCCTCGATCGTCTTGTAGATAGTAAGCTCCGGACCCCAGCGCCTCGACTACCAGGAAAGGGCCACTCCATTGAGGCTCCAGCTTGCCCACTTCTCCAACTGGCTTGACTCTTTTCCACACCTTGTCCCCTACTTGAAAACTTCGGGGTATGACCTGCTGGTTGTATCGGTTCCGCATCCTTTGTTGGTAAGCAGCCATGCGGACTGCAGCCTTAGCTCGGACCTCCTCGATCAGATCTAGCTCCGCTCGTCTTTTCTCCGCGTTGTCTTCCCCATACAGACATCTTCTGTCAGATTCACAGACGACCTCCATGGGGACCACAGCTTCGCTACTATATACTAACTGGAAGGGAGTGCATCCCGACCCCTCCTTGGGGGTGGTCCGGAGAGCCCATAGAACACCGGGCAGCTCTTCCACCCAAGACCCACCGACCTGGTCCAGCTTGGCTCTGAGCCCTTTCAGAATTTCTCTATTAGCCACCTCCGTCTGACCATTGCTTTGGGGATATGCCACTGAAGTGAAAGCTTGCTTGATCCCGAACTCCTTGCACCACTCTCGGATCACCCGACCTTGAAACTGCCGACCGTTGTCTGACACCAGCTTGTGAGGTATGCCATATCTACAGAGAATGTTTTGCCAAAGGAACTTCTTCACCGCTTGTTCGGTAATCCGGGCCAAGGCCTCTACCTCAATCCACTTAGAGAAGTAGTCGACTGCCACTAGCAAGAATTTCTTCTGACCTGCCGCCCTAGGAAATGGTCTCACTATATCCATTCCCCACTGGTCAAAGGGACAGGCTACCTTGGAAGCTCTCAGCATCTCGACAGGTCGGTGCTAGGAAAGGCAGGAAAGGGCCAATTTCCCCGCACCTTTCTGAAGGGTTGGCCAAAAGTGTCCGGCTAGCAGGACCTTCCGAGCCATGGACCGACCTCCTGAATGGTTTCCGCAGCATTCCAAATGTACTTCTCTGAGCACATAGTCCGCATCTTCTTTTCCGAGGCATCTGAGTAGTGGTTGGGAAAAAGTCCGCTTGTATAATGCATCCCCTATCAGAGTGAACCGGGCCGCCCTGATCTTCAGTATCCGGGCCTGCCCGGGACTGTCCGGAAGAGTTCCTTCTTTCAGATAGGCGATGAATGGAGCCCTCCAGTCCCCCTCTATCTCCATTTCTGCTTCCCTCTCGATCTGAGCCACCAGCATAACTTGAGGTGAAGGCTTGGGGAAGACCCACGGACGGACAGAGCTGGCCAGCCTAGCTAACTCATCCGCCTTGGCATTGTCCCCTCGAGGGATCTGCGTAATCTGAACTTCTTGGAATTCTGCTTGTAACTGTTGATATGCCTCTACATAAGCCTGTAGCCTCTCATCATTTACTTCGAACCGCCCAGCCACCTGTTGAGTCACTAACTGAGAATCGGAATGTAGGATGACTCGAGTGGCCCCGACCTGTCTGGCCGCTTGAAGACCTGCCAAGAGGGCTTTGTATTCCGCCTGATTATTGGTAGCCTGGTACTCTAGGCGCACTGCCAGATGAATGGTGTCTCCCTTAGGAGACATCAATAAGATTCCCACGCCACTCCCAGCCCGGGTGGCTGACCCATCCACATAAATCTTCCAGACCTCCTCCTCTTCCTTTGTATGAAGTTCACTTAGGAAATCTGCCAATGCCTGAGCTTTGATCGCAGTTATGGGCTGGTACTGAATATCATATTCACTCAGTTCAGTGGTCCATTTGACCATCCGACCTGAGACCTCAGGGTTGATCAAGACCTTCCCGAGTGTGCTATTGGTCAGCACTCGGATAGGATAAGCCAGAAAGTAGGGTCGCAGTCGCCGAGCCATCAACACAAGGATATAAGCTAACTTCTCGAGTGTAGTATATCTACACTCGGCCTCTTTAAATAAGTGCCCAAAGAAATAGACCGGTTGTTGCTCGGTCTCTTTCTGGGTTACAAGCACAGCACTCGCAGCTCCCTCCATAGCAGATAAGTAAACATACAGTGATTCTCCCTCTTCAGGCTTGGCTAGCACCGGCAGGCTGACCAAGTAAGTCTTCAATTCTTCGAAGGCCTGGTCACATTCAGCGTCCCATTGGAACTTGGTGGCCTTACGCAGAATCTTGAAGAATTGCAGACTTCTATCAGCCGACCGGGAGATGAATCGGGACAAAGCAGTGATCCTTCCTGTCAGGCGTTGGACCTCCTTCAGGTTTCTGGGAGGAGGCATGTCTAGCAGAGCTTTCACTTTACCCGGATTGGCTTCTATTCCCCGCTCGGTCAAGATGTAGCCCAGGAATTTCCCACTTTTGGCTCCGAACAAACATTTTGCAGGATTGAGTTTGAGGCCATACCTTCGCAGGGTGCAGCAGGTTTCTCGCACATCTGCTATGAGGTCGGCAGCTCGGGAGGACTTGATGAGAATGTCGTCTACGTATACTTCTACGTTTCTCCCGAGCTGCTCGTTGAAAACTTTGTTCATCAGCCTTTGGTAAGTGGCCCCGGCATTCTTGAGTCCGAAGGGCATAACAGTGTAACAATAAGTGCCCTCCGCCGTAACAAAGCTGACCTTCTCTTGATCGTCCCGAGACAAGGGTACTTGGTGGTATCCCTGGTAGGCGTCCAACATACAAATGAGCTCACTCCCCGCGGTAGAGTCCACCATCTGGTCTATCCGAGGGAGAGGGTAGCAATCTTTGGGACAGACTTTGTTGAGATCCCTAAAATCAATACAAACTCTCCACTTGTCACCTGGCTTGGAGACCAACACCACGTTGGCTAGCCAGGCCGGGAATTGCACCTCTCGTATGTGTCCGGCTGTTAATAACCTCTCCACCTCAGCCTGAATAATCTTGTTCTGCTCGGAGCTGAAGTCTCTCTTTCTTTGCCTCACAGGTCGAGTGTCCGGGTAGACATGCAGCTTGTGCTCCATGACCTCGGGCCTGACCCCTTTCAAATCTAGTTGAGACCAGGCGAATACATCTTGATTCTGAGCCAGGCACTCTATCAGTCGTTGTCGAAGGTCGAATGGCAACCCTGGAGCTATTCTCACCCTTGGTCTCTTCTCGGTTAGGCACTAGCTGGATTCCT
>JAGFNQ010005234.1:0-21350 GCA_024364735.1 Boesenbergia rotunda
GTTTTAGTTCCATCAGTGGGTTTTGAGCAAAACCCACTGATGGACCTCCCATATCTGGATTTCTGAAAAAACCATTATCAGTAGTTAGGGTTGAGGTTGGAGAATGTAGATTAGGTGTCGGAAACATCAAATTCTAATTTTTTCCATACCTATAGGTCTAGTTTACTTCCATCAGTGGATTTTGCTCAAAACCCACTGATTGACCTCCCATATCTGATTTATATAATATATATTGTTGATTAGATTATATAATGAATTTTATAAAATATTCTATATTTACCTACAAGATGTGACAGAATAGATCATTTGGCACACAACAGTGCAGGAACTGGCACACAACAGTGCATTATCAGTTATTATATCTGACCGTATCACTTGGCAGACAACAGTGTAGCAACTGGATTTGAATAAACATCACCCAATTGTTTTGTTTTTGTTGACAATATATTATATAGAATAACAACATCTACATAATCATAACAACATCCACATAATGAGATTTTTCGATACAAATGGAGGTCAATCGACAGCAATGGATTTTTACATCACCAATACAGCATTCAGATTATCTCAAGTTTTACAAAACATGTCCCTCAGAATATTAACTGTCAGCTCAAATCTGATTCTACTCATGTCTCCTTGTTTGAAATCCATCTTCTTATCGTATAGGAGACATCGAACATATTGCATGACAAAGAAGGCACAGTCCACGCTGAAATTAACAAACACTTTTTTAGATTTCAATAAGTGGATTTATAAAATACTTTCTTATTTTTAAAAATTTTTAACCTCTTCCTCATTTAGTTACCTATGTTCTTGTTGGAGACATTTTTGTCTGACGGAAGGCCATTTGTCCAAGGGATGATGACTTTGTAGATACGGATGAATAGCCGTAAGTTCCTCGCGATTATATTCTTTAAGTTCTTTTACCTGTCAAACATATCATGAATTTATTAATCACTATCAATGACATTTTAGACAAAATGATGACCATATATAAGATTAAAGGAAGGTAGCTCACCGCTGTGTCAAATTCATGCTTATATTTACGGCCACTAGCAAGAGAATTATAATGATTGAAAGTCATGGATTCTGTATCCACCGTCAACAAGTGAAAGTGTGTATTATCACTGAACAAAGGGATTAAAATAAATCTAAACCCTTGTTCTAGCATATCAGTCTTCATCACTTGTTGCAGAGAAATCTTTCTTGACGATCTGATTGATGCCTACAAATATGCATTCACAAAATTAACAATACCCATATCATAATATTAGGTCTTCTACAATATATCTGTTTAATTAATATACATCACTTACTGTGAAGAAGGTTGAACAATATATTGACTTGTTGTATGACCTACCACATGCGGATGCTCCCCTAAATAAAATTTTACAAAAGGCATCAATGACCTCGCCTTTTGTAAAAACCTCTCCATTGAGGATTTGTAAGAATGAATGCAAATTCAAAGCAAAGGGTGCATCCTCCCAGATAAATTCATTTGCCAACCTGCCATTTAAATTGATAAGACTATATTGATTTCATAAGAAGATATATTAACTAAAGTAAACTATAATATTTTGTAACTTACTTTAGATTCTCCAATCTATTTATCAGGTAGGCCACTTCTTTATCTTGATTTTTCTTCTTTGTATTCATAAAATGTTTCTTCACAAACTACATCGATAAAATTTATTTAGACCAAACTAATTATTGACCAAATTCAATACAATTGACGTATTTTAAATGAAATTAACACACTTATATCAATGCCTTGTTGCCTCATTTTGTATAGTTCAGAGGTTCTTCTTGTTTCCTCCTCTATGTCTTCTTCAGACATGATTTCCATTACATTAATGTTCTCTCTTGCTTCATCCATATCCTCCTCACTAAGTTTCCTTTTTCCCTTGTCCATGACACTTGATATTTGTTTCCTGTCCCGCTTCCCCTTAGGTAAAAGCTGGTGCCATACTGGACTGTCAATTGGTGTATCCCTGTAATCATACCGAGTTCGGTCACGTCCTCTCCTAGGTGTACAAGATATTGTATCAGAGAGAGGATCGACTACAGGATAGCTTTCTTGACCCTCCATGTCTTTTTTTTCAATAATTGAAAGTAATTCCTTAACCCTTTCATTCAAACATATATTCTCCTCCGTTAGCTCCTTGATTCGGTTGTCCTTAAGAATGCATTGACCACATAGACTAACATCTCCTTCTGATGTCTCCATTGGCCGTGGTATGTCATCACCGATATCAAGGTTCTCAAACAATGTGTTCTCATGTAGGGTAGGAATTAATTCAACAATAACATGTCAATTACGAAGTACACAAATGTTACTACCTCTATATCTAACTCAGATAGCTCACATTTAAGAATATTTACCTCTTCGGACGAGAGTCGGTCGACAAGGCCCCTCACCCTACTAATATGCGAAGGAATATTCCTCCACTTATTTATTCGGGGCCCTTCAACATTGAATGGTTTTTGAATTGGTACATGCTCCAAAAACCATGCCTACACAAAGTTTTCCAGCCAAATACATTAATGACATCAAAATATTATAAAATTTAACAAGATAATTCTACTCACTGCCAAAAGCCCTGCAAATCCCTTTAGGTAAGGGAGATTGGTGGTGCTCTGGTTTCCCTGAGTTGATGAAAATAAGTCCCCAATCTTAGGTAATTGTGGAGACACAAATTGATGGATAGCTTCTACCCAATTGAATCTACCTAGATTGTCATAATCGTCTACTATATCTACAAGACCTAGAGGAACCTTATATGTACTAGACGAAAATAAAACACAAACAAATATATACAAAATATAAAATTTACACACTAATAACACATCATCCTCTGATTCAACCCTTTTAGAAAAATGTTTAAGTAACTCCTCAAGTCTTGTTCTTGTAGGTTATTTTTCTTTTGAGAAGTAAGTTCGATAGAGGTCACCCGATGCTTTAGTTGAATTAATAGGGACCGAAACACCACGGTCCACCATACCCAGTATCAAAGCAACATCTCGTCTGGAGAACGCAACCGGTACACCTGAAACAATTACAATATTTAGTTATCATCAAGAATATAGGCTTGAAATTATTCCACGTTCGGCCTGAAATGATTTCAATTCAGGCCCAATGTGGGCCTGAAATTAATACATTTCAGGCCCGAGGAGGGCCTGAAATTAATTCATTTCAGGCCCGAGGAGGGCCTGAAATGTATTCGTTTCAGGCCTACCGAGGGCCTGAAATGAATTCATTTCAGGCCCGAGGTGGGCCTGAAATGTATTTATTTCAGGCCTACCGAGGGCCTGAATTAACTTAACTTCAGGCCCTCGGTAGGCCTGAAATGATTTTAATTCAGGCCTACCGAGGGCCTGAAGTCATTTTCACTTCAGTCCGTCAGTAGCCCTAAAATGAAATGATTAAACTTTATCAAAAACTAATCATTTCAATCCATCTATATTACTGTCTTATCTTACTATAGATACTATAGATATTGTCTACAAGTCATAATTAAAACTATTACCTGAGAATTTAAATCCTTGCGAGGTTGAATCCCAACTTTCAAATATATTAACCAAAATTCCACGGATATGCTGCAATTCTTGTATGTCCAGGAAAAAACTGAAAGGTGACCCTTTGATCTTCGCAATGTGTCGATCATTTAAAATGTCAAATTCTTCAAAAAATTATTTAAAGTGTCCTAAAACACTGCACCAACGTAATTTTTGTCCAATGTCATCTGAATCCTACAGTTTATATACATACAGTACAAATTTATTCAGCAAAATAATTTTAAACATCCTGACAAACTATGCAAGTTTGACCTAAGCATATCGCTAACATACCTTGGTGGATAATGCCAAGGAAGAAGACGCTGAACCTCCCACAGACCTTTTACCTGACATTATCAAATAAATCAAACGTGCAGAAACCCTAACCCCTTGGTGTATAATGCTGATCAGTCTCGACTTCAACGTTCACACTAAAACCCACCTCAGGATCACCCACAAACGCTTTCGAGCAATGCCTAGGTTTTGGTTGTCCGCAGGGATTCGGGGGATGAGCTCGCGACTATATCATAGCTAGGGCACGTAGGACTGCAAGAAGCCGAGTTCTTGCGCTGAGAGAGGTTGAGAGTGAGCTTTTATCCGAAATGAAGGACTTCCATTTATGTTGTTGCGCTGAGAGAGAACGGAGAAAATTTCGACTCCTACCCATCCGAACCACAAATTAATATTTTATTAATAAAATGGTTCGGCTGTCTCGAAAATGAGTTTCATAAAGCCATTATATGGCGGGAGGGGTATAAAAGTAACTTCACTATATGTGATGCACCCTTTGGTATAATAGAAACCATGGTACACTATTCGGTAATTACGAATAGTTGGATACGCCCTTTGGTAAATTGCCGTAGTGAGTTCCTTCTTGTGTTGCTCTAGTTGGTCTATGCTTCATCCCCTAATTCCATTCTTAATTTTAAATTCATGGTTTCTAGATTATGAAATCTGTATAGAAAATGGTATAAGATAGATACAAATAGAGTTTGTTAGATAGAGTTTTGGAACCTGTTTGTGTTGTTTTTTAGTTGATGTGTTGATTGAATTACTATTGTTTGTCATTTGTGAATACTTGTCGATACTTAATCAGTGCATATGCTTTCTCTATGTAGAGGTTGTTCCAAAGAAAATTCTTGAGTTAATTAACGTAGATGGATTTGGGAAAATATTGCAAGTCACTTGCAGAATTGCTTACTTTTGAAGTTTAGTCAGTTGCTTTTAAACTCTCATTGTTTGATGATCCTGTCAACAAGAGGAGAAGAGTCTTGCTCAAGCGACGCAACGAAGCAGACGAGTCGCCGGGCGATGGGGGACCTAGGGTCAGACCGAGGGCCTGTCAGAGGATCAAAGGGTTCGGAGTTGGAATGAAATGAGGGGAAAAGAGATCAAGAGGTGAAGCAGCGAAGAGTCAATCCCCTCTTCAGAGCCTTGGGTGAGCCTTATATAGGGGGGGGGGGGGGGGCAACCCCCTGTCTTGTCTTGATCATCTTTTCTAATAAAAGCTCAATCTTCTGACAGACAATCTCGTGGCAGCTTTAGTTCTTCCGAGGGTTTGACGGGGCCGCCAAAAGGTCATTCACTTATCTATGCTGTCATCTTATTGTCAGTATTAATGCATGATGTTCTGGGAAGGCGTGATTACGACGAATGTCTCTTCCTCATACTGGGAGGATTTTGTGTATCTTTTCGAATATGGTGGAGTCTAATCGGCATTAAATGGTTCTGATTGCATAATTACCTTTACTCTCTGTATAATGTCGCTCCGTAAATCTATTCGGCCTTAGCCGACCGGTCGCAAAGGAGGTCATCTTGAGGGGCTCGGTCACCCGACAATTAATCATTCTTGGGTGGGACAGTCTGCCTATGAGTGGGTCCAGCCGCCCTTGGCCCCCGACAGCCCGATCGGACGACTAGGTGCGCCCGACCGGACTGTTGGGACCGGGTGCATGTTGACAAGGATACGGGTTCGTAAAATTTTAAATTTTTACGTGCAGCGGAAGAATTAGCATAAAATAATTTCTCAAATTATTTTAACCTCATATCTAGCATGCAACCTTATGATGTGTGGACATTATCATAAATTAAAACTTTGCGGAAAAGTAAACTAATTTACTTTGTACCTCGCGTAACTCGAAGAAAGGGACGAGATCCAACTGTAGCGTCCCTTGGAAGCTTCGCCTCTATTCGCGTCCACGCCGAGTTCTCTTCGGGATGACTTCGCAAAGTCACGAGTTTTGTGCCGACGAGAACTACTAGATTCTCGGAAGGCACAACTAGAAGAACAAGAGAAAAGAATGGAAACTAACCAACAAGAAACGGAATCAAAATTCCGGGAAGAGAGGAGTTGCGATCCGCTTCTTCTTCTTCTTGTTCGGCTCCTTCTTGGTGATGGTTGCTCACGCCAACCTTGAAGAGGAGGATGGTGCGCCGGCCCTAGGGTGGTTGTTCGCTGGCCCTAGGGAGGGGATGTGGGCGCCGGCCCTAAGGGGAAGGGAGAAGGAGAGGGAGAGATTAAGAGAGAGAGGGAGAGAATTAATCTCTTGATTACTCAATTGGGAATTCAAGGCTTGCCTTTGGTTCCTTTATATAGTAGCCTCTCCCTTGCCAAGTCTCTCTTTAACGGAATTTTTCATAAGAAATTTATCCTATAAATTTTCTTATGAATTATTCCGTTTAAACCAAGTTTTATTATAACTAACTTTATAATAAAACAAATACCTTCTCTCCTTTTATTATGGAATAAATTTTATAAGAAATTTATAAATTTTCTTATTATGGAAAAATCAATTCATAATTGATTTTATAAAATTAAAATAAACCATTCCATGGATCATTTTAATTTCCATAAAAAGGGAATAAATTTCTATAAATTTATTTCTATAAATTTCTTTATACAAATTTATTTATCCATAATTTATAAAACAAATCGCACTAGATTTATTTTATTAATTAAACCAAATAAATTGGTTTTCTCTGTAACACCCCAAAATTTCCATTTTTAGTTCTTAAAGTCCTTAGAATTTATTTAGAAATGGTTTAGAAATGTTCTAGATATTTTTAGGAATTTTTAGAGTATTTTTATGGAATTTTCCGAGTCCGTTTGGTATTTTTGGAAAAAGAAAAAAAAAATAAAAAATGGAAAAAACCAATTAAGTGCAGCGGGTGGATCGAACCCGCGACCACCGCGAGACCACACAAGCGCGCGAGCAGCTGGGGTAGGGTATCAAGCACAAAAAAGGAAGGAGAGACATGTATTTAAGTTGTAGTTAGGTCAATCCGCCCCATAAGTATAAATAGATAATTAAAGAGAGAAGTTTTATTTTCTCTCAAACCCTCTCCCTCTCCCAAGGTTGCGCCGACCCCTCTCCCTCTCCTCTCTTGTGCGCATGCCACACCAAGCCCTAGAGGGCCGGCCAAGACTCTTCTCCAAGAGATAATTCTATATTCGGGATCCCCGCGGCAAGAGGAACGCGTAGACGTGAAGAATTCTCCGAGATCTCAAGTTTCTCTCGAGTCCTAGACGTCAATCTTGGTTGTAAGTCCAAGATATCAATGTAAGTACTGCTCACCTGCAGTAAGAGGCGGTTTTTCCGCGAGAATTTCCCTTAAAAGTTTTTAAAAGAGATATTTCCTTTTTGTTTGAGTTTTTGCATGTGATCTTAGTTCATTATATGCTTATATATGTTGATTAATACCCTATGTGAGTTTAGGGTCCAAGAAAAGCTATGAGAAAAGAAAAGAAAAGATAAAGATAAGAAAAGAAAAGGCCAAGGCCTTAAGAAATCCCCAAAAGTCAAGACTTAGGGATTTTAGCACGCAAGGTGCTCCAGAAAATGCCAAGGCATTTACAGATAAGAAAGAAAAGAAAGAAAAGCTATTTTATTTTATAAGGCCAGTACCCGGCGTCCAAGGGCGTCGTTAAAGAAATCCAGGTGTCCAATTCCAAGGTCTTGGCCCTGGTAGACCAAGGTCTGCTCTATTAGGATTGGTGGCTCGCTACCCCAACCTTTTAGGGAACGCGCATATGAGATGGTACTTATGTCTTCAGTGGATCCAAGTGATTATTATTTTCAAGTATATGCTTTAGCAAACTTTTCTAAAGTTTAAAGAGTTTTCAAAAGATAAAGAATAGCTAAAGTTTCAAGTTGAGCCAAGAAAAGTAAATTGAGATTTATTATTGCTTGAGTATGCATGTTTTGAGTTATACATGTTCTTAGTTTTCTTTCAAGCATATTAGCATCTCACATGATTTTCATATTGTTCTAGAAGCATGTTTGCACATTTCGAGATTTTGTGAGCTAGATAGTACTTACTAAGCTTTTTGCTTACTAGTTGCATTTCCTCTTATTGCAGATAAAGGTAAAGGCAAGCAATTCTGAAGGAAGACGACGAGGCGGTGCTGAGTAAAGTGTGTGTGGTGGCTGATTATGGAGAGATCTTTGGCACAAGACTATTTAGTTATTTAATTCACAATGTTATAGTTCATTTGAATTTCAAGTTCTTGTTTTATGGAGTTTAGCGAACATTTAAGTTTCGGATAATTTTACATGCTCAATTGCTTAGAGTAAAGATTCCATGTCATTTCATTTAGCTTATATATTCTTATGTTTGCATTGGAGGAGTAGAAATGTGAGTAGATGGAGATATTGATACTTTGTTAGAAAATAGCCACATGTGCCAAGATAGTATCAAATTCTCTTTGAATTAAGTTTTATTGCTTATAAATGTTTAGAAAAGTTGCATTCACATTCCATAATGCTTTAGCAAGGTTATAGAACATGTACTTGGTGTTATGTATGCATAGGAGTCAAGATTGGTACAAACTCTATTGTTAAAGTTCATTTAAACTTGAATAGCTCATTTCTTCCGCAAAAGTCCAAATTTCAAGTTTATGGATTCGTTTTGATTGGCTAAACTGTTTAGAAAACTGACATAGAGTATAGAAATGGCGTCATGATTCTATATGGCTCGAAAGTATAGGTTTGGTGGAGAGTTGAAGCAACTGCCGAAACCTGAAATTTTGATTTCAGGCCTATCAGTCGACTGATACAGTATCAGTCGACTGATACCCGAAAGTTCAGTTGGGTGAGGCAGGTTTCAATAAGTGCCATTTTGCGAGTTTTCGAGATAGTAAGTGTGATATGTTAATATGCATGATTGCTTAAGTTAGAATATGATTGTTAGATGAATTTAAAAGTTTAAAAAAAAAAGATTTCCGCATTTTTAGTCATGTATCAAAAGTAGAGAAGTAGAGAGAAGTAACGATCCGTCTGAATCAGAGAAGGCGGGTCGCTACATTCTCCCCTTTTAATGGCCGGCCAAAACAAAGGGGTTTGGCACCCTCTTTGGCCGGCCAAACCGAGCTGAACCGATCGCGAATTAAACTCATTTAATTCGCCCAATAAGCCTTCAAAAGACTTAGCCATTTTAAGTTTCCATTGCGTATCTGATTAACTCAGATTCGACTTATTTCTCTTGATTGGAAAATCCAATTTTCAACTCGTTTTAAATCCCTCGGATTACTCGTAGTGCGTGTGACTAAATAGGCTTTCGATTTATGTTGGACGTCTATAATCAACTAATTATAGAACGATCATGAGTGACACCTAGTAGTACATCATGACCCCCAATTAATCGAAAGATCAACGGTTGACCTCAGAAGTAATTCTGAAACCCTTCAGCAGCTCTAATGAATCGTGCCCCATTCCCTTCACCATCTTATACCCACTTGGTTCAGGACATGGTCTGTTTGTGTCAGTCCCCACTAGACTGACTACGTCACACCTAGCCCAAGTAGTGTCTTTCTCGTCCTTTGGATTTCTAATTACTCTCATGTATTTAAGAGACTCATACTCTAAACATGATATGCTCTGGCCAGAGGCTTTGAGTAACAATCCGATGATAGGCCTGGGTATACATCTCCTCGCAAGGAGTGGTGAATCCTTTGTAGGCTGTTCAAACATCTTCGGGCACTTCGGCTTATACCCAATCATCCTGGGTCCACACCTCCTTGGAGATGCTTGCTTAAGATGTTAAAGTATAAGTCTCCATGACCAAGATGACTTGAACACCGCAAGTCAAAGGAACATCGCACTTAAGCTGTAGTAAGAACTTCATTGACATATCTATATAGATTACCATATGAAGTTTTACAGCTAGTCACTCCAATGAACTAGTTCCCTTAACTAGCATCCATGTTTATCTCCGGACATCCCAATGTCACCAGCCAGTGAGAATCAGCTGATTAGAGAATAACCCATGCTAGTCTCAACAGAATTGATAGTGTCCGTTTTTATCAATTCATCGACTAGGGATATTTTCAATACTTCACAATTGCACATGTAGAGATAATCACTAGTTGTGATCCCATCACAAATTCTCTTATGCTGTGAATTGTATTGCGGACATTCAGTAGATGAGTTTAAGATCCCAATCAAATACACTAACATGTATACTCAAATAGTGAATTATCATTTATTAAAATAAATGTTTACAATCATAAGGCGATTGCCTTAGGACACATCTCTCATATCACTAACACGGACAGCCGGTCAGTAGGCCGCGAGTCACTTCTTAGTAGGTGACGAGTTATTCCAAGTACACGACTTCTGGGTCGTCCGACCGGGCGTTCCCGCCCGGAGCCAGGATGCCCGACTAAAGGTCGACATCTTGGGACGTGTCTTAATTGTGTGACCCCCGGTTGTCCGACCGGGTACTCCCGACTAGGCCTTCCTGCCCAGAGCCCGGATGCCCAACTAAAGGTCAGCATCTTAGGATGTGTCTTAATTGTGTGACCCCCGGTTGTCCGACCGGGTACTCTCGACCGAACACCTTCGACCGAGACTCAAATTCCTGAATGAAAATCGGCCTCTTGGGGGGGGGGGGGTGAGTCGGGCCTAAGTGCTTGCCTGTCCAGTCGACTCATGAGTATGACCGACCAACCCTCACTCACCAGCACAGAGTCCGATTGCTTCATTAAGCCTGCTATAACTCCAATCAAACTTATCCAGCTGATTCAACACCCTACACGACCGGGTGCCTCTGTCCGACCGGATTATCTACCCGACCGGATCACAAGCCTCCCCTTCAAGTCTAGTCGAAGGAGGCGATTAGTCCGACTGACTAGGCTATCTGCCTGGTCTAGCCTTCTTGTTGTTACCTGCTCCTATGCCCATTATGGTTTCCGAATCACGCTCATTATGGGCCGAATCCCTCTGTCCCATCACAATTTAACTCCCTTGCCATGCATCCCATCCTGACTGGGTCTTCTTGGCAATGAGGCGTGGCTTGTCAGCGGGCTCGTGCGGTGTCAGGGTTGGGTTCTCGAAGCGTCGGTAAGGGCGGGAAGCCAACGGTGAGGATCGTCTCCCGCCCTTTTACGCCGAGCATCCGACGGTCCTCCTGATCTTTACCTCAGTATAAATAGGCGCCACCCCGCGACCTTCATACTTTTTAGTTGTCCATTGCTTCCTTCACTTCTTTTCCTACCTTCGCTCTCCGACCACCGTGCTGTCTCGATGTTCTGTTGTCTCCGACGAGCTCCGACCGCCTGCGTCTCTTCACTTCCGGCTACTCAATCCCTAGGTACTCCTTTTCCTCGCCTATCACAGAGTTAGTTTTATCATAGTTTCTAATTCCGACCTAATGGTCGAGTCATCCTCCTCGGTCGGCTTGTGGTACACTACCACCATATCGACCCTGACTCGCGACCACCTTGAAACCATCCGGACGGACTACCAAATTCCTACTGACCACCAATTAGCCCTTCCCGGTCGGCGTGACCGACCGCATCTACCTCCTCTCAGTTACTTTACTATCTTTAGAGACCACCTATTAGCCGAGCTAAGGTTCCCTCTTCACCCCTTCATAACGGAGATCTGCCGATATATTCAAATACCGCTCTCCTAACTGGCTCCGAACTCCATCCAGATTCTTTGTGGCACTGTTGTTATTTTATCTATATACCGCATCCCCTTAGAACCCTAGGTCTTTCATTTCTTCTATTATCCCAAGAAACAGGAGCTGGACAACTTTTTCTTCCAAGCTCGGGCTAAATCAGTCTTTTTGGATAAGGTTCCTTCTTCTAACAAGGGGTGGAAGACCCACTTTCTCTTTGTTAATACCACCCCCACTCCGTCCTGGCCCACCGAATGGGTAGAGGATTTACGGACCCAACCACTCATGCCTAAATGCTATCGCTCAGATCCAGCATTTCAATTGGCTTATTCTAAGATCGGGGGGCTTCGCTTCCATGCCGACCACTTACTGAACGAGGCGGTGTTGTATATTTTCCAACTAAGCCAGATCCCTTCCACCCTGTCCGACTCTTTTGGTAAGCTCCTACTTTGCCTTCAAACTCTTTAGTTCTAACAAAAGCTTTTTCTATGTCGCAGCTCAAACCATGTGGAGTGCGGTGCTTGCTGAAGAGCTCGACCTGGATGAGGCAGAGCTGGAAGTCCGAGCGGTAGAAGAGCTGGCACACAGTGCTGTACCGCCAGTGCATAGTACCACAGCACCGGAACTTCTAGAGAATGCGGGGGGGGGGGGGGGGGGTGACTCAGAAGCAGAGCCACTAGTGGTGGACTCGGAGGCAGAGCGGCCGACCCCAGAGAGGCTGATCAGAAAGCGTCGTCGCGCCGCTGTCTCCCCGAGCGTGTCTTTAGCTCAGGAATTGGTCGAGGAGGCTTACGACCTGATGGCTTTCCCGACTAACCCGGTTGGTCGGTCGCCCCCGAGTGTACCAACTTCCAGCTCGGCCCCGCCCCGCCCGAGTGCCCTGGCCGATCCTCCAAGGCCGAATGTTCTTGCCCTTCTACTTCAGCGACCCTGTCTCCCCCTCGGCATCCCATAGACTTGGAGCTTCCTTCTGTGACCACCTTGGACCCGGTCATCCCTCCTCAACCCATCAATCTGCACAATCGGCTGGTTGGGTGCTGGGACCAAGGGGTGCTGACTACCCATGAGAAGAGTCCCCTGAGTCTAGCCGACAACTTCTTCATGGACGCGACTCAGGTTCGCCCTTCTGCCCTTCCTTATTCCTCATACTCCTTCTAATGCTTCTCTATGTGTAGTTTTGGGTGGCTTGTCGGGCGGTCACCTAATCTCTGGTGTATAACACCCGGGAGCGCCGATCGGCTAAACAGAGGGTCTAAGCATTAGAGACTCAGTTAGGTCACAGTACTCTTCCTCCGGGTGAGGCGGTCATGGAGCTTCTTCGCTCGGAAAATGCCACTCTAAAATCACAATTGGAGGAGGTCGACATGTACACCCGCTCGGAGGAGGAACATGCCACCCTGGCTGTGGCCTCCCAGGAGATAGATCAGCTCACCATCCGACTAGAGAACGTAGAGTCCCAGAAGAGGTCGGCCTTGAACTGCCAAGCCTGCACTAGTACAAAAAAGACCTTTAACAACGGCTTTTAACACCGGTTGTATTAAAACCGGTGTTAAAAAAAAAGGTGGTGGCATTTTTGTAATTATTTGAACTTTAAAATACTTTTAACACCGGTTCTTTTAACAACCGGTGTTAAAAATATATTTAACTACGATTTTATAAATAACCGGGGTCATATGTTATAATTATTTGAACTTTAAAATACTTTTAACACCGGTTCTTTTAACAACCGGTGTTAAAAATATATTTGACTATGGTTTTGTAAATAACCGTGGTCAGTAATAATAAAACCGGTTATTGGGTTTATTTGCAAAAAGCCAAAACAATAATAAAACCCTAAATCCCTCTCACCGATTCAGTTTTTCTCCCCGTGACAGTTCCACGCCCTCTCCTCTGCCGTTCCTTCTCTGCCGACGCCCGACGCCGTCTCCTCTCCCCGACACCGAGCGACGCCGAGCGCTTCTGCAACTTTCATCCTCTTCATTTTCTTCTTCTGTCAAGAAGCGAGGGATTGTAGCGACTTCTTCTCCCCTCTCGGCTTCACCCGACGCCTCGCAAGAAGCCCTAGCCGACCGCCGCCGACTCGTCGCCGTCGTGCTCTATCCCTCCTCCTCCTCCTTCCTCTTCACCTCACATGAACAAGGAAGCAAATGCTTTGCTTTGCGTGGAGCCCTAGCCGGATTTCTCTGGAGCCCTAGCCGGATTGCTCTCTACACGCGAAGGGAATCCGCAGACCCTTCATCGTGAGTTCCTCCTCTCTTCTTCCTGACTTGTGTTGTTGACTTGGGAATTTACTTTGTTTGGAATTTTGCCATGAAGTAGACTCCTAATTGGATTCAGTGGTGTTTAGAATTTTGCCGTGAGTTTACAAAGGTGGCTGCTGGATTGGTGTTCTCATTATTAGTTGATCGGAAAAGAATGAGAACTGGGGGTGTTGGATCAAATATTGACAGAGCTCTCGTTAGTATAAGATTGGTGTATCCTATAGTGTATTCCATATGGTTCCCTTTGATAAATGGTATCTATTTGAGTGTCGAAAAGTTGTCAATGTTTCAAAATCTTCTGATTTTATAAATGGTAACTATTTTTTTCAAAAAGATTATAATAAAGCTAATGGTGTGATAACAAGACCAGGCACTAGTATTCATAAACTTCATTTATGCATCATTGAAGCCATCTTGATCTTTACTTGAATGTCTTTTCATTTGTGATTCGTACTAGGTATTCATAAACTTTTTTATCCTAATGTTTGATCACAAAAACTAATAATGTGTATTTATGATTTTGATTATGTGACTTCTTTTCCATAGGTGTTAGTAGTGCTTACTTACTATATTTAGTTTAACTCATGGTAGGGCACTTGCTTAAGTACATTTGCAAGTTTCTTGTGATGAACTTTCTTTTTGATAACTTAATTTTTTTCTATTTATGTACCAATGCTAAGTCTTCCTAATCATTGATTTTGATTTTTATGTTTTTTTATATTCCTTTTGATAACTCGATTCTTAATCTTCCTTTTAAAAGTTAGAGGTTGCCAATGTAAAAGTTTAGGATAGTTTAATGTAAAAGTTAGAGGTTGCTAATTTTGACAGCTTGCAGTATTACTAATTATAAATGTAAAAGTTAGAGACCACTAGCATTGATTTCCATTAGTGTTCTTCCTTACATTGTAGCTTCAATTGCTTACATATATACTATTTCAATCAAGTAGTTTCAGTTTAATTTGCATCCTGTCAACCGGATTCCACACATATTTTTTTAATGTGGCTTTTGCCATTGTCCTTTTAGCGCTTTCCTTCTTCTCATTTGATCAAAAGTTGCTTTTGAGAGTAAATTTTTACCAAAATGAGCACGAACATGGAGGAAACGTTCGAGCCTTTTCACGGAATCAAGAATGATCTTCAAGGGAGATTGATGTGCTACAAGCAAGATTGGACCAGTGGTTTCAGTGCAGGCATCAGGTATTGATCGTTGCTTCAGAAATTTATCTGAATTATTATCACTTCTGATGAACTCCTACTTGAACAATGCTTCCTTTCTTATGCTTCAATACTAATGTTTCAGGATTCTGGCTCCAACTACATATATATTCTTCGCCTCAGCAATCCCAGTCATTCCAATATGATTTTTGGCAGATGGAGTTCTAACAGCAGTGCAGACTTTGGCATCAACTGCCCTCTGTGGCATCATTCACTCTATAATAGGACAGCCTTTGCTCATTCACTAGTAAGCTAAATGATAGAGCAAGAAACTGTGAAATTTCTTTTCCCTAGCTACTTGTTTTTTTTTTTTTGGTTTTTGAATTACAGCTAAATGATAGAGCCATTCTAGGAGCATGTTCCATAATCAACCGATTCACTCGATTAGCCGGCGAGCTTTTCGGTCTACTGATTGCAATGCTCTTTATGCAACAGGCTATCAAAGTGAGAACATACATATAAATATTATAGGTGGGCAAGCATTATTCTACGACGATTGATTATATTGCTTCTCTCTCCGTAGCATTATTTGATATTTTTTCATTGGAATTTTCTCACAGTTGCTTCGCAATCGACTGGTAGCCACTGCACGCTAAAGCATGAAAAGAAATTCAAGCTTGACTCAAGTACTGTATGGAAATATGCAAGACGCTTATAAGAGATGGAATGCTAAGCTGGTCGAAGTTCTGCAACGTACTCCTCAATATTTGATCTTGGACTAGACCGTTTACTTGCAAACTCGTGTGGCAAGCTTCTACATTGTCTTTGCTTGGAAAATCACATAGCGAGTAGGAGTATAATGTGTTATTTGATTTACATTTTGCTTTTGTTGAAAGAAAAATGGATAGTTGTAAAATACATGGATTGTTTTGTTTTTGAAACTAATTGGATGTTGCATTTACTTAATTCATGGTGTGTTATTGATTATGGATAAACTATTATATTATTGTGTTCTTTTATATGTCTAGAAAAATTATAAATAAAAATAAATATGAAATTTATATAAAAAATTAAGACTTTTGACACCGGTTGTTTCTAGAACCGGTGTTAAAATATCATTTTTAACACCGGTTGTTTCCAGAACCGGTGTTAAAAATGATGTTTTAACACCGGTTGTTTCCAGAACTGGTGTTAAAAATGATGTTTGAACGCTGGTTATTTAAAATAACCGGTGTCTAAAATGGCTTTCCGGCCTCATAATTGAACTTTTAACAACGGTTATTAACCGGTGTTAAATCTATATATTACATCAGTTTGTTAACCGGTGTTAAAAGTCTATACTTACAATGCCGGCTGGATCAACACCGGTTCCGGAACTGGTGTTAAAAGTCGAAAATAACCGGTGTTAAAAGCCTTTTTTCCACTAGTGCTGTGCTCACTCAGACCTAGACAAGAAAATAGCCGAGGTTAAAGCTCTGTCCGAACAACTGAAAGAGTCTACGACTACTCACCACTCGACTCAGCTGGCCTTGACCAACAAAGAGACTGAGTTGGTTGCTAAGGAAGAGACTTTCTGTAACGCCCGCCTTTTTTTTCCTAAAGCGGCGTTACGTTAACATACTTACGGCATGTAGACATCATAATGCAGCGGAAACCTTTAACTTACTCCTACATGCGCTTACGACCATTTCTAGCACTATAACATGGGAACTTAGCGTAGTAAATTTATACTTAGCATCATATCATACTTAGCATCATGTCATTCGTAGCATCATGTCATACTTAGCATCATGTCATACTTAGTATCATGTCATAGAGTCATACTTAAACACATAACAGTAAAGATAAAGTTCTATCATGAGACGAGCAACCATATTGCTCCTTGGTCAAGTCACTATCACACACATTCTTTGATGCCCTCCTGTTGCTTCCTTACTGTCCCCTTGCGTGATCTACGGTATAAGGAAATAAGACTATAAGCACACAGGCTTAGTAAGACTCTTTCCTACTCACTAAAACCATTCATCATTCATTCATGAGCACATAAGCCATTACATACTTAGTGCTTTACTTAGAACATAAGCCTTTTCATCACTTAGCATACATTCGTCATGGCGTAAACATAACATAATCATCTTCATAGCATAGCATAAACATAACCATAAACCTTCATGGCATGGCACAATACTTGGCGTAGACATAAACATAACAAACATAACTTCATAAACATTCTTAGCACGAATATAAATAAAATCATGGCGTCCTATCTCAGTATAACATAGTTAGAACATGACATCATAAATTGGTATGGACATCATAAAAAAAATCATGACATTCTAACTTAGCATAAACATAATTAAATCATGTCATTCTAAACTAGCATGAACATAAATCCAATCATGGCATACTATCTTAGCATAAATATAATTACATCATGGCATCCTAACCTAGCATGAACATAAATCAAATCATGGCATTCTAACTTGGCATAAACATAATTAAATCATGACACCCTAAACTATCATGCACATAAATAAAATCATGGCATTTTAAACTAGCATGAACATAAATAAATCATGACATCCTAACTAACATGAACATAGATAAATCATGGCATTCTAAATTAGCATAAACACAATCAAATCATGGCATCATATAGTAACATGAGCATAAACAAAATCATTTGCATAAACATATCTTGCATAAATTTGCTTTGCATAAACTTACTTTGCATAATATTCTTATCATAATTATAATGCATAACATGGATGAATGCATGAGACAATTACATATATATAAGGATGCTTAACCTTTTAAAACATACTTTTAATGCTTAAACATATTCATCATATCATTGGGCCCTGGCTTGTACCACATACATACATCATAAGCGCGCATCCCTAAGTAAATACGAGGTAGCTAGCCTCGACCTACTAGGGTAAGGACAGCATAGTCGGTAGTCCCCGAACCGAGGCGTTCTTAAGGTGCCCATTCCTGTTACCCAGCTCCGATAGGGCCAGAACCGTGGACAGCTTCGGTAGTCCAAAATCGGGGCGTTCTTAAGGTGCCCATCCCTTGGACCCATACTTCGGTCCGGTACAAGCCCATACATAAAGTAAAATACTTTTCATGCTTCATCATTCATCATTCATTCATAGCATACTTAACATAGCATAACTTGTTACGGCTTGGCCTGTCTACCGGCCCATTTACCGGTCCTCTCGACCGTCGTACCGTCAACCATCGACCGTGCCGTTTAGCATATTTATGCCTTAAAGACATAAGCATCATCTTTCATTCATCATACTTGTCGTTCATCATCATTCATTCATCATACTTGTCATTCATCATACTTAACATCATAGCTGTGCCTTAAAGACATGTACTTTAACTTCATTCATAAGACATGGCATACATGCATATTATTCATAAAACATGGCATATCATTCATATCATAACCTAACATATCATAGTATCATTTTTATCGTGATCATAACCCTATCATTCTTATCATGGCATCATTCATATCCTGAACATAAACTTATCATACTTATCATGGCATCATTCATATCATGAACATACATAATCACTTAGCATGGTTCTTAGCATAGCATGGGCATATAACTTAACATGGTTCCCTACATCACCCTTATATCATGGCAACACATAAACATATACTTGAAGTTAAAGGCTCAACCCTAACCCTTGGGTCCTTGAGGTTGGCCGAAACATATGGGGTCTCTAGGGTAATCCAAAAATTCCCAGAAATTATACTTAACCTCCACACATCATAAGGGAACATAAATTAACATTATCAAGATTTTTGGCTTAATTATAGACCTTTAAATCATGGTGGCCGAAACCCTTAAACTTAGGGTTCTTAGTTTTGTTTCTTTCATGTTGGCCGAAACCCTAGGGTGTCCTAGGGTACTTCAAAAATTCCCAAAAATTATACTTAACCTCTACACATCATAAGGGAACATTAAATAACATTATCAAGATTTTTGGCATAATTATAGACCTGTAAATCATGGTGGCCGAAACCCTTAAACTTAAGGTTCTTAGTTTTGTTTCTTTCATGTTGGCCGAAACCCTAGGGTGTCCTAGGGTACTCCAAAAATTCCCAAAAATTATACTTAACCTCTACACATCATAAGGGAATATTAAATAACATTATCATGATTTTTATCATAATTATAGACCTGTAAATCATGGTGGCCGAAACCCTTAAACTTAAGGTTCTTAGTTTTGGTTTCTTTCATGTTGGCCGAAACCCTAGGGTGTTCTAGGGTGCTCCAAAAATTCCCAAAAATTGTACTTAACCTCTACACATCATAAGGGAACATTAAATAACATTATCATGATTTTTAGCATAATTATAGACCTGTAAAACATGGTGGCCGAAACCCTTAAGCATGAGGGTCTTGGTTTTCTTTCCTTTCAACATCAAATTCGAAAACTAACCAATATATCATGCTAAAAATCATGGAAATCATAGGGAACTATTATACCACAGGTGAGGGAGTCTTACCTTGGGGTTTCTTGATTTTTAGACCTTAGATGGGAAGAAGAAGGAAGACTTGTTGTCTCTTGATCACCCCTAGCCTTGGAACCTTAGGAAACCTTTAGATCTTGGTGGTAGGACCTTCTTGTGGAGTTTTCCCAAGGGAAAATCTCCCTTGTAGATTTCGTCTAGGATGAGAAAGAAGGAGGAAGAGAATGTAATTGATGGAGAGAAGAGAATAACTCCCAAAACCCCCCCTCTTTATAACCCATTAAGGTGGTGAATGAAGAGTCTCTCCATGACTCTTCATCTTCTTCTTAATCTCAACTTATATCCACTTCATTTCTCATAGAAATCCCTTGCTAGGTGAGTTGGTTAAGGCTTACATGGTTGTACAAGAGGTCCAAGGTTCAATCCTTGGCTCATGCACCTTTATTTTTATTTTATTTTCATTTCATTTATTTTATTATTTTTATTTCTTAAATTCCGAAAATCCCCCTAAAATCACCCATAATTATGCCAATATTCCTAAATAAAATTCTTTTATATTTATATTAATTTTACCTAATTTATATTAATTTTACCTAATTAATACCCATTTTTGGAGCCCATTTAAAGCTCATTAGTACCTAGTTTTTCTCAATTTAAATGAGAAAACATGGATTTCTAGGCCCAATTTTACATAATTATTTCTGGGCCCCTCGAAAAATTATCTAGACATGCTCAATATTTTAAGAAAATATTAAGAGAATTTTCCGGGTCGTTACAATCCCCATACCTCGTGAAAGTTCGTCCTCGAACTTAGAATAACTCCGGGTACTTGCGCCTCATCTCGTCCTCGCGTTCCCAGGTAGCTTCTTCGAACCGTTGACTTTGCCATAGGACCTTGACTAAGGGTACCTCCTTACTCCTCAGCTTCTTGACCTCCCTATCCAAAATCTGGATGGGTCTGCTCTCATAACTTAGGTCCTCTTGCACTGTCTGCGGCTCGATCACTTGGTCCATATTTGGGATACACTTTTTAAGTAGGGACACATGAAATACGTTATGGATAGCTGACATCTCTGGAGGCAGCTCTAACTCGTATGCCACCTTACCAACTCTTTTCAGAATCAGGTACGGCCCCACATAGCGCGGACTTAATTTTCCTTTCCTCCCAAATCTTGTCACCCCCTTCATAGGAGCCACTTTCAGAAATGCGAAGTAAAGCGACCATCCCTATCTGAGATGATGGTCTTGGAAAGTCCATGAAGTCTAATTATCTCCCTAGCATATAATTGAGTTAGTTGCTCAATCGAATAAGTCATCTTGACTGCTAGGAAGTGGGCAGACTTTGTCAACCCGTCCATAATTACCCATATCGCATCATATCCATTTGCAGTCCTAGGGAGTCCTGAAACGAAATCCATAGAGATATCTTCCCATTTCCATTCCGGAATTGGAAGTGGCTGCAGAACTCCTCCGGGTCGCTGGTGTTCTGCTTTCACTCGTTGGCAAGTCGGGCAAGTACTAACATGCCGAGCCACATCTCTCTTCATACCGGACCACCAAAATATCTCCTTCAAGTCCTGATACATTTTGGTGGATCCCGGATGCATCGAATAAGGGGTTCCGTGAGCTTTTATTAATATTTCTCTCCGCAGCTCCGGATCATTAGGGATACATAGACGATCCCTAAGGTAGAGTACTCCCCCGTTGGCGATATGAAAACCATCGCCCTTTCCTTCTAGGATCTCCTACTTGATTCTCTGAAGACTTGGATCACCATTTTGATTTTCCAATATGTCCTCAAACAGCATCGGTGCTAGTGTCCTTAATAGCTCTATGATGTAATTATATGCATATATCATAATTATATAATTATTATAATTATGGGTAAACCTAATAATAGTATGCTTCCGAAATATTAATTCTCAGCCCGGGTTATGAATTATATTAGTTGTATGATTATTATAGAATGGGTGAGATCC